>BPTQ01000003.1:186301769-186901769 GCA_019973895.1 Chrysanthemum seticuspe
TATTTTTATAAAATTTGTATTAGTATTAAGTATTTTCTGTAAAAAGTTGAGATTTTTCTCTATAGTTTTAGTATTTTTAATAATTTAATTAGTGTAAAAACTCAATTAATTCATAATAAAAAATATAAAAGTCAAAAAAAATATAAATCTTTTTTCTAAAATTTTCTTTTATCATATAGTACGTAAGAAAATTAGTTTCACATTCGTAGGCCTTTTATTTCACAAAATTTACGTTTTTGCTTGCGCTCCAGCGTAATTTTTGCAAATAACGTACGTTTCCATTTTAAGTAACATTTTTAGATAATTTAAGGTTACGTTTTAGTTAAGATAGTTTATTTAAGTTATTTAGTTTTATAAAAACACAAAAACATTAGTTTAAAATTAGTGATAGCGTTTATTTAATAGATTTTAACTTTTTAATTTTCTTAATTTGCATTTAAGTCGCTATAATTATCAAATCTTTTCTTTAGGTAATTTTCCATCGATATCCTTACTGATCACTATCCTTAGTGATCATTCTACCATCTGATCAAGTGTTAAACACCAGTCAACCTCCGTGGGACCTAACGACCCGGGAATCCACTGTATTCTCCTGATCTTAAAATTGCATTGGTGTGTAATCTGTTTTGAGTTCCTTACGGCTGATCATTCACAAGTGATCAGCTTACGTGAGAAAACTTGACGGTTCTGCACCGATCATGTATTAACCCACATCTGTTTTTTATAATAGCTAGACACACCGATAGTAGCATCTTGATTAAGAAAATAATATGCAGCAACTGCGTGTACACATGGGATGCTAGATAAATCCCACCACTTACAAGTACATGACGTAGCCTTCAAATTAACACCAAAACATGATCTGCTTTTCTAACCTCAAATTCCTGATATCCACTAGCATAAACTTCCCAAAACCTTTAGTATTCTCTAAGTTTCTCTATTTCTTTTCTAATGCCAGGACATATACTATCATTTAAATTTTTAGCCTTTTGATTCATAACAAATAGTCTTTGCATCAAGTAAACCCTAATTTCTTCTAGCATAGTAATTATAGGTTTGCTTCTAAGTGTTGCTATGGCACTATGGTATGATTCTGAGATATCATTCTCAAATGCAGCACAAGTCCTATCCATTTGAAAATAAGCTCTACACCAAGTCTTAGGGTCTTTTTCTAGTAACCATTTCTGCCTCAGGATCAATGTTTTTTATAAGTTCCATTTTTTTTGAATTATACCTCTAAAGTAGATGAAGCAGCACCCCTAAACAAGGATTTTGCAGTGCAATCCATTCCATTTCCTTTTGAAATTAGCATAAATGTACCATGCACACAGTCTATGTTCAGCATGTGGTAGGAATTCTCTAACTGCCTGAATTAGACCTTGTAACATGTTTTATAAAAGTTATTAGTGGGAATTAAAAGCAGCACTAATAAGACATACAGTCAGGAATGAATTACCTTATGACCATCTGAAATTATTGTCAAGTATAAACCAACGGCTAGATTAAAGTCTTCAGACAAGTGATTCACAAACCAGCTCCAATTCTCATTGTTTTCAATGCTTACCACTGCCCAAGCCATGGGAAACATCTGGTTGTTAGCATCTCTTCCATGGCTGTTAACAACTCACCTCTGCAAGTGGATCTCAAAAAGAAACCATCCAAACCAATAACTCTTCTGCATCCTGTCCATCCATCTTTCATAGCCATGGAATAAAACAATGTTAGACTACAATCAATGAATACAAGTATTTAACAAGTATTATATTTGTAAAAACTTTTACCTTTGAAGCATACATGTATCTTTTTGAATTGAGTTTTTCCATCATCCAAAATGTCCACATCTAAGTGCACCGAAGAACCAGGATTGGTTAGCAAGATTTGTTCTCTGTAATCCCATAGCTTTCCATAGTGATCTATCAGACCTCCTTCATGACCATAAACTGCCCTCTGTTTGAATTAATCAAAAACTTCTGCTTAACATCTGTTTGCATCTGCCTATAACTAATACTAGGATTCCTTATAACCTCAAACACAAACTGTTTAACTAGCCACTTGTAAGTAACCAATGACCCAAGATCAAAATTCCTTGAGCATGAGTGCTGAGGAATCAATGTTTTGATTTGGAAAGTTAACTCACCTTGCATCCATCCTGCCCATAATCTACAAGAACAACCTAATTGTGAATTGTTAGGTGTCTTAGGGGACATGGAATTAGACTTACTTGAATCAACTGTCTTAGACTTGGACTTAGACTTAGACTTAGACTTACATGTGTCCTCATCCACCTTTTCTTTACCTCTCTGGCTAGAACACCTACCTTCTTTCACATCTCTTCCACACAAAACAGTTAGATGTTTGTAGTCATTCCTTCTAAACCATAACTGATAACCATGAGCAACCCCATAGTCAATCAAACATTCTTTGAGCTGCTATGGGTGTTCAAATCTCATACCCAATAATGGTTTCATCTCATTCCATGCTACATTAGGATAAAAAACAGGATATGAAAACCCCTGTTTCACCTTAAATCTGTCATCAATCTCTATTTGCTCTGATTCATCTTCCTTTGCAGTAACTGAATTTGTACATAAGTTGGAAGAGCTTGTACCTAAATTGGGTCTAGCATCATCTTTAATGTACTTAGAGCACTTACAACAATAACACCATAACACCAATAACACCATCCACGTCAGCGCAACATCAGCTTTAACATTTAACATTAACATCCTCAAAAAACACCCACAACAATAACATCCCAATAACATCAATAACATTCCCAACAATTTACAAAAAACAACCCCTCATTTAGGGGCATAAATGAAAAAAGAAAAGAAAAAAAAAAAGATAAAAGAAAGAACCTCAAATAACGCCCGTTAGGGCATCAACGCCGACCAAATAACACCACTTTAACACCGAAGTTCCAATGGTAACACCGAATAACGCCGGTTAACGAGGCTTTAACGCCGGTTCCGGCGTTATTATTGTAAGTGCTCTTACCATCAACAAGCTTGTTTAGAAAACTATCCTTAAGGTCTACCTTTGGAATAACCACATCTTCTTCACCTACATGTTTTGGACCTACATATTCTGATATATTTTCAAACTCAATTTCATTATCAGATTCATCATCTTCATCTACCTCAACACTAGCATCTACACCCTCTTCTATAACATCATAGCCATGATGTTCAACATAGAGTTCTACCTTGCATCCATTATCAAAAGCTAATTTGATACAATTTGCTAACTCACTATCATTCCTTAAAGGTTTCAAATGTTTACCCAACTCTTGTTTAGGAGCACAGTAATACATACCTTCAACAGGAAACATACAACACTCTTAGACAATCTTTAACGCCTCGCATGGTTGCGATTACCCAAATCATCATTATCAACAACATCAACATCGCCATTGGTGTAGGTCAACGGATCGTAGGTAAATGTACCTTCATGATGAACAACAAGGGATATCCTCTTCATGATTTGTGGGGAAAAAAAGAACGGTTTTGTGTTTATGTTAATTACATAATTAGGGTTTATGCCAATTTGAGGGAAAAGAAGTAAAGTTCTGGTAAAGTGAATGGGGAAAAAAGGGTTTTAACCTTATTGATTTTTCACGTAGGTAAAAAAAAAAAAAAGAAAAAAAAACGTAACATTTTGTTAACTTGGTAGCTGGTTCACCCAGTAGTCGGTCACTTTATGACCATATTAACACGAAATTAAAAGTACACGTACCATCTGGGTAATAAAAAAAGTAGACATACCATATCGGTACATTTGAGAAAGTACGTGACTATTTAATAGCCAAAACCCAAAAATTTTGGGTTTAAGTTTCTCTAAAGATATTTGTGAGGTAATGTAAGATAGGTGGTTTAGGTGTATAAAATAGTTGTTCCAAAACAAAAGCATAAAAGGCTAGTATATGAGTTTCATGGTATAAATTTTATAACTATCGAAATATACAAATTTTATTAGTGTAGGTTCACAACTAAATAAACGATATATAGATTTCCGCAACGAAGCACAGACAGCAATTACACTCGTTGTAAAGAAACATAGAGTAGCCAGCATAAACGATATACATGTAGACATGGGCGGAGCTATGTGAGGACCGGGAAGGGTCCCGGCCCCCTAGGCCTAAGCCCGTTATTGTATTTTTTCGCGATTTCATGTGTTAAAAAAACAAAAATTTCATCTCGGCCCTCCCATCTAATGTTTTTCCGGAAAAAAATATGCTTCGGCCCTCCCTTGAAATTTCTTCTAGCTCCGCCACTGCATGTAGACAATCAAATGAACGAATACACCATGGTTAATTAACCAAGACAAAACCACCTTTAGAGCTAAGAAACCGGCAAACATGTTTGTAACAATGGTCATTATTTAAGAGTTGCAAGTTGTCAATAACGACCACATGGATATTCATTGCCCGGACCACTCAAAATGATAACGTACTCTCTTATAATCATGCATAATTGACAAATAAATCAATAAAAAAGAGTCACACTTTAAGAAGGAAGCACATACCTTAGCGCTTCCGCATAAACAATGCTTGGGGATGTTATTGGCCTGCTGGGGGGAGGCTTCAACTTAATTGGTTAGGGTTAGACCAAGTTGTATATCCTAATATTTCAATAAAAGGCAACATAAAACAAAAAGCATGGTTTGACTTTAAAATAGGTACCATTGACCAATGCAGTAATAAATGAAACAAGTTTTGACGGTACTAAGACCACTGCCAACCTACAAGCGTCACTTAAGTGACACCAATGGCACGGGTGTGTCGGTTGGTCGTTGGTTGGAGCTGCTTCGGTTTAGCGACGAGCAAAGAACAATTTGTTTTTTGTGCCTGTTTTGTGTTAGTGTGTTTGTGGGGCATATGTGTGTAATGACAGAGAAAGAGACACAACAACATTGGCAGAGGTGTGTCAGTTTGTGCGTCGGTTTGGTAAGTTGTGGGTGTTGAGGTGGCACAACTTACACACAAACTTACTAATCTAGGTTAGGAGACTAGGAGTGGTATAAATGGATCATGTTTTAACAGTACTACATATATTACAATGTAACTAAACTGGAATGCCAAGTTTTGCTAAAAGGCAAAGATGTGTGATAAAAAAATTGACCGTACAAAGGTATGGTTTTATTTGTTTTCAATAGTTCTAAAACCTCATTGAGCTGACAGGGATAGGTGAATAGCATGTTTGCAAGTTGAGATATCTGAATTGACATAGTTAATAAGTTGAAAAAAGAAAAGCTTCAGAAGTATCCACTTCCTAAGTAAATCTATACCTCTCATCACATTTACTATTTCTCTAACGAGGTATATGTAGAAAAAAAGATGCATACCAGAACGTTTAACGCAGCAAGCGTCAGCATATTCTTCAAGAGTTAAACGATACAAGAACATAAACCATAAACGAGTATTGGTAAGAGAAAGCTAATCTTATATTGGAAATTGATCTTATGAATCTTAAAGTTAATTAACTCTACGTCAGATTTTAATACAAAATCTCCATGAATTTAAGAAATAAATATCTAAACAAACCAGAGTTATACAATGTTTCCAATCCCATAAATTTCAAGAAATTGGGCATCTTTCATCTTACTATATACTCAACTGCTTAATGTCTTATACTCTTATGTCTACAACTGACATTGGGCTACTGTGAAGTGTATACAAATATAATTGATCACATAAAGGCTATGGAGTATAATTTATGAATTTGTATGCTCAAAGAGTTGTTTAACTTAAGAGAGATGCTCACATATCAAAAACTTGCGACACAAGCAACTAAAAAATTAATAACATGCGGTAATTTAGTTTGAACAACTTAATTAAAAGTAAACCAGGCATCTAACATTAAAACTAAAATAGATCACTAATAAAAAAATCTCGGAACCAAAAAGCAATATAAAAACATGTATTGAATTAAACTACTGATCAAAAGCCCAAGCGTTCTCCCTTTTAACCTTCTCTTCAGGTGACTTTCCTCTGATCATATATATCAGCAACAGTTTGACATGTCAGATCCAATAGGCTCTTGATGTTGAGATAGTTTGCGGTCTGAAAAAAAAAAAAGGGTTATTATTGGTGTTTTTGGGAGAGGGCGTGGATAATTGTCCCTTCAATAATTATGGATATTATTTGCATGGTTTAGAATCCTTTGGCCAGGGTACGGTTGGGTCTTTGACATACGACTTCGTCAATGCATTAAATATCAAATATATAATAAGTGTATATATATATATATATATATATATATATATATATATATATATACACCACAAACCAAAATTTAGTTTTCATCACTCAAAAACAAATTTAATAAATAAATTGAAAAGGATTTAACCTAAAAATGAAATGAGAAAATATTTATTTAACATTTTTTTTAAAATTCTATTATATATTTTTTAAGGGCAAATGATTGAAGAAAGTATCATACTTGTTACCATTTGCTTTTGTGGGTAGCGAACAATTTTTTTTGCTTTTGTGAGTACTTTTCTTTTACTTTCATCCTTTTTAGGGTATTATGTGACATTTTTACCCTTCGAGAAAATAAATTTTCTATGAGCTAAGAGGGGCAAAAAAGACCAAAAATTTCGCAAAATACCCTAAAAAGGATAAATTTGAAATAAAAGTACCCATAAAAACAAAAAAATATGTTCGCTACCCACAAAAGCAAATGGTAACAAGTATGATACTTTCTTCAATCATTTGCCCTTTTTTTAACCACAAAATTCTTTCATTTTTTTATTAAACGTTAAAAACTTTTTTCTTCGATAATACTCCGTAATAAATAACATATATATTTCCTGAACTCGTATTTGCGATATAAGTGAAATCTAGAATCATTAAAATTATTGTCACAATTCAGTTTTATTTTTATGAAAAAAATTTCATTCGAACTTAGAGATCGACTATGCACTAGAAAGCATGCATGACAGATTAATTAACTGTACCATGAAAGATCATCCTAGAAAGAATTGTTGATGACGTATAGTCTATATTCGGGTCATGAGCCCGACCAAAGCCCAATACTAATAAGCCCAGCATGAACTGGGCTACGCCGATAAGTGTTTGGGCCCACGAAGGCCCAAGCCCAAGGTTAATTACGGAACACGATGTCGGATATCTCCTAATTATGGAGATAATCATTCCCCAACCGACTTAGGCGGGATACGCCGAAGGTTGAGGAACACGGAACCAACAAGGATTCCGTGTGTATATAAAGGGAATCACATCCCATGTAAATTAAATTTGCCCTTTTTACGGGCCAACTATTAATGAAAAAAAAGTTAAAAAGTGTGAAGTCTATGAGTCTCCTATAACTTAAGTTATGAAAGGAGGATTTTTTTTTATTTTTTTTTTTTATGTTGAGTTATAGGGGAAAAATGTTCAGTTTGTAACATTTTTTTCGTATAACACGAGCCTATGGCTCTTGCACACATAGTGCTCTTATAATTGTATCAATTCATGGGATATCTAAAATTTCTCGACACTCTTACGTGTGAAACTTAATTGTAACATCTAATTTCTTCACATTTGAGGAAGTGTGGAGAAATTGAGTGTTACAAATGACTTTCACACACAGCTATGGAGAAAACCTGTGCAGCATACAGCAGTCATAGCAGCACTTTCTTCACATTTAAAAAGGTTAACAATTTTTTTTCACACTTAGAAATGTAAATATTTTTTATACAATATTAAGTGTTAATAAACAAATAAAATTTTACACACGTTTCAAAAGTGTAAAGTAAAAGTGTGTAAATTGAACTATTTTTTGTAGTAACGATACTAGTTATAAGTCTCGTGTACGCACGGAGCTTTCACAAATTATATATATTTTTTTTATTATTAAATATGAAAATCATGCAGATAACTAACATTCAAATACCTCTTTGAATTTTAAAACTTGGTTTAACTATTGATGTATGTATATGTTTAGACAGCAAAAACGCTGCTAAAGAAAAGACCTATCCAACACTTATTTGTCACAAGCCCCTTAGGTTGACGAGGCAAGATGGTACGAAGGTTGACGAGGCACCTGGTTTAGGCAAGGTGATCGTGTGAAAGGTGAGCTGACACAATCATATCTAGATCGAGGGACTTATCTATAGGTTTATACAAAACACCTAATACCGTATATATACGAAACAGACACAACAGATAGGAGACTTCAATGCTCACTCTTCTAATTTGACTCATGATCTTTCTAGTCGACCTCAAAACCTAATAATTATAGCTTGTCTTCTTTATTAATTCCAACAAAAAAAAAAGAAAAAAAAAAGATTTATGAAATTACTCCACAAAAATTACCTCAATATTTAGTTGTGGGTTTGGTCGGTAGAAACATTTCCGAAAAAGCGGCGGCACAGAAAAAAAACACCAAAATTGGGTATATACATAGATCTATAAATAAAAAATATAGATATACATCTACAAATAAAATCTATAGATCTATAAAAAAAACCTTCAAAACTCATTGATCAATTAAAAAACTCAAAAGATTACCTCAAAACTTGAAAAACCGTTTTGATGGTTGTAGGTCTTAGTGGTTCCTCTCGGTGGTACGTTGGCTTCTGTGGTCTTGGAGTCCAATGGTGGTGGCGTCGGGTGGTGGTGGCGTTTCAGTGATGATGCGAGTAGTAGCGGTGGGAAGAGATGAGAGTATTTTGGTAGTTTTGAGGTAGGTTTCGTGCGTGTGAGAGAGAGACTTCTGCGTTTCTAACATTTTTATTTTGGGTACCTTTTTATTTTTCTCTCTCATTTGACTTTCAACTTTTCACATTTTTAACATTTGACTGTTTTTCCATTATAGATAGTATAGATAAGTTAAATATAAATGTTATGGAAGACAAAAAAGAAAAATATAGAAACAAAATCAAGTGAAGATTGCATATCCTCGCTAGTCACTATTAGCCTGGTTCATTTGTTATGGACTTGAGCCCAATCTCTAGAATATGAATCAATCAGTATTGTGTATATATGTGTGTCGATGTAACTCAGAAGATCAATCAATTAAACAATAAACATTCCAATCAATGTCTTTAATAATCAACATGGTATCAAAGCCATCTCTATAACGATCCACCAAAATCCCAATCTTTTTTTTTCCCAGCCGTCCAAAGAAAATCATTGTTCTGTATAACCATGAGAGGCATATAACCTAATGTATTCACACCCTTTGACATCCATATAACCATGACAGGTAACACCAATCCCCCCACACCCCTCTCAGAAAAACTCTCCCTTGTCACACATCACCATCTCCTTACACGAGTACCAGTTAAACTTAACCTAGAAAACTGGAATTATGCATCATGGGTTTATTTTTTCGAACAACTATGTCATGGGTATGAAGTCACAAAGTATATCCATAGAAATTCAGATAGCACATCCTCGACTGAACCTCCTTCATCCTTCTCCCCGGAAGAGAAAAAGGTCGATGCTATTGTTTTGTCATGGATCTTTACCACTCGAGATGCTTTTGTATTAGTGTCAAATTAAGTCCAAAAATGAAGAAAAAAAAGGCTCATTTTTAAGAAAAAAGGTATCATAAAAATGAGTAATATGATGGTTGAACAAACATAGGAAGATAGCTCTTCAATTTGCTAAACATCTACACTGATATTAAATCAATTTTATAGTAGTGATTTCAACTTTATGGAGTTAGAACGTACTTTAATCTTAAACAGACATGACTAATTAGCACATGTAACTGAGAATATGAAGGTTTATGAATAAATCAAATACGTATAAATTTAACCAAATGGTAAAATAATTTGACCACCTCTTCGTATTCTGTTTTTGCTAGATTAAAGCTTCATGTATAAGCAACAAACTCGTGATCGACCACAATATAGACAGTGGCGGAGCTTGACTTTTATGAGTTGGGGGGGGGGGGGCAAAAAATTTTTAGAAAAAAAACGAACTACTTTAATAAAAAAAATCCACTATGTTAGCATTTGGACTTGGTGCTCTTCTGGTTGATTTTGAGGTTGTTCATTCTCTTCTGGTTGATTTTGAGGTTGTTCCTGCTCTTCGGGTTGATATTGAGGTTGTTCGGATGTTGAAGCTTTGGAACGTTTAGCCTCTTGATTTGCATCATCTAATACATCACTTGTCTTTCTCTTAAAAAATGAATGAAGTGTTTGGGTCTTCAAAATTGCCATTGTAACTCCTGAAAAGAGAAATGAGCACTTCTACACTTTAATATTGTTGAAAGTTCCATTAAGTACAAAAGAACTTTTGCTACTGATCAAAACTCAAAACAATTAAACAAGTTCAAACAACATATATGTTAACTTAGTACAAATGTACAATAATATCACAAGAGTACCAAAATACCAATTGACAACTCCCTTGTTAAACTCTAAAATACTTTAAAGATTCATTAGAATATGTGATCACATACAGTTCACTCAACTTAATTATTATGAATGAAGCAATTTTTTACATCTCTACAAGATAAATAATAATAAGCCAAACACCAATTGACAAAAACCACAAAAAAATCTTACCTAAAATAAGGGATTCTTGAACTTTTGAGAGTTGGGCACTTGGGCTTGAAGCCTTGAAGATCAAATTAAAACCTGCATGTTCAAAATTCTATCAACAAATAGAAAAAAGTAAAAAGTTACCACAAACAATTAATGATTAATGTCTTAAAATTAGTTTGGATTGATTTAGAGATTTGAGAGCCTACCGTTTGTGTTTGTGGTTGTAAAAGAGAGAGTAAAGTAACCCTCCGTCCTTTCAGTTTCTTTATTTTTGTTTAAAGTGACTTTTCTCATATGCAGTGTTTATTAATAAACTTTCGAAGGGGTCACAATGTAAAACTTTTGACTTTTCTCTAGAATTATAACAAAATGCTAATAATGACTAAAATTTTAGGGGGGGGGGGGGGGGGGGGCAGCACCCCTTCCTGCCCCAAGTATTCTCCGCCATTGAATATGTTGGAATTATATAACATGACATTCAAATAAATAACCACAAAACATCAAAGTAATCAAGCGGAAGCGTATAGGATTTATTAATGAACAATTAATTAACATAAAAGAATATGCGTACCTTTTCTTGATTCTAGCCGAACAAGAATCAAATCCACAAACTAGCAACGGATGAACCCTAATTTGATTTAGTTAGGATTATATGAATTACCCCTTACCGTTTTGTAATTCAATCCAAGATAATAACAATAGTGTGTTATTACTATGTTCTTGTACACACGTACTAAACCGAATTAAAGTAATGCTAGTTTTTATAAAACAAATAACTTGATGTATTTGAAAAGAGTAGATCGACACCCTAAAGGGTTATACGATCGGTTTGTATTAAGAAAAACACACAAACAAAGTTTTAGGTTTAGCTTAATGAATACAAGAGATGCAAAATCAAGACCCTAAGCCTTGTATATATACCCAACTAACTTGGTGAACAAGTTTGGCTTTGTTTCCTTTTCTCCTTGGCCGATCGTTGGTAGGCATCCCCAAGGGATTCCGGAAACTTCCCAAACTTTGCAATCTAGTCCTTTTCCAAATACATTTAACGCCCGTTAGTCCATTACATTAATTACTTAACGTTCATTAGTTATTTCGTTTAATAAATAAATAAATATAACGTTTATATTTAATTATTAACTTTAAATTCTCATACGTAAAGTGTGCAATCCCATAGTCTCGAGTTCGATCCTAACTCACGTCTACTAATTTATATCCATAAAACCAACAGCTCCCACTTGGATATATCTTAATAGAGTGATCACATTCGGTTAGCGTCTAGCAACACTTCGATGCCTCTAGTACAACTCGAGCAAGGCTCCTGGAAAACCTTTTAATGATTTCTCATTATTATTATCCTTTTGTTTCTAATACCATGTTAAATAAATATATGGAATTAAGTCATTCTTTATTCGACCATTTTGTTTCTCGTTATTAGTGATTGAACAAGATTACCAAATCTTCTGAACATATTCAGGGGAGAACTTTGGGCATGGCCATGCAAACATCTTGTCAACCCTACGAGGGGCCCAGCAGTATTAAACTCCAAATAAATTTGAAGGAACAAATTCTATATTGACTACGAGAATAACCCACGAACTTTGCAACACTTCAGGAAACAACCCTTATGACTACCAGTTACGTATAGCGTTAAGTTGCTCCACAGAAGTGCACTACATTCATGACACTTATCTGGTATCTCAAGTCTGAGGATAACTATTCATAATTTACTTATAACAATATCCACAAAGTAAATTATGTATTTGGGATAAGTCCTATATTCAATTCATTGAATATCATCTGAAATTGGTATGCATTCTCATCAATATACTTTCAAGTATATTCTACCAGATCTCTCAGATTTGTCTTAGTTTAATGATACTCCCATATCATTAATTGACAACAGACGATTTAGAATAAATAAATTTATTCACGGATTAAACATGCAAATATAGGATACAATATATTATAAAATCAAACATACCAAGTACTTAATTTATTATAACAATTATTTAACATCCCTTATCCAAATACCAAATAGATCAATGCATGAAAATTCCTGTTGATGAATTATGCCTCAAGTAATGACAATCATACTTGTTGACAAGGCATAAATCATCCAACTTGATCTATCGTAATTTTGAGAATACTTATTTCAATAATTCAATTAATGAAGTCCTTGTATGTGTGCATTCAACAATCCACATAATAATTCATAAAGTGTGTAACGTCCTCTATCACAAATTTATGACAATTTAAACTTTCAAACATTTTAAAGTTTAAAGTATTCTTATTCTTTTAATGTATAATGCAATTGCGCTCTTAGTAGCACAACCAGTTCACATGGCCATTAACAAGGATGAAATCCTACCATGACTAGTATTGAGTGTCATCTCAATTAAACCAGCATCATTGCATACAAACAACAATATGCTCATTAAAACTCCGTAAACTTTAATATCTTATTGTGTAATGTTTGATGCTTTCCAAACTTTCAAGTTTAAAGCTGATGACAATTTGCACAACAATTGACATATTGTTCATCCATAGAATCTAGGAGCAATTCCAGACTGAGGATGTAATTCTATTTAGAATATTCATTACACAAGTTATCTAATAACTTTTAATTAGATATCAATATTGTCAAATCATCTATCATTCAAGAATGATACAACAATTTGAATATACAACATGATGTATATGATGAATCTACAGGTCAAACTTAGACTTCATTCACGTTCTATCTTGTCCAAAGATATTTATCCATATATAATGTTTTATTAGAATCATTTAATTTACTGCACATGTTTATTAATAATAAACATATATTTCAAGGTTGTATGTTTTAATTCTTAAATCTTACAAGTGAAGTTTCATTCCAATCTAAGACTTATCATTTAGCTTATAAGGAATGCTACTTCCTATATGTTATACAACATATAAGATTTAAAACCTTAACATAATACTCCCACTAGCTTTCAGGAATACTTAAAATTTATCTTATTTCAATAATAAATCAAAAATGGGATTTAATAATTAAACATAAGAATAATTTCATAGATGCATGCATTTATCCATTCATGAATTATTTGCACTTCGTACACTTTCAAAGATTATATGAATTCAAAAAACCTTTCAATTACTTACCGTCCTCGCTCAAGTAATTCTTCAAGAAAGAGTTTTGATATTCCATTGTCATATTTCATATTAATGAAAACAAGTATGACCATTATTATCTTTATATATTTAATGTGTCTAGAAAAGAATATTCAATCACAATTAATTGCTTAAGTATGATTAATAATCTTGTCATAAGACATGCATTAAATATGTGTAGAATATTGTCCATATGATTTCTACATAGAAATTCAAACCACTAGGGTTTTCCATCTCTTTGAAGAAACTCATTTCCATTCTCTAGTCTAACTATTAAGATAAACCAAATTTCCAAAATTGATTATCTTTATGGACAGCATCTTTAACATTCATAGTATGAGTAATTTACCCAATTTAATATTTGGTAATCCATCATAATGATTATCAGGTTTACTATAATCCTGTAACTCATGTTCTTCTCAGCATATAAGTCAAATATCTGAGATATCCTTGCAGATCTATGAATGAAAATTCTATCATCTTGAGTTCTATCATTTACATGTCTAACCTCATCATAATATTTACTAGTGTGTTTTAGAAGATTATGTATCTTGTAATTTTATCTTTCAAGATAAAAAACTCCCACTTGCTTTTTGTAATATATAGACTATCTATATATACTTAGCAATTAGAGCAAAACTACATTGTTCTCTATTTGGGACATTACAAATACACATTGATAATTCTTGACATTAGTTTGTTAATAACCTATTCATAAGTAGTTTAACAAATTCAGAATCTTCAATTTTAAAACTTAATGTGATTCATCACATTCCATAATGAAATGGTGTTTTAACAATCTTCTAGATTGGAGTCATATTTGAGTATATTCAATCCATACTCAAATTTCTAACCTTGTTACTTTTTAAGAAAGAAGTTATGGTTATCATGAATCAAACAAATCAAATAGAGTCTGACTCTCCTAACTGAACATACCATCAACTTGTGGTATTCATTAGAATTAATATTGTAAGACAATCTAACAATATATAAGATAAACATATTCCTTTTGGCTTACCTATTTACCAACTAAGTCAGCTTAATGGTATAATAGACTTTCCAAGCCCATTGCATACTTTATAACACAAGTACCTTTTAACCAAGTCACTTCATATCCATGTCTCATCAAGAAACATAAACTGTTATAATCCCATTATACGTTATAAATCATTGATCACCTCAATAACTTCTTGTATATGTCTTAATTAAAAAACACAACAAGTTAACGTCTTACTTTATTATAAGTCTTAAAAGACTTTATGTTTATGTCTTTACAATGAATCATAAACATGTTTAACTAAAGTAATTATGAACACAACTCTTGGTTTCAATAGTAGTTTCAAGTTAATTTATTTACTTCACAATAATGTAGAACTACATTATTTATTCATTTATTTATGTCATTCCAAAATTCATAAATATACAAATTAAAGTAGTATTAGATTACTTTATTTATGTCATTCTAATAATACATAAATATCTAATTTGAAGTAGTCTTATATCTATCATCTTGACACATATTCTAAATACTTGTCTAATTTAGAAACTGCAAATATGTCCATGCAAGGTCTGACTTCACATAGAGATTTACTTTGTTGTTGCAATCTCGCCAAGTTATGACATGACGTAAATTGCAACACCAAGTGTTTCTAGAATTAGATATGTACAAGTTATATTAGAACGTTAGTCTCTTACCTTGCAGTCAAGAGAATCCGTTAAATCATATACCTATATGTTGTACCTTGCACACAATATAGATTTCTCCCACTTGTGCATAGAACAACATCATGTAGTAGATAAACAACACGACACATGTTTGTTTATGTGACTAATATGGTTGTGTCATTGATATTAGCATAACTAGTAGATGTAGAACCACTTCATTGTCTAATAAGGAAACGTACATGACTATCCTTGAAAACATAAGTGTCTACAAGTGGAAAGTAATTATCTTAAGACATTCTAGAGATAATCTGGGTTACTACCAAGATGACAAAGCTTGTAACTCCCACTGAATTAGAGATCATTACATTAATTCCTTATTCAGTAAAAAGAACAAAATACTCCCACTGGATTTGACAACATTGTAAGTGTTGCATTAACCAGTGAAAGAAAATAGCGTTCTATTTACTTCCCTACACCTTTGAGAAAGTCCATACATAACAATTACTTATGTACTTACAAGAATGTATTCTACTATGTAGATGATGAATTTATCCATCAATGCTATTAACTTGAAAAATTGGGCATGCAATTTCTTTCTTAATAGTTCTACTATTCCAACAATTGTAAGTAGTACTTTTAAATGGTCAAAACAAAACAACTAGATAAAATAAGCTAGTTTGTCTTTTACCAATTATACAGTAATTAGTCTAGCTTCTAATTTAATAACTCAGAAATATGCAATTTTCTTAACTATTAAAATTTGCTTACGAGTTATGTATTTAGAATTTAGACAATTCTAATTTTTTTTTCCTATCATACCTTTCTCATTCATGAAAAGGAATAGGATTGAATCTCACTCTTTCATATATAAAGAGGACTAGGTTTATCCTTTTAGCTAAGTTGACTCTACCAAAAACCCTTACAGGTGTAGATCAATTTACCAATACAGGAATAACCTACGTTTACGATTTAATGTTGCATTAATACATTTAAAGAATTAGCAAAATTCAATTTTAGTATTTTCGATAATTAAACTTTTCAAGAAAATAAAATACCCAAGGTAATATTCATATAACCATAGAATTTTCTCGAAAACTAGGATCCAAATTATCATAGGTTCATTACATCAGTTGATCTGCTAGTAACGAAAGCACATAATAGGGTAATCTGTCGAATAATAATTGGCAAACAATTTCCAATTCCTAGATCATTATGGGATTAATATTTTCCAACGCTATTGCAAATATAAACATGTTTCATCCCATCTTATGCCATTGAGTCCAGGCCTCACTTCCTACTCAACTTAAGTGTCTAACTTAAAGAACTGCAAATATGTCCATGTAAGGTCTGACTTTACATAGAGATTTACCTGTCCATCATAATCTCGCCAAGTACTGTCATGACGTAAATTGCAACTTCAAGTGTTCATTTTAATTAGATGGCACATAACTTAATTTATAAAGGGTACTAGTTTTGATTTTACGTGGTCAAATCAAATATGTACAAAGATGTCATGCATTCATCTTGTAGCATAAATTTAATAAAAAAAACTTTTTATTACCAATTCATAAAGATCAAATTATCAAAGTTTTGATTGAGGTATTGGGTTCACCAATCAAGGAATTTAGTGATAATTATCGCCCATTATACCGTACTTTTGCATAAGTGTAAACACTTAGTGTTTCGGATAATTACCACCGAAGTGGCGCATGGAATTAAAACTAATTCGCCCTTAAGATGAGTTTGCACATTTTATGGCTTACTAAGTAGCTCCATTCGAACTTACAGGGGGCAGAGGACCAGGTAAGCGCAAAGCATAACCTAAGACATCCTTTCAGTGTGACTGTGCGCACTTCTTTATTAACACCTTTATAGTTCATTCTAGTGGGTGAGCCGTTCAGACCATTTTTACCAAAGTCACCAATCAATTAAACTATTGAAAACTTAACTCTTCCAAAACAAATCAAATTTCGCCATTTTTTAGTCCGTATTATTTTTCTATTCAAAATTACCCATTGCTTAAAACTGTCTAACATAATAAACAAACAAGTAACAAAATAAAAAATAAACTACTAAAAAACAATGCGCACATAATAAACAATTTATACGTGTAAACAAGTAGCCAGAGACAACTTATTCGATAAAACCCTATTAATAATCAATATCTAGGTTAAATTAATGTATATATTAATTAGGGCTTTCACTCTCTCAATTGAGAGTGAGCCACATACATCGACGAATCGATTGCGTAAACCCATAATTAATGATATAACAAATTGCACATAATTGATTCATTAATATAAATAATTGGACTCTTCCCCAATTCAAGATTTATCGTAATTAAATATGTCTCAACAATTAAAAAATTATCAAAGCAACTCATCCATGACTAACATGCATGTATAATCATGGATATCATAACAATTTATACAAATAAGTCACAAGATCACATATAAAAAATTCCATGACACATAACAAATTATTCACGAATTAATCACGTAATCAATATTTATTCTAGGTTTTAATAAGGTTAGCAAACAATTTTCAAAACCCTAATAATTTTTAATGTGTCGACATAAAAAAATATATATGGGGAACGCCCCAATTTTTATAAAAAAAATTCGACCCAAAAAAAATTAAACATAAACCCTAGATTAACATATCAAACAACATACAATTATTTGTTTTATTACGCGTTTATGTAATTAATTACTCATTAAAAACCAATGTCTCGTGATGCCACTGTTGGAATTATATAACATGACATTCAAATAAATAACCACAAAACATCAAAGTAATCAAGCGGAAGCGTATAGGATTTATTAATGAACAATTAATTAACATAAAAGAATATGCGTACCTTTTCTTGATTCTAGCCGAACAAGAATCAAATCCACAAACTAGCAACGGATGAACCCTAATTTGATTTAGTTAGGATTATATGAATTACCCCTTACCGTTTTGTAATTCAATCCAAGATAATAACAATAGTGTGTTATTACTATGCTCTTGTACACACGTACTAAACCGAATTAAAGTAATGCTAGTTTTTATAAAACAAATAACTTGATGTATTTGAAAAGAGTAGATCGACACCCTAAAGGGTTATACGATCGGTTTGTATTAAGAAAAACATACAAACAAAGTTTTAGGTTGAGCTTAATGAATACAAGAGATGCAAAATCAAGACCCTAAGCCTTGTATATATACCCAACTAACTTGGTGAACAAGTTTGGCTTTGTTTCCTTTTCTCCTTGGCCGATCGTTGGTAGGCATCCCCAAGGGATTACGGAAACTTCCCAAACTTTGCAATCTAGTCCTTTTCCAAATATATTTAACGCCCGTTAGTCCATTACATTAATTACTTAACGTTCATTAGTTATTTCGTTTAATAAATAAATAAATATAACGTTTATATTTAATTATTAACTTTAAATTCTCATACGTAAAGTGTGCAATCCCATAGTCTCGAGTTCGATCCTAACTCACGTATACTAATTTATATCCATAAAACCAACAGAATATAGATTAGATAATGAATACAACCAATCAGTTAATCTCCTTAGATTTTCCTTCTATTAACCATTCTTAAATAATGCGAGAAGTAATAGAGGAACATTGCAAGTAACTCTATAAAAAATAATGGTGGCATGTTTTAGTAAACAAAGCCAGCAAATTTTTTACATTTTTCATTTGAAATACAAAAATTCACATAAAGAAACATGTTGTTGATGAAAGCCTATATGGCATGTATTAACAACTGCAAATCTTGGACAGAGAATCACAATATGCCATGAACCTTTTCATTTGGTAGACATGGATAGATACAACAGGACAAGGGCGACTTAAGCTCACCAACCATATTTGGTGTTTGTATGTTTCTTTTGACATTGCTTCCCTTATATCAAATAAAATCGGATAATAAGTGGTAATAAAACAGACACGATTGTCTGGATGTATACTTCATGCCTCTCAACACCACTTACAAAAGCATAATTGCGAGCATTGTTCAAGCACATTCCTCTAGTAAGAGGCTGTATATAGATACATACTATAACAAAAAAGAATTCAGACATATAATCAGTAAGAGTATCTCGAAAGAAAATAAAAAACACAAAGCCTAAAGTACACAAAATCTTGACTGAATGTAGAAGGTAAACCTTTATAGAAGCTTTTGACACATATATGTTTATACTCAAATTTCTCAAAAATGAATTTATATACCTTTTTGCCAAACTTAGAAGTATTTAAGCTTTTTCTTAAATTTTTTTAAATTAAAAACTAATAACAAGAATTCAATTTATTTCTTAATAAAGAAAGAATTGATTTTTTTGAAATGTGAAAGACCTCACTTGATTTTTTTTTTTTTTTTTTTTTTTTTTTTTTTTTTTTTTTTTTAATTTAAAAGATATATCACACATGTTTCAAATATATCAGACTTGAACTCACAATCTTTTGATTGATGAGCCACTCACATAACATTAGGTATAATTCGATTTGAATTTTATTATAACAATTTACGTTAGTATGTGGCTTACACATGTAAAATATATGGTAGTTTAATACATTGGTTTTTTTTCATCAAAAAGATATATGATGAACACCACCATAGTGTGTTAAAATTTAACATATTTAGAAAATAACCTAAAGTATTTGGCCTAGTGGTATGTGAGTGATATAAAAATCAAAAGGTTGTGGGTTTAAGTTTCTCTAAACATATTTGTGAGATAATATAAGATAGGTAGTTTAGGTGTGAATTTTATAACTATCAAAATAAACCAAAATTATTAGAGTAGGTATCACAACTAAATAAACGATATATGAATTTCCGCAACAAAGCGCAGACAGGAATTACACTCGTTGTAAACATACATAGAGTAGACAATCAAATGATCGAATACACCATAGTTATCCAAGACAAAACTACCTTTAGAGCTAAGAAACCGGCAATCCTGTTTGTAACAATGGTCATTATTTAAGAGTTGCAAGTTGTCAATAACGACCACATGGATATTCATTGCCGGGACCACTCAAAATGATTACGTACTCTCTTATAATCAAGCATATTCACTACAAAATAATCAACATTTTGTCACGACAATCTCGTGCCAAAATTACAAAGCTAGTCGACCCAAACTGAAATTGGCACGACATGTCGACCAAACGGGCTGTTCTTTTTCTTTTGACCCAAAATAATTTGGCACGACAAATATTTGAAGGTTTGGGACGACAAATTGGTGGGCCCCAAAATAAAATCAACGTTGAAAAAACTGGGAACGACACATTACTTGCAAAAAAGGGACGATACAATCGTCTCAAGTTTTTTTTCTTATTTAACTTTTTTACTCTTTTTAAAATAAATAAGAAGTTGTATTTTTAGAACCTTTGGGACGACACGTATATTTATTTTGGCACGATATAGTCGTCCCAAAGACTTTTCCACGTAAGCGAACACGCAGTTTGGGACGATCCACGTGACTTGCTTACAAAATAGGGACGACATGTTGCTTTGTATTTTAGGGACGACATTGTCATCCCTAATAAATCTGGGAGGCAAAAAAAAATGCAGCTAAACTGCAGTTTTCTATATTTTTTCCGGATTTTCAGGAAAACATCTACCAAACCAAATACAACCTCTAGTTAATCACAATCCACAATACCAATTCGACAATATGATACAAAACCAAATTACTAAACGAATCGAATAACATTCTACAATTCCACCATTCGAGAAATACGATAGAAATTAAACTACTCGACAAATACGATACAAACTGACTACTCTTAAACTATACAAGTCACAAATTTCCTAATTAACATGTCTCAAACTAACAAGTCACAAGCTTATAAAGCTAACACGTCTTAAAGTTATAAAGTTAACATAAATCCACGATATTATTCGACAAATTCAATACTATTCCATAAAATTAACAAGTCTAAAACTCACAAACTTCCCGCCTACTACTCATAATACTCATCGCCCGACCTGCCGCCCGACTCATCGCCCGCCTCATTATTATCCAAATCATTATTATCAATATGATCAACTTGGCGCAAATGAGGATTATTTTGTGAGTTGTATTGGTTAAGGTCTGGTGGCGGCATTGCATAGTTAGAAGTCGAACCCGGGTACGGAATAGAGTTGGGAAAGATGGGACGATAACAATCGGCAAATCTATTATTGGGGTCGAAAGTGGGAGGTTGGAAACCAACAGGGCCGGGAATGGGAGGTTGGAAACCAACAGGGCCGGGAATGGGAGGTTGGAAACCAACAGGGCCGGGAGTGGGAAAAGGGCCAGGAAAGGGTGCCCGGGGAAAGGGAACAGGAAATGGGTTACCTTGTTGGTTGTAGTGGCTGAAAAACTGCTCAAGGTATGATCCGAACGCCCCAACTGTAGAATAAGCCGCGGTAGCCTGTTCCCCAGCCACGCGAGCCCGTTCTTGCGCCTCCTTAGTTTCCTTCTCCGCTCGGCCCAACACCTCTGTCATATGCTGCCTAGTAATGTAATCTTGACCAACATGCCCACGTGTGGACCTGTGAGAGGCTGAGCCACCACCAGGTAACCTTCTGCCCCTGCCTGCCATGTTCTGGCAGTTGTCACTCGGAACTATATGATGCAATATTTCTACGCTGCTCATGTACGGGATGACACCGCCTCTGACTTGCTCTTGAAGGGCCTTCATCTGTAATTTCAAAAAAAAAAAAAAAAGTATGTTAAAAAAAGTTAGGAAAAAAATAATAAATGAGAAGTAACTTAATATTAATGACGCATGTTAAGAGATAAATTACTTACGTAAGCCGTTTCGTTCTCTCTGGTCTTAAATGTGCCATCTTTTCTTGAACGGCCCTTCCTCCAAGTTTCAATAAGGTCTTCATTTTGATTGTCATGGGTGACCCTCTATACATACAATATAAAATAAATTGATAACGAGGTAAATATAAACAATTTAAAAACCTTTAAAAATCACAAAAATTATAACGATTCTTACATAATTGTTTCTTCCTTGAACGAACGACTGTCGACCTTGGTTAGTTAAAATCTTGTTTTTAGCTCGATTTTCTGCATTTTTGGCAGATCTTGCCATCCGTTTCGGGTCGCACCACCAGTCGACCAACATCTCCCATTGCTATTGGGTTCTGTTAAGCCAGTCTTTTTGGGGCGGCGGATGTTCCCTTGCCGCCGCGGGCGTCTCGTGGATATCAAAGTATTTAGCCTTGAGCCTGTTTTTATATTTTCTGTATATCATCCTCATCTCTAGGTATAGCCCAAGTCCTACCCTTTCCCCCCACCGTATATACATTATTTCCAACTTGGAATCTGTTCTCGTTATTCAACCAAGGCGCCAGGTTGAAATAGGTCTGCAAATAAATATACGCATTTAAACAAACACACAATTTAAATATAACACACATATCTAAACAGTCAATAACAATAAGAATAGAAATAAAATAAACAATAAATATAACCTGTAGTGCCGACATTATATACGCCTTAAAAGGATCAGGAATTTCTTCCCAATCGCAATCAAGGAGAAGTGGCCTCACTTGTTCCCCAATAAGACTAGCCAACTGCGCTGCATAAGTGCCTATCGGTGAGAAGGTGCCTTGACCATCGGAATCAAAGGCTATAGGCAAAGGGCCATTATTCTCCTTAAAAGCCCTCCTTTAGGTCCGATTTGCCGTCTCACCAATGATCATTGAACCTACAAATACAAGTTATTGAGTTGTGAAAACACATGTAAAAAAATTCAGTTTTATCAATAAAATTTTTATAAAAATAAAAAATAAAATAATAAAAATAAAAAATCACAATTTGTTACCTGCGCAATAGCCCGACATAGTAAATGAGGGCGGTCTGGGTGGATCACCTCCAGCATCCCCGTCGTGTGATCTAGGCTGTACACACGCCATCTGTAAAAGTACAAGTACAAGAACACATAATTTCGTGGACCAATTAATACTAATATACACATTCATATAAACATATAGTAACAATTTCATTCAAATTACAATTTAAAAACAATTGTCATAATCAAATTACAATTTAAGAACAATTGTCATAATCAGAATCATCACTAGATAAAACTTCTTCAACAACAATAGTGGATACTAGACAATATCCCAGACAATGTGTCTAATGGATAAACCATCTAATCTAGTTATAGATACAAGAATATGATACTAGACAATATCCCAGACAATGTGTCTAATGGATATGAAATCCTAAACCAAACATCAAGAACACAAAGCATGATGTAGTTAGTCTTCTGTGAATAAAGATGACAAGTTTCCCAAGCTTGTTGTAGAATATCTTCATGAGCTTGTATGCTTGTGATGGGTGATCACTTCAGTAGGTAAGGATGCAAGATCTCTAGGCTTGCTTTGGAGGATCACTTCGGGAGTATGCTTACAACAAATGAAAGTTAGAAGCATTATGATCATATGAGATGAGGGTGGTTTACATGTTTCCTAATGATCTAAATATCTTAGAAATGGTGGAGAGAAACTATGTGTGAAGGTGTGTTGAAATGGTAAGAAGTGGTTTGCTATTTATAGGCAAAAAGACCAAGACAAGCTTCTGCCCCAAGGATCCCTTCTGAGAGGGATCCGCCCTTGTAATCCAAGGAATCCATGGGCAATTTGAGGGATCCGTGGGATGCTCCTCATTATCCATGGGTTATGGGTCATGGGTATGAGCCTTGAGTGGCCTCCAATACAATTTATCTAGACATTGGGTCATGGGTCTTGGATCATGGTATTTACCCAACACTTTTACTTTTTTTATGTATGTAAGTACTTAAGTGTTTTATATAAACTATTTAACTAAACATGTTTAATGGTTTGTTAGGGGTTTGATCATAACGCAACATAACAAACATGTACGATCATGTGTTGTAGCATACAAGGACTTGAGTCGTCGAGAGGTGTTGAGAGTATGTTGAGACAAAATATAATTACAAGTAACTTACACATTTTACATTATGTATTACAAGTTACATGTTTGTCATCAACAAAAAAACGAGACTGTATAGATTAAATATCGTAATATTTGCACTAACAATTTTCCCCTTTTTGATGATGACAAAGTATATGTAAACGTAATAGATAGGTAAAATTTCAAAGTTACGTGTTTCCGTACTTCCTATACATTACCTTATCCGTTTACACTCTTCTCCCCCTTTTGTCGAAACAAAAAGGGTGTGTCCTTGGAGTTTAAACTTAATTTCTCCCTAGAATGGCGAGTTTGCATCATCCCTAGTGAAGTTAAATAAAAAAAACACCTTATTGCTCCCATTTTTGTACAAAATTGGCACACCACGCCAATACCTTCAACACAAAACACTAATGGAGGGAGAGAAGAATTATCAACAAGATTCACTTCAGTGGTCTTGATGATGACGAAGCTTAGCAACTCATGACCTTGAGGTTGCACGTCTTCAAGAGGTGGTGATCTCACCTTTAAGAGGAACCTAGAGAATCACAAAAAGAAAAGAAAAATACATAGAAAGATCCTTTGAATTATAACCATTGTTGCCAACGGATCAATGGATCAAATTTTTTAGGCTTAACCTACATCAAGGTTAGTGTTAAGGAATGAAAAAAAATATATGATGAGAAAGAAATCTCCCTTTTGTTGAAACATAATAGAATTTTGAAGAATGAATGTGTGCATGCTCCCCCTTGACGGTTGCTCCCCTTGTTTAAGGGCGTCAAGTATTTTAGGAAGCTAAGACGAAAGTATTGCAAAATTTGCAATGTTTTTGCTTTGACAAAAGCTCCCCTTGCTCGAGGACAAAAAGTACTCCTAGTGTGTTTTGAGAATCTACAAAACAAAAAATTAGTGCAAAGATATATTCGTCCTTAGACGAGTAAGTCATATGATGCACTTTGTAGTTGCTCGATGGAAGCTCCCCTTGCTCGAGGATGTCAAGAAGATCCTACAAAAAAATAAGTAAACCTCGTCCAAAGACAAGTGTGCCATTGGTTCGTTCCAAACTAACTAACTTTATTTTCCAACCGCTTGTGAATGGCTGATACTAAAAGTCAGACAGCCTGGAAGAGGAATGCAAGTTTACCAAGGATTAAAATATCCTTGGATCGTTTATGTCCTGGTGAGGCGTGACATTCTGGTACAATGACTTGTGAATTGTTGAAAATAATATTAGTATAGGAAAACAGGAATCTGATTGACTAACACTAGGAATGTGAATAGTAATAGCTCTGTCACAGCTACGTCAATAAAAACGTACAATCAGAATCCTAAAAATATTAAAGTATTTACAAACATACGTTTAAGTTTAAATAAACGTAAACGTAACGAATAAAACAAAACTTTCCCAAAGAGGGAATTTGCATGCCTTAGGGGCTTAAATGCAAATTAAGAGAATTAAAATAAAACTATAATTTACAAATTTATATAAAAGTAAAGAAAATCTAAAGAAAACTAAAACATATACATGTATGTAATAATTACACAAATGAAACAAAATAAAACAGGAAAAGGATAATAATTGATTATACTTAAGAAATTAAAACATATCAAAATTTTGAAGTCATTTTAATTCTATATTTACAATTGTTTAACGATTAAAATCTAAAAACTTACGTTTACTAAATTTATTGTAAGCGTACAAAATAAAAACGTGAATTCAGTCCAATACAACTCCCACAAATGTGAAAATTATATTTTTAGAATTCTAAAAAGATAAGAAAATTATTAGAAAATTAAAATAAATTTTTACACTATTAAATTAATTAATATAAATTAAAAATGAACTAAATGTATTTAATAATGAATTAAATAATAAGAAAATCTAAAATTAACTTAAATAAATAAAATAAAGAATCTGAAAAATCTAAAATATAATAAAATGAATTTTAAAATTGAAAATGTATTTATTACATAATTATTCTATTTATTATTAATTATTTACTATTATAAATTACTAAAAACTATTATTGAATTATTAAAAATAATAAATGGATAAAGAAAAATCTGAAACTTTTTACAAAATTCTAAAATAAATAAAAGAAACTAGGAAAAATATAAAAACTATATGTGCTTAACAAAAATAAGCTAATAAGCAAATAAGCTTCCAAGTAAAAGCTTTCACTTAGCTTAAAAAGGATTCTTTTTGGTTTTTTCTTTTTCTGAAACTAACTAAATACTGATATTATACATATTTAATGAAAACAAAACTGTTCAAACATAAAAATAAGCAATACGTGGGCTTATTACCCACACAGTAGAGCTTTTGGGCTCAAGTGGAGTAATAAGCTTGGTATAAGCTTGAAAAAGCTATAAAGGGGAATGAAAAAGCAAAAAGGTATTTATGTACAAGTATAATAGGCGTATATGAACAATAATAAGCACTGAGAAGTGCTTATAAGCATGAGCTTATGGTCTAGTCAGTTTAGCCTTTTTGAGCTAAACTTGGATGGAATTGAGGCCTCTAAAGCCTGTAATAAGCTCCATACTAAAAAGTAAAGTACAAAATATATTTGTACAAGTATAATATACATATATGAACAAGCCTATGCACTGAGAATAACTTATAAGCTCAGAATAAGCAAATAGGCAATTCCTGAGTACACAGATCCAAACACCCCCTGCAACTAATTAGAGTGGTCATATAAGCTGACGGGTTAAGCTCAAAATGGCAAAATGAAAGTTGGAGTTGCAAGATTGCCTGGTAAGCTTTCCAAAAAGCCCAAGTTCACTCTGTGAGGTTCACAGATGAGCTTGTGAGAAGCTTATGAAAATCCTTCCATTTGCCTAAGTACACTGGGTTCCCAGTATGCATAGTCAAATGGGACAAACAAAAAGCTCCTTGCAGCCCTATTAGATAAGCTGCAAGGTTGGATTTAAGCACTGGAACTTAGAGTTTGGTGGATGAGCTTAACATAAAACTAAAACACACAAGCTCTAGATTACTAATAAGCTTTTTAGGAGCTGAAGGAAATGGTGTAAGTTCAATAGAATTGAACTGTTGTGAGTGGGCAAACAACAACTCCTATATACTTATCCAATAAGCTCATGAGAGCTCAACCAACACTGGGACATTGAGTATGATTGATTAGCTTTACAAGAAACTAAAAATCACAAGCTCAAGCTTAGTGGGGAACTTTCCATGAGCTGGGGAAAACAACTCCACCTCCACTGTTTGCTTCAGTGGAAGGAGTAAGATGGGACAAAAAGGTTGGAATGATTAAGCTATGTAAATAAGCTGAAAATGTAAAAACAAGCATTATCATAATAAAAAGGCCACACAGGCAACACAAAGAAACCAAATACACAAGCTATGGCCAAGTAATAAAGCTTATGCAAGCTTATCAACTTGATACCTAAACCTGTGCACAGGGCAAAACTGGCACAATTAAGCTAGAAAATAAGCTAGTAAACATGACATATCAAGATAAACAAAAATACAATAAGCTAGATTAGCAATAAATCTAAAACATACTAAAAGCACAGAACATGAAATTAAATAACAAAAGCACAATAAAATTACTAAGTTTATTCAAAAACGACTTAAATGAAAATTTGACTTTTTAAGTTTATGATCAAAGTTGACTTTGATCAACTTTGATCTGAATTTAACAACTAATTATGATATAATATGATACAATAACATGAAATAAACAAGTAAGAACAACTTTTAAACACATATACAAGATTTTAGGTAACAAATCTATAACAGACATAAAATTAAGACAGTTAAAAAGGTAATTTTGACTAAACACAAAACACAGCTAGAATATGACCACTAAACTGAGTTCATAGATAACTAATTATGCACAATCAAACAAGAATAACACTACTAGCATCCATTAACACAGATTAGACAATAATCAATCAGTGATCCTTTGAAATATATTTAAGAATGACCATGACTGCAAAAGACATTACCATTGAGCCTACAGGGGTGTCAAGCCCTCCAATAACTCACTAATCATGCAAGAACAGGAATGGACCTCTCCAACACAATCTCAGACCTCAATCTATAAAAATCCAAACAGCCCTTTAATTACCACTTGTCACATGATTTTTAAAGTATTCAATGAATTTGCATAAGAACCTGATTCCAAACTATATAATAACATAATTTAAGACAAAATAGACATATAAACAACAATTTAAACAACAATAAACATGAATCACTTATAATTCATTTTCACAGTTAAAAATGAAATCTAAGCAACAATACAAACTAATACATAAACATAAAATATTATACTTAAACAACACTTAGTAACAACAGATAAACAAGAAAACATGTAAATCAAAGCAAATAAAGACATAACCAGTAAATATGCAGAAAATTAAGAAAATTGCTTACAAGATGCATCAAACTGAGAAACATGGAACCAAGGACAAGGTTACACCCAATAGCTTCCCATCAAGCTCCTAATACCCTTAGCAATCCAAATTTACCCCTGCTTCATCATCTTCTTTATTAACCCACTATTTTTGATTTTTCAATGATTTTCTCTATTTTTTAGTATTTTTCTGAATTTTAAAAATCTATATCTGATTTAATAAATCTAAAAGCTTCATGAGCTTTGTCAGGAGCCTACATGAACTTAAAGAGTCTATTAAACAACCATAACAAGAAATTTAAATGACATGAAATTAAAGGAATTTTAAGCAAAACATGAAACTGAAATTAGACTGAAATTAAACTGAAATTTAAGTTCCATTACACTAATTTGAGGAAGCTTACAACATTAAAACATTAAAAGACATGAAATTTAAAGAAAGCTTTTAAAAATTACACTAACGACCAATGGCTAATCCAAAAGGTGCTTCATCTCTTGCCTCTCCTCTGCTTTTAATAATCATTTTAACTCCTTGTCGACATCTGAGTGTTTCCCACCACTTCTCAGCCATTGGATCTCTGAAATGCATCAAAACCGTCCAAGTGGATTTTGGCGCCAAATTCTTCATGAGCAGGTTTGATCAATAAATGGATTTGGTTTCAATCAATTAAGAGTATTTGGGTGTTAGTGGAGGTAGAGGGGACAAGGTAAGGGGGTTGGAGAAAAAGTGGGAAACCATGACTGGTTTTGGGTATACAGGAAGGGAGAGGGAGGGCTACAGTGTTGGCGGTATTCTTGCCTGTTTGACTTTCGTTGACCGCAGGGTTAATATTAAACGGGGTTGGGTTTGGGCCAAAGGATTGGATATTGGATTTGGGCTTTGGATATTGGATCCGTTTGGTATATAAGTAACAAGGACCAAATTTGTAATTCCACCAAACTTGAGGGACTGAACTTGAACTTTTTCCAATGCTCTCACAAGGACCAAACTTGCCATAAATGAATAGTACAAGGACCACTTTTGCATAAAATTCCGTTTTTAGATATCCAAGGACTAATTTTGCAATTTTCCAAACTTTAAGGACCTTTTCCGCCATTTGACCAAAGAATCATTCAAGGACCATTTTAAACAACTTAGAATATTTCAGGGACCTTGAATGATAAAATTCCACATTTTTGAATTCCAGGGACTAGATTTGACAACTTTTAAAACTTGGGGGACTAAAACTGCCAATTTTACAAACTTGATACATTTTTCATCTGATTTTGATCTTTTTGCATTTAAAACTCATAAAACACTGATTTGTGATATTTTGATCATTTTGATGTGTTTCTGAGTATTTTCAGATGTTTTTGTAGTCTAGACAGTATAAAAATGATGAGTATTTAGACACTCATCAATCCCCCACACTGAGATATTGCTAGTCCCTAGCAATGATTTAGATCTTTAATGGATTTTAAAAACTCTTTACCAAAAGCCATCACTTCTGGAGTAGCCAATTGTTTTAGTTCAAGTAAGAACTATGGTACACTGATAACCATCTGATTTATTGGCAAATCATAAACCATATAACGGATTTGATGTGTCTTTACCAGAAGCCGTTTGCTCTGGACTAGCCAACTCTTAGATAAATTATCAGAATTATCTTTGGTGAGCTGATTACCAATTATGGATTTTCCACTGCCTTTACCACAAGCCATAAACTTGCGGGCTAGCCAACTCTTCACTTTTTAGGATATGGTGAGCTGAAAACCATACAATTTTGGGCAAATTGCAAGCCATAAACGGATTTGAGAAATCTTTACCAAGAGCCGTTTGCTCCTGGATTAGCCAATCCTTATGTGTGTTAGACATGGTGGACTGATTACCATTTGTTGTATTTAGTGCAAAACACTAATACCAAATGAAAAAATTTTAAAATTTTGGTCATTTTTGGGGAAAAGGGCATACAAGGGTATAAAAGTGATCAAATTCGCCAGAATTCCCCCCCACACTTAGAAATGAATATTGTCCTCAATATTCAAAGTCAAGCGGGGAAATACAACAATTATTTTATTTTTCTGTATTTACAATTTTTTTTTTCAAAATATATACAACATGTGGGGCACACCCCCACACTTAGGTGGTAGAAAGGGGAAAAAGACAGAAATATGGGTGAAAACCCATATTGTATGGCTTGTTTTTGATAACCAAGTCACTAGCTTGACTTGACCCCGAATTAAATTGTTCATGGGGAAGTGGAGTGAGATTGCCACTCAAAGATTTGGTGAGAAATTAGAGTGGGATTGCCACTCACAGAATTATAAATATATAAGGTAAGGGGATTATTTTTGGTTTTTTGTATTTTATAATGTAAACAGAAAAGGGAAAATATTTTTGTATTTTTAGATTTATATATATATATATACAGAAGAAAGAAAATTCCTAACAACCGCCCCTCGAAAGGGAATCTGGGTCTGACAGAGCTCAGCAACTGTAAACAGCCAACAACCAAATGTTGTAACTGAGGGACTCATCAAACTGGGCAAGTTGTGTGCAAAGGAAAAATGTTTTTGTATTTTATATTGTTTATAGAAAAGAAATATGATACAGTATAAGTAATCACTACCTCCCAGGCTTGTGTCAGGTTTACCACGCTAGCTAATCACTTGTGAATGATTAACTGTAATAAATATGTCCTGACAGCCCGGTAGTTGAATGATAAGGTTTAATATACAAACAAGGATAGGTATTTCAACAAAATACAAAATACAAGTCATAATACGTAGCACAGCCTCCCCGGCAGCGGCGCCAAAATTTGGTTCGTTCCAAACTAACTAACTTTATTTCCCAACCGCTTGTGAATGGCTGATACTAAAAGTCAGACAGCCTGGAAGAGGAATGCAAGTTTACCAAGGATTAAAATATCCTTGGATCGTTTATGTCCTGGTGAGGCGTGACATTCTGGTACAATGACTTGTGAATTGTTGAAAATAATATTAGTATAGGAAAACAGGAATCTGATTGACTAACACTAGGAATGTGAATAGTAATAGCTCTGTCACAGCTACGTCAATAAAAACGTACAATCAGAATCCTAAAAATATTAAAGTATTTACAAACATACGTTTAAGTTTAAATAAACGTAAACGTAACGAATAAAACAAAACTTTCCCAAAGAGGGAATTTGCATGCCTTAGGGGCTTAAATGCAAATTAAGAGAATTAAAATAAAACTATAATTTACAAATTTATATAAAAGTAAAGAAAATCTAAAGAAAACTAAAACATATACATGTATGTAATAATTACACAAATGAAACAAAATAAAACAGGAAAAGGATAATAATTGATTATACTTAAGAAATTAAAACATATCAAAATTTTGAAGTCATTTTAATTCTATATTTACAATTGTTTAACGATTAAAATCTAAAAACTTACGTTTACTAAATTTATTGTAAGCGTACAAAATAAAAACGTGAATTCAGTCCAATACAACTCCCACAAATGTGAAAATTATATTTTTAGAATTCTAAAAAGATAAGAAAATTATTATAAAATTAAAATAAAATTTTACACTATTAAATTAATTAATATAAATTAAAAATGAACTAAATGTATTTAATAATGAATTAAATAATAAGAAAATCTAAAATTAACTTAAATAAATAAAATAAAGAATCTGAAAAATCTAAAATATAATAAAATGAATTTTAAAATTGAAAATGTATTTATTACACAATTATTCTATTTATTATTAATTATTTACTATTATAAATTACTAAAAACTATTATTGAATTATTAAAAATAATAAATGGATAAAGAAAAATCTGAAACTTTTTACAAAATTCTAAAATAAATAAAAGAAACTAGGAAAAATATAAAAACTATATGTGCTTAACAAAAATAAGCTAATAAGCAAATAAGCTTCTAAGTAAAAGCTTTCACTTAGCTTAAAAAGGATTCGTTTTGGTTTTTTCTTTTTCTGAAACTAACTAAATACTGATATTATACATATTTAATGAAAACAAAACTGTTCAAACATAAAAATAAGCAATACGTGGGCTTATTACCCACACAGTTGAGCTTTTGGGCTCAAGTGGAGTAATAAGCTTGAAAAAGCTATAAAGGGGAATGAAAAAGCAAAAAGGTATTTATGTACAAGTATAATAGGCGTATATGAACAAAAATAAGCACTGAGAAGTGCTTATAAGCATGAGCTTATGGTCTAGTCAGTTTAGCCTTTTTGAGCTAAACTTGGATGGAATTGAGGCCTCTAAAGCCTGTAATAAGCTCCATACTAAAAAGTAAAGTATAAAATATATTTGTACAAGTATAATATACATATATGAACAAGCCTATGCACTGAGAATAACTTATAAGCTCAGAATAAGCAAATAAGAAATTCCTGAGTACACAGATCCAAACACCCCCTGCAACTAATTAGAGTGGTCATATAAGCTGACGGGTTAAGCTCAAAATGGCAAAATGAAAGTTGGAGTTGCAAGATTGCCTGGTAAGCTTTCCAAAAAGCCCAAGTTCACTCTGTGAGGTTCACAGATGAGCTTGTGAGAAGCTTATGAAAATCCTTCCATTTGCCTAAGTACACTGGGTTCCCAGTATGCATAGTCAAATGGGACAAACAAAAAGCTCCTTGCAGCCCTATTAGATAAGCTGCAAGGTTGGATTTAAGCACTGGAACTTAGAGTTTGGTGGATGAGCTTAACATAAAACTAAAACACACAAGCTCTAGATTACTAATAAGCTTTTTAGGAGCTGAAGGAAATGGTGTAAGTTCAATAGAATTGAACTGTTGTGAGTGGGCAAACAACAACTCCTATATACTTATCCAATAAGCTCATGAGAGCTCAACCAACACTGGGACATTGAGTATGATTGATTAGCTTTACAAGAAACTAAAAGTCACAAGCTCAAGCTTAGTGGGGAACTTTCCATGAGCTGGGGAAAACAACTCCACCTCCACTGTTTGCTTCAGTGGAAGGAGTAAGATGGGACAAAAAGGTTGGAATGATTAAGCTATGTAAATAAGCTGAAAATGTAAAAACAAGCATTATCATAATAAAAAGGCCACACAGGCAACACAAAGAAACCAAATACACAAGCTATGGCCAAGTAATAAAGCTTATGCAAGCTTATCAACTTGATACCTAAACCTGTGCACAGGGCAAAACTGGCACAATTAAGCTAGAAAATAAGCTAGTAAACATGACATATCAAGATAAAAAAAAATACAATAAGCTAGATTAGCAACAAATCTAAAACATACTAAAAGCACAGAACATGAAATTAAATAACAAAAGCACAATAAAATTACTAAGTTTATTCAAAAACGACTTAAATGAAAATTTGACTTTTTAAGTTTATGATCAAAGTTGACTTTGATCAACTTTGATCTGAATTTAACAACTAATTATGATATAATATGATACAATAACATGAAATAAATAAGTAAGAACAACTTTTAAACACATATGCAAGATTTTAGGTAACAAATCTATAACAGACATAAAATTAAGACAGTCAAAAAGGTAATTTTGACTAAACACAAAACACAGCTAGAATATGACCACTAAACTGAGTTCATAGATAACTAATTATGCACAATCAAAAAAGAATAACACTACTAGCATCCATTAACACAGATTAGACAATAATAAATCAGTGATCCTTTGAAATATATTTAAGAATGACCATGACTGCAAAAGACATTACCATTGAGCCTACAGGGGTGTCAAGCCCTCCAATAACTCACTAATCATGCAAGAACAGGAATGGACCTCTCCAACACAATCTCAGACCTCAATCTATACAAATCCAAACAGCCCTTTAATTACCACTTGTCACATGATTTTTAAAGTATTCAATGAATTTGCATAAGAACCTGATTCCAAACTATATAATAACATAATTTAAGACAAAATAGACATATAAACAACAATTTAAACAACAATAAACATGAATCACTTATAATTCATTTTCACAGTTAAAAATGAAATCTAAGCAACAATACAAACTAATACATAAACATACAATATTATACTTAAACAACACTTAGTAACAACAGATAAACAAGAAAACATGTAAATCAAAGCAAATAAAGACATAACCAGTAAATATGCAGAAAATTAAGAAAATTGCTTACAAGATGCATCAAACTGAGAAACATGGAACCAAGGACAAGGTTACACCCAATAGCTTCCCATCAAGCTCCTAATACCCTTAGCAATCCAAATTTACCCCTGCTTCATCATCTTCTTTATTAACCCACTATTTTTGATTTTTCAATGATTTTCTCTATTTTTTAGTATTTTTCTGAATTTTAAAAATCTATATCTGATTTAATAAATCTAAAAGCTTCATGAGCTTTGTCAGGAGCCTACATGAACTTAAAGAATCTATTAAACAACCATAACAAGAAATTTAAATGACATGAAATTAAAGGAATTTTAAGCAAAATATGAAACTGAAATTAGACTGAAATTAAACTGAAATTTAAGTTCCATTACACTAATTTGAGGAAGCTTACAACATTAAAACATTAAAAGACATGAAATTTAAAGAAAGCTTTTAAAAATTACACTAACGACCAATGGCTAATCCAAAAGGTGCTTCATCTCTTGCCTCTCCTCTGCTTTTAATAATCATTTCAACTCCTTGTCGACATCTGAGTGTTTCCCACCACTTCTCAGCCATTGGATCTCTGAAATGCATCAAAACCGTCCAAGTGGATTTTGGCGCCAAATTCTTCATGAGCAGGTTTGATCAATAAATGGATTTGGTTTTAATCAATTAAGAGTATTTGGGTGTTAGTGGAGGTAGAGGGGACAAGGTAAGGGGGGGGTTGGAGAAAAAGTGGGAAACCATGATTGGTTTTGGGTATACAGGAAGGGAGAGGGAGGGCTACAGTGTTGGCGGTATTCTTGCCTGTTTGACTTTCGTTGACCGCAGGGTTAATATTAAACGGGGTTGGGTTTGGGCCAAAGGATTGGATATTGGATTTGGGCTTTGGATATTGGATCCGTTTGGTATATAAGTAACAAGGACCAAATTTGTAATTCCACCAAACTTGAGGGACTGAACTTGAACTTTTTCCAATGCTCTCACAAGGACCAAACTTGCCATAAATGAATAGTACAAGGACCACTTTTGCATAAAATTCCGTTTTTAGATATCCAAGGACTAATTTTGCAATTTTCCAAACTTTAAGGACCTTTTCCGCCATTTGACCAAAGAATCATTCAAGGACCATTTTAAACAACTTAGAATATTTCAGGGACCTTGAATGATAAAATTCAACATTTTTGAATTCCAGGGACTAGATTTGACAACTTTTAAAACTTGGGGGACTAAAACTGCCAATTTTGCAAACTTGATACATTTTTCATCTGATTTTGATCTTTTTGCATTTAAAACTCATAAAACACTGATTTGTGATATTTTGATCATTTTGATGTGTTTCTGAGTGTTTTCAGATGTTTTTGTAGTCTAGACAGTATAAAAATGATGAGTATTTAGACACTCATCAGCCATATACAAACCCATGTATATGAGTGAACCTACAAAAACAATTAGTGTAGATTTCGTCCATATATAGACGAGAATCCCATACACACAAAAGTGTATATATATGAACCTACAAAGAAAGGATTAGTGTCAAAAAGAGAATAATCCTACTACTTGCATCATCGTGGTTGGTTTAGAGGATGTAAAATTGTTCAAGGTAAGAAAATAAATGTATTTGGGGATTAGACGCATTTCATTTCGAAATTCACTTGGCTTTTGACAACATAGATGTTTGTGGAGGATGGTTGAGTGACTATGAATTGTAGTGGTAGTGAGACACTTGTAGGATGTGGTTGACACAATTAGCTTGTGGTTTGAGATTGTGGTTGACACAAGTAGGATGTGGTAGAACATGAAACATACTTCATCACTTAGTTCATGAACTAGACCTTGGACACGGTGATAATGATAGAAATCATCATTATTACTTAGAGGTATGGAAGTTGTGGTAGAGGTGATGAGAGGTCAATTTTTACTAGGTAATAAAGTGACTCAATAGTAGCAAGAGATGGTGATGAAAGGTATCAAGGTGACTCTTTTTGTTGACTCGGTTGATGACTCAATAGAGGTGGTAGACATGATGACTTTGTGAGTAGTGACAAAAGTGGAGGAAGATGGTTAGGATGATGCAAGATTAGGAATAACAAATGTGCGAGTGAGTACAACTTGACTTGATGATGAAATCGACCATTGTCAATCTACAAGAATCCAAATTAGTTAGTACAAAAGGAAAACATTTATACAGAAATTGTTCACATAGTATCATGAAAAGAAAACAAAAGAGAACATGTAAATAATCACATAAACGCAACTCATTTATAAGCATATAAGGAATTGATAATCCTATGTGTTAAGCAAGTGTTTGAATTGAAAAAAGGAAATTTGAAATGATTATCTCAAAATGTACCTTCTGTTCCCCGGTTCCCTCACTAGAGGGATCCGGCTAGCTTTAGTCTAGGGATCCGGCTAACAGATGAGGTGAAAAGGAGATAATTGGGTTCTAGCAAGGTCTAGTACTTACATATTCTAAGTTAGTCAGTCCATTAAGGTGTCTTACATGGTATAATACCTAAGTGGTCAAGACTATTGAGTGAGGTTTGTCAATGATGACTTTTGTGGAGAAAATGGAGTTTTTAGAAACATAAATGAGTGATCATGGATGACACTAAGTGTTTTGAGGATGGCTAATGATCATAGAGACCAGATGGTGATCAAAGGAAAATTTAGAAAATTCTTTAAAAAATCACAAGAAATGAAAAACTAGTTTTTAGAGTATTTTAAGGTAGAGATGACTAAAATCAATTTGTCAAATTTGAGATAAATATCAAACTAGGTGTTTTGAGATGAGAGGAACAATGTGTAAACATTGGAGCGGAAGGATGGTGAGTTATGAAGTAATGATAAATCAAAAATACTTTGAATGTGATCCTAAGTCATCTATGAGTGAATGTGAGATCAACTGAGCCTAAGGAAAGTTTAAGTGATCCTAATGTAGCATGTTTAACTAGTCCAATAAGGTCTGGAAGGTTGGATTGATACAAGGAGGCTAAAAAGGAACTTTTGTCCACCCGGATCCCACAAATCCTTCACTTGAGGGATCCGTCTTGTTATATCTAAGGGATCCGGCGTCTGAGACATATTTTCTTAACAGAATAGTTGCAGAATTTTGCTCTATGTTTTGAATTTTGAAACTAATGATTTCTACAACAAGTATACAAGTGAAGCATAGCAAGGAGAGCATGTAGAAATAACATATAGGCAATCAAATGAGATTGAGCTCACAAATAACACAGAGGTTTAGCAAACTTAACAAGCACTATTCAAAAAGCCCAAAACAGATTTACGGTCTAGATTAGTAAATCATTTACACTAACAATGACATGCAAGGTATGTGTCAAGAAAGAAAAGAGCATATGATTGTGTTCAAGACAAAATAGTTGTGAGGTACTAGTTTAGGACAATCTAGACTATCTTTAGATCCAAAATGTGGAGTGTTATTTGTGGAGATGAAGGAATTGTGTTTAGAAGAGTAAGTGTTGGATTTAGAAAAGCTTGAAGCAAGTACCGTTTTGTGAGTTGGTTTTAGCTAAAAGATGTTTGCCTATGTGTTGGTATTTGAAGAGTAAAAAACACATGTATATGCATCCTTAAGAAAGTGAATTGTTTTAGAAGGTTTTTTTGGTCAACGGAACTAATGAACTATGTATAGTCATTACGGATGGTGATTAGCATACAATGAGCTTTGTCCATGAAGTCATGTAGCTCTTCTCGATCAAAGCAAGATAATCTCTTGATGAGACAAGTGGTTGTGATTAACTAAAAGAAAAATTAATTTTACAACTTGTTTGATTAGTAATCCTAAGACAATACAAAGTATTTCCATTGTAAACTTACTTTAGGAAAACATAGGAGTATAAATTTCTCAAGTGAGAGAATGAATATGAGACTATTACTAGCGGTGCTCAATTACGGCTAAACACGACCATTTTTACGGGCGATTCCACATACCCAACTTCTATCAAGGAAGCAATTCAAACGTTAGGTAAAATTGAGTTTCTAGTGCAATAAGTTCTCCAGTATTCATTCTCAAGTTAGGAAAATTTATATTCCTACAATGGCCTATCGAAGAGTAACAATGATGATACTTCGCTTCGTTTTTTTTCTTAATATTATGCCTGAAACAACTAATGTGACGAAGGTGTCATGTTTGAATATAAAAATTTAAAGTAGTCCATATGATGAATAAAAATGGTTGGATGAGCTAGTTCAACATATGTTGTTGGAAAGCTCGAGTTTGGATTTTCGGATATGACCAATTATGTTTGCGTTGCAAAATAATTTACTTGAGTATATCAGATGAAATAATCAATTTGTCAATCCTACTATGAAGCTTGGAAAGCGATCATGAAAAAGAAAACGGTTGAGTACATCATCAACACAAGTGTAGGTTATGATCCGATGTACATTCTTGCTGTTTTTAGAAAACGACACAAGAAAATATGAAATCAAGAAATCATATAAGCACATAAAACATTTATGTTGCACACATTACGTGTTTTAAACATTTTTCAACTTATATGACTTATCTAAGTATTTAAACTAACCTTTTTGACACAACTAGATGTTATCCCAAACACTCCTTCAAATAGCACATTGATTAGTAGAGTATTACTAAATCGACAAACAAGAGAATGAATAACAAGGTAAGGAAACCACATATGTTATTCAATCAAACAATCACAAAAGCTATTTGAGATAAACAAATAATCAAGTAATGCAAGGTAAGACAATTAATCATTTAGCATAGCATACGAAAGTTCTTTTCATCGCTTTGTGTTAAATATAAAAATGTATACCAAGCTTGATTAGTTTCTTTTATATTTATAAATATGATCAAAACCTTAATTTCAAACGAAAACACATTGTTATTCAAAGATGAAAACATCCGTCTCCAATTATATAAAAAATTTATGCAAAAGTTATGACCGAAAAATGACTTTCTATTATAAATCAATGATTTTGTGAATTTTTGTTTTGAATCAGTTTATGAAATCATTTTTAAATGAAAGTACACTCAAATACCTTTAAAACGATAGGTGGCACGACTTCTATGGACTTACGGTTAATTAGTTATGAATTTTTGAAATTTAGATAAAAACTGTCTTCTGTACCACGAATCCGCCGGATCCCTTCAAAAAGGGATCCGCGGATCTGACACAGATTTACAAAAATGCATGTTTTGACCCGACGAAATGGTTTAACCTTTGTAGAGTTTTTTGTTAGCCTTAATAGTTTTTATTAGAAGTGATGGTCATTCACATTTAGGAACTTTGTAACGCGTGTTAGATATCGTGATAGAATAGTCAACGGGCTCGTGGATTGGGTTAAGCTAAATGGGTACTAGTTATGATAAGCTTGCCATTTATCCAATCCAACCCAAGTCCATCCACGGCCCATGCCAAGCCCATTAGGGTATTTCTATCTTGTACTATAAATACCCCTCAAAGTCTCATTTGAGGGGTGTGCTTGAGTGTGTGTGTGTGTGTGTTTCATATGAATATTGTTTTCATCTTCTTTCCTTTATCTCTCTAAACATATACACGATCTATACATCAAGACACCATCTCTCATCTTAATCTTTCTTCTACGCATAGTATATCTGTTGTGGTTTACGTGGTATACTTGTGTAGGTAACGTGAGTTGTTGTGATAAGGTATACGTGATAAATGTTGGAAATGTATATATTTACAAACATGTGAATGTCCGGATTCGAACTCGTGACCACGGGATTGCACACATTAGCGAATGAGAATTAAAGTTAATAATTAATGTTTATGTTTACGATTAATTATTACACATTAAGTCCGGTTAACGATCGTTAAGTATTTAACGGAAAAATGACTAACGACCGTTAAATGGAAAAGAGAAGGACTAGAATTGGAAACTTGGAAAAGTTATGGGATGGGCTTTGGGCTTCACATCATGGCCGGCCATGGGGTCTCTCCAAGGCCTTGTTCCCCTAACTTGTCCTCTAAGTTTTACTTCTAGTATATAAGGAGGGGTAGGGTCTAGGGTTTCATTCACACCTTGTGCATTGAATTAACCTAGATCTCCTCTCTTCTCTTTCTTTTGCATAGCTTGGCCGAAAACCCCATTTGTTAGGGAGTTCGGTTTGGTTTTTTGCATATACGAGGGCTTGTGTTAGATCTAGCAATCGCTTGATTCGTTGGTTAATTCGTGTGTACAAGAACGTGGTTGTAAGACATTATTCTTACACCATTAAGTACTTCTTTGGTTTGCTTTGCTCGAGGGTGGTTTGCTTTGCTCGAGGGATTTGATATTCGCAAGAGGTACGTTACGCATACTTTCAGTTAATTAATTTATTTGTTATGATCTTAAGTCTTCCGCTGTGTACTCTTGATGTCTTTATGTTTTATTTTATTTTATATATCATAAACTCAACAGTGGCATCACGAGCCTTGTATAACAAGTAATTAATTACTGAAACACATAATTAAAATAAACATGAATGTGTTATTATTTGTATGCTTAGATCTAGGGTTTGCAAAACCTAAACCCTAATTTTGAGGGGGGGGGGCGTTTTTTTGGTGCCCTAATTAGGGTTTTGTAAACTTTTGTTTTAATTGGATTAGAAACCCTAAGATGCATGCAACTTTATGTGTATATGCGTAACTCTGTTTAATTGCATTAATTGTTAAGTGTAATTTATATCCATGATTATTACCTGCATGTTTTATCATGGATCTGTTTATTGTATGTCTTTCATGTTTTAAGTGATATACATTAAATAATGATAGATCTTGAATTGGGGAAGACCTCAATATTTATTAATTTTAATCAATTATGTGCTATGTGGTATATATTTAGTTTTGACTTACGCAATCGATGAATCGATGCATGTGGTTCACCTTGTACATAGATGAAAACGGGTGGAAGTCTTAATTAAATATATGCATATTGACAGATATAAAATTGGTTATTAATAAGATTTATCAAAACCGTTTGCATGTGGCTATTTGATATGCATGACTTTTATTTGTTATGTATTCATTGTTTATTTGTTTATTTTTTCAAATACTTGCTTGTTTGTGTTTTGTAACAAGGGTATTTTTACAAGAAAAATAAACTGATCTAAACAATGGTGAAACATGTATTTTTAAGAATAGTAATCATAATCGTTTAATTGATTGATGACTTTGGTACAAATGACTGAAAGGCTCACCCATGAGAATGAACTAATAAAAGGGGTTTAAAGAAGTGCGCACAGTCACACTGAATGGATGTCTAAGGTTGTGCTTTAGCACGTACCTGGTCCTCTGCCCCCTGTAAGTTCGAGTGGAGCTACTTAGTAAGTCATTAAATGTGCAAGCTCATCTTAAGGGCGAATTCGTGTTGATTCCATGCGCCACTTAGGTGGTAATTATCCGAAACACTAAGTGTTTACACTTATGCAAAAGTACGGTATAATGGATGATAATTAACACTAATTCCTTGATTGGTGAACCCAATACCTCAATTAAAGTTTGATGATGAAAAACTTAAACATTAAAACAAGATATAAATGTTTTAATAAAAACTATGCTACAAAGATGAATGCATGACATCTTTGTACATATTTGATTTAACATCAAAACTATTACCCTTTAAATTTAAGTTATATGCCATCCAACGAAACGGAAACACCTAAGATTACTTTCTATTTGCGTGAGAACGTGATTTAGATCTTAATCAAAGGGTAAAATGTCCACGTGTCGTGAGAACGGGCATGGACGATTTTGCAGTTTCTTAAGTTGGACAACTTAATTGAGTTAGGCAGTGAAAACTGAAAACTAAAGGCATAAGATGGGATAAAACATGTTTACATGGCGATTGATATTGGCTATATGTAAATCCCATAAATCTAGGAATTGCAATTGAAATTGGCAATTGAGCAAATGCTCTACCATTTTGTATAAGGTTCATCACTAACAGATCAACTGATGTGATGAGATTATGACAATGTGGATCATAGTTTTCAATAAATATTAATTGGTTATATGAATATGAACCTTGGGTATTTAATTGTTTATTGAAAAGGAAAATTATCAAAATACTAATGATGGTTTTTTGAACTTTTTCTGTAGATGGCTCAATCTGATAACACTATGAGCTTACTGAGTGCCGCTTTCAAAGATATGATTGGAAGGGACAAGCTGACTGGCCCTAATTTCAATGATTGGCATCGTTCACTTAGGATCATCCTTCGTGTTGCCAAAAGGGTTGAAATTTTGACTACACCTTTGCCTGAAGCTCCTCCCAACACGGCAACTGCTCTTGAATTAGAGGCATATCGTGTTGAATATGAGAAGCATAATGATGTGGCGTGTCTAATGCTTTCGGGGATGTCTGCTCAATTGCAAAAACAATTTGAGCACTATCCGCCTATGAGCATGCTAGATGAACTCAAACGTATGTTTGAGAAGCCACCAGCAGCTGAACTGTATGAACTAATTGAAAAGGTTCACAGCTGCAGGCAGGAGGCTGGCAAATCTGTCTCCGACCACGTCCTTGAGATGAAACATCACTTGGACCAATTGGAGAAGCTCGGCTGTGGTTACTCGAACGATGTATGTGTCGGACTCATCAATCATTCCCTTAATCAGGAACGATTTGGTGATTTTGTCCGCAATTTTAACATGCATTGCACGGGGAAGACAGTGAATGAGTTACATGCAATGCTTGTAGACTACGAGAAGAGATTGCCAAAGAAGGCTCCTACACCTGCTGTGCTCGCTATACAGGGTGGTAGGGTGAATAAGCCTAAGCCGCAAGCAGATAAGAAAGGGAAAGGAAAAGGAAAGGGGAAACAAGTTGTCATCCCACCAGCTCCTAAGAAGAACCCTGGAAAGAAAAAGGAAATCCTAAGAAGGATTTGTCTTGCCACCACTGCAACTCACCAGGTCACTGGAAGCGGAACTGTCCAGTTTATCTGAATGAGTGCCTTCAGAATAAAAATAAGATGGTGCCTAGCTCATCAGGTATTTTTATGTTTGAATTATTTTCTTTTCCTCATAAGTTAAATTCCTGGATATATGATACAGGATGTGGTACTCACATCTGTAATACATCGCAGGGACTTAGAGGGGCGAAGAAGCTGACCTGTGGAGAGAGATACTTGTACGTTGGAAATGGAAAGCGTGCAGCTGTCGAAGCCATAGGGACTTTTGATTTAGTGTTGCCTTCGGGCTTAATTTTAGAACTAAATAATTGTCATTATGCACCCTCCATTGTTAGGGGTGTCATTTCAGTTTCTTTGTTAAAAGATATTGGTTTTGTGCACACTTTTACAAGTTATGGAATTTCAGTTTCTTTAAATAATGTTTTTTACTTTAATGCAATTCCTATTCTTGGTGTGTTTGAAATTGATATGGATGGTTGTATATCCAATGAAAATAATTCGTTGTATAGCATTAGCAATAAGAAGAGCAAGTCGAACTGTGACTCTTCTTATCTTTGGCATTGTCGCCTTGCCCATATTGGCAAGAAACGCATGGAAAAGCTGCAACACGATGGGCTTTTACAAACGGTCAATGATGAATCATTTGACAAATGCGAGTCTTGCATTGCTGGGAAGATGACAAGGAAACCTTTTTCACCACAAGTGGAAAGGGCTTCTGATCTACTTGGATTGATACACACTGATGTGTGTGGTCCACTTAGACATGTGTCAAAACGTGGTGCTGTCTACTTCTTAACCTTTACGGATGATTTCAGTCGTTATGGTTATGTTTATTTACTTAAACATAAACATGAAGTCTTTGAAACATTTAAGGTTTTCAAAAGTGAAGTAGAATTACAACTTGGAAAGAAGATTAAAGCTCTTCGATCCGATAGAGGTGGTGAGTATATAAGTCAAGAGTTCAAAGATTACTTAGCTGAGTGTGGAATTATCCAGCAGCTCACATCTCCTTATACTCCACAGCAAAATGGTGTATCTGAAAGGAGAAATCGTACCTTACTTGACATGGTACGATCAATGTTTGAACTTACGACTCTACCTTTTACTTTTTGGGATTATGCCCTTGAAACTGCTATTCGCATTTTGAATATGGTTCCAACTAAGAAGGTTGTTAAAACTCCATATGAAATATGGACTGGAAAAGCTCCCAACTTTTCTTACTTAAAGGTCTGGGGATGTGAAGCGTTTGTTAAACGTGACACACCTGATAAGCTCCAAGCCATATCTGTTAAGTGTATCTTTGTAGGATACCCTAAGGAAACTATGGGTTACTACTTTTACTACCCAGCTGAGAACAAAGTCATTGTGGCTAGGTATGGAGATTTCCTTGAAAGGAATCTCATATCTCAAGAACTCAGTGGGAGAGTATATGATCTGGAATATGATCAAGAAGATACAACACCTTCTGAAACCACTAGCCAACTTCAAGAAGAACCTGAAAGCTTAGGTGCTCCTCCTGAAGTTGTTCCCATTCGTAGGTCTGAAAGGACTATACGTGCACCTGACCGTCTATGTTTAAACGTAGAGGTGGAGGAAAATATGGTTGGGGATCTTAATGAACCTGCCAACTATAAGGCTGCCATGGCTGATCCTGAAAAGGATAAATGGCAGATTGCAATGAATGGGGAAATGCAATCCATGAAAGATAATGATGTCTGGATTGAAGTTGACCTTCCTCCCAAGGCTAAGGTCGTTGGGAGTAAGTGGATCTTCAAAAAGAAAACTGACATGGATGGCAATGTACACACCTACAAGGCTCGTCTCGTGGCTAAAGGTTTTACTCAAACCTATGGCGTTGACTACGAGGAGACATTCTCTCCTGTAGCGGACATAAGAGCTATTAGGATTCTCATAGCTATAGCTGCACACTATGACTATGAGATTTGGCAAATGGATGTCAAAACCGCTTTTCTGAATGGCCGTCTAGATGAAGACATCTATATGGCGCAGCCGGAAGGGTTTGTGAATCCATTATTTCCTAACCGTGTATGCAAGCTTAAGAGGTCCATTTATGGACTGAAGCAAGCATCAAGGCAATGGAATAAAAGATTCGATGGGGAAATCAAAGGTTTTGGATTTACTCAGAATCTTGATGAGCCATGTGTATATCACAAAGCTAGTGGGAGTCGTGTTACTTTCCTTATTCTGTATGTCGATGACATATTAATCATGGGAAATCATATACCAAGTCTAAATGAGGTGAAAGCCTATCTTGGTAAATGTTTTTCGATGAAAGACTTAGGGGAAGCAGCATATATACTAGGAATCAAGATCTACCGGGATAGATCAAGGCGGCTAATTGGTTTAAGCCAAAGTGCTTACATTGACAAAATATTGAAGAGATTCAATATGCAAAATTCCAAGAAGGGATTTTTGCCAATGCAAGTAAATCATGGTTTGAGCAGCCAAGGCTGTGCTTCAACACCTGCAGAGGTGGCGCGTATGAAGAAAGTTCCTTATGCTTCGGCTGTAGGATCTATCATGTACGCGGTACGATGCACAAGGCCTGATGTGGCGTTTGCTCAAAACTTGACCAGTCGGTATCAACAGAATCCGGGTGAAATTCACTGGACTGCTGTTAAGCATATTCTCAAGTACCTTAGGGCTACAAGAGATATGTTCATAGTGTATGGAGGAAATCCAGAAGCAGAACTGTCTGTTACAGGTTACTGCGATGCATCCTGGAAGTGTGACAAAGATGATACGAAGTCTCAAACGGGTTACATTTTTGTCATCAATGGAGGTGCTGTGGATTGGAAGAGTAAGAAACAGACAACACTTGCGATGTCTGCTACAGAAAGTGAGTACATAGCGGCGTCTGAGGCTGCCATGGAAGCTGTTTGGATAAGGAAGTTTGTTTCGGGGCTTGGTGTTATGCCGTCGATTGAACATCCTATTAAAGTGTATTGTGACAATTCAGCTGCAATTACTTTTGCCCATGAACCTGGAGTCATGAAGGGCACCAGACACTATCCTAGACAATATCACTATGTTCGAGAGCAAGTCGAGATAGGTGAAATTGAGTTGCTCAAAGTTCACACAGATGATAACCTAGCAGATCCGTTAACGAAGGCCTTGCCTGGTGAAAAACTTAATCATTTGTCTGATAAGTTTGGACTTCGTTTAGCTAGTAGTTTCATGCCCATCTGTGACTAAGTATTTTAGATAAAAGGATATTGTAAACATTATTATTGAAATGAAATAAAGTATTTTTGTTATGTTTATTATTCATTTATTATAATGTTGTCCTATATTTACATGTTTAAATCCTTGAATAACTTAAGTTATTCTAAATAGTCCGTTGTCAATCAATAACATGGGAATGATATTGAATTAAGACAAATCTGAGTATTAGTTAGAATATACTTGAAAGTATATTGATGCGTAGCATGACTAATTTCAGATGATATTCAATGAATTGAATATAGGACTTATCCCACCCACATGATGATACTTTATGGATCTTTGTCATTAAGTATATCATGGATATTTATCCTCTGACTTGAGATACAAGAGATATGTCATGGATGTAGTGCATTTTTGTGAAGCAATCTAACGCTACACGTAACTGGTAGTTATAAGGGTTGTTTTCAGAAGTGTTGCGAAATTTATGAATCCTGCTTGTAGTCAAAATGGGATTTGTTTCCTTCAAATTCATTTTGAAGTATAATACTACTGGGCCCCTCGTAGGATTGTTAAGATGTTTGTATGGCCATACCCAAGGTCTTCTGTTCAGAAGAATTGGTAATCTTAATAAATCATAAAGCGAGAAACAGAATAGTTAATTAAGAAATGAGTGAGATCCATATTCTTATTAACATGGTATTAGAAACAAAAGAATGAATATGATGATGAATCATCAAACTTGGTTTTTCTCCAGAAAACCATACACGAGTTGTACTGGGGGCATTGGCGTGTTGCTAGACGCTAACCAATGTCATTTCACGTTTTGTAAACATATCCAAGTGGGAGCTGTTGGAAATGTATATATTTACAAACATGTGAATGTCCGGATTCGAACTCGTGACCACGGGATTGCACACATTAGCGAATGAGAATTAAAGTTAATAATTAATGTTTATGTTTACGATTAATTATTACACATTAAGTCCGGTTAACGATCGTTAAGTATTTAACGGAAAAATGACTAACGACCGTTAAATGGAAAAGAGAAGGACTAGAATTGGAAACTTGGAAAAGTTATGGGATGGGCTTTGGGCTTCACATCATGGCCGGCCATGGGGTCTCTCCAAGGCCTTGTTCCCCTAACTTGTCCTCTAAGTTTTACTTCTAGTATATAAGGAGGGGTAGGGTCTAGGGTTTCATTCACACCTTGTGCATTGAATTAACCTAGATCTCCTCTCTTCTCTTTCTTTTGCATAGCTTGGCCGAAAACCCCATTTGTTAGGGAGTTCGGTTTGGTTTTTTGCATATACGAGGGCTTGTGTTAGATCTAGCAATCGCTTGATTCGTTGGTTAATTCGTGTGTACAAGAACGTGGTTGTAAGACATTATTCTTACACCATTAAGTACTTCTTTGGTTTGCTTTGCTCGAGGGTGGTTTGCTTTGCTCGAGGGATTTGATATTCGCAAGAGGTACGTTACGCATACTTTCAGTTAATTAATTTATTTGTTATGATCTTAAGTCTTCCGCTGTGTACTCTTGATGTCTTTATGTTTTATTTTATTTTATATATCATAAACTCAACAATAAAGGGTCCTAACAATTGGTATCAATCGCCTAACAATGGTTTAGGAGTGTTTGTGTTTGTTTTGAAGGGTTACGCGTAAAGGCTCTCGTTTTACATATTTGTCACGCTTAAAGCTTTAATTTTTGCACTCAAAAATTCAAGATTCTTGTGGTTTAAGGTTTATTTGGTGCTAAAGTTTCAGTTTTTTGCAAAAAGTTCGAAGCTTTACGTGTTTTTCTTCAATTTTAAACTCGTATTTGGTTCATTGGTCATTTCTACTCGTAACTTTTCTAAGCACTTTGGGTGAAAAAGGTCAACATTTTTGGGTTATTCGAGTGATTTTAAGGTTTTTTGTGCAAAAGAAATCATTTGAATCGTTGGAAATTTCTTACGCGTAGAAGTCAAAAAGTCAAAACCCTAGTTTTCTACTCATAACTTTTTGGTGCAGATTCTTCTAGCTTAAACGGTGACTCAGTGCTTCCCTCACTTTGATAAGTTTGTGGAACACTTCGACTTGTGGATATCCCTTACGCATAAGGATTCCTACGCCTAAGCTGATTACGCATAAGATCTCTACGCCTAAGTTCCTACTCGTAACTTCTTCCGTCTACGCCTAAGCTTTTTTGGCGGGAAAACTTGAGTAAAATTTAAATTTTTTAGGAGACTAAACGTTCAATTTTTACGCGAAATTTAAATTTTGGTTTTACTGTGAAAATTTTGGTCAAAAATTCAAATTTTTGGGCCTAAATTCAAATTTTTCGGGTCAAATTTGGCGTCAATATTGTCATAACTCAAAATTTTCATACGACCTTAGAATTGATTTTTATAGTGAATTTCAAATTTTGGGCGAAAATTTTTTAAGAACCAAGGTTACGAGTACGACTTTCTGAAAAACTTCAAACGGCAATATCTTTTCAAACACAACTCCTTTATCGTTGAATCGATCCTACATCAACTTTATCATCACATACCTTCATCAATGGCAACTCAACAAGACATTCATGCTGCCGGTGCCGAAAACCGTCCTCCTATGTTGGCAAAAGGTGGTTATCTTCAATGGACAAGTCGTATGCTTCGTTACATAAAGACCAAACCTAATGGGAAACTCATGATTCAATCCATTCAGGATGGACCCTTCAAGCCTCGACAAGTCCAAGTCCCTGGAAATCCTGATACAACACCTCCCACCCCACCATCTTTTCATGATCAGAACGAATCAGAATACACTGAAGAAGATCAGAAACAAGTCGATGCAGATGACATGGCAATTCATATTGTCCAACTGGGTTTACCAATAGACATCTTTGCTGCGGTAGACAGTTGTGAAACTGATTTCGATATGTGGGAACGTGTTATACGGCTATGTTATGGAACATAAATTGGTAAACAAGACATGGAGAACAAGCTGCTAACTGAATGGGAGAAGTTTACATCTACACCAGGAGAATCCATTGAATCCTACTATGGAAGGTTTTGCACTTTGATGAATGAGCTTATCAGAAACAAGTTGGCACCCAGAACAATCGTTCAAAACATCAAGTTCCTGAATAATCTTCCAGAAGAATGGGGACGATATGTCACTATTGTCAACCAAACAAAAGACTTACATCAGGTGAACTTTGATCAACTCAACGATTTTCTGAAACAAAACCAAGCTGAAGTGAATGAAGTCAGGAAAGAAAGATTGGCAAAGAATCATGATCCATTGGCACTTATTGCTAAGACTCAAACTACAGTGAATACACAACAACAAGCTTCATCATCTTCCAACAACAACTTGCAGCAATACATTCAACAACCACAACAACAATTCTATCCACCAGAACAACACGTCATTCAACAACAACAGTATCCACAATACCAGGAACAAGGAATCACTGATCCTGAAACTGAACAAGAAAATGCTTTGCTACAGGTATTTTCTTTATTGGATAAAGCATTTAGCAGTCGCATGGGTAATCAGGCGGTTCCGTATCAGGGTAATCAGTCGGGTCAGTATGTTGGAAATCAGATGGGACAGAATGTTGGGAATAGAACAGTGGGTAATCAGAATGGCAATGTTGCAGCTCCAGTCGTTGGGAATTATGGAAATGTGAATCAGGGTAATCAAGTTAAGTGTTATAACTGTCAAGCAGTGGGTCACATGGCAAGAAACTGTCCCACTAAGCCGCACAAAAAGAATGGTGATTTTCTTCGGAAAGCTGCTTTGTTAGCAGATAAGCAAGAAGCGGGGTTATAGTTGAGTGCTGAGGAAAATGACTTTTTCGCTATTCTGGATGAATTGGAAGACCTCGAGGAACTCAATGCGAATTGCATCTTCATGGCAAATCTTCAGGAGACTAAGTACGACACGGATTCGGACGCACCTCCTGTCTACGACACATATTCACTCAATGAGGTACCAAATTCGTTTACTCATGAGAAGCCACATTCTGTGTCTCCCGAACCTTATTATGACACATATGTGGGAGAGCAAGTTAATAGCAATGTTAACTCTGAAACTCCATATATGGATCCTAATGGAGGTCAAGTGATACAGAATGGTGCTACTGATGAGGAAACACGTGCTTATTTTGAATCATTAATCAATAAATGTGGCATTGAAATTGAGAAAGTGAGTAAGGTCAATCGCGAAGTTAAGGCCGCGAATAAGAAATTGACCACTGAGCTTGAGAGTTACAAAGAGAACGCCAGAGCCTATGAATTTCATACAAACAAAATATCTGAATTAGAAATTGGTTACCGAGATTCTGTTTTAAGAGAAAAACAATTGCAACTCAAGTATGATACACTTGATGTGAATCTGAACTTGAAAATAAAATCTTTAAACAAGGAAATTTCTGATCTAAATGACCAACTTTCTAAACAAAAAGCAATGTATTCTGATCTTGAAAAAGAAAAGAAGAAGTTGATTATTGATTTTGCAAAACGAGAAGACTCTCTTCTTGATGAAATTCTGGACAAAAATGAAACAATCAAAAAATTGGAAAATTTGCTTGTTACAACGGGTCATTCAGCTAAATCAACTAAGATGCTTTCTAATCAAGTAAATCCGATTTTTTATACTGCACATAAAATGGCTCTTGGTAACAACCCTTCTTCGTTCCTCAAGAAAGCTCAGAAATCTCAGAATGTGTTGAACAATGGAAAACCTTTGCATGAACCCATAATTGTTCATGATTCTCTTGAAACGTTAGAACTATCTGAGGAGAGTAGATCAAAAATGAAACAAAAGAATCCAGATCTTAAACCGATTGATTATAACAAATGGAACAAAATTAATGGAATTACTTTTGTGTCACAAAAAGAAAAGTCAAAGTTTTCCATCACACCAAGTGTTTCAAACAAAGAGTCAACACCCGTTTCAAAATCAGTTTCAAAACCAGTTGTAGTTTCCAAATCTCTTTCGAAAATCGAACAAATGTCTTCAAACAATCCTTTTAACACAAGTGATACTAGAAGCATTTTAGATGACGTTAAAACTAGAATTGGGTATCTTCAAGAGACTGTCAAGTCTAAAACCAATATTACAACTAACATCTGGTTTACTCGTCATGATGACGAAACAAAAGAGTTTTTTAAAACCCAAATTACCCCTCCGTTAACTGCCATCAGTGCGAGGGTAATTCATGTTGAACAAGCACTTTTGAAAGAAACAGCTGACTTTGTCAAAGACCATAAATCCCTGGTAAAGCAAGCTAATGAAAGTTTTGAACACATCAAAGTTTTGGAAAATTTAAATGATTCTCTCTTCGAAGATGTTATGACTACCGATATCATGTCCATTATCTTACAAACATATTCTGTTGAAGATCATGAAAGACTCCAGTCTGAGACCTCAGTAATTGTTTCAAAATATGAAAAAGCTCTTGAAAAACTTGAAAAAGAAAACTTGTCCTATTTTAAACAGCTTGATCGAAAAACCGAGGAATGCAAGTATGACAAACTGTCGTATGAGCGTGCCTACAAGGACATGCAAGAGCAAAATGATCTTTTGAGAGTTCAGCTGGAAAGTCTAAAAGGAAAGGCTGTGGATACTAAGATTTCAAAACCATTGACTGAGGAGAAAGCAAATGTTCCCAAACCGGTTTTTCAAACCAAAAATGTCAATTTCTCAGCCTCCTCCAAACGTCAATGAGAAAAATGATTTGTCAAAAACAGTCACTCCACAGACTTTGCCTATTAAAAAGAGAATTATCAAAGGTTTTGAAAAACCTGTTTTTGATAATGAAAAAGTGTTTACACCTGGCATTTCTAGGAATAGCACACGGAATGTGACCAAAAACTCAGTTAAAGAATCTGTCGGTTCTAACAACATGGTCAACAATCACTATCTAGAAGAAGCTAGGAAAAAGGCACAGACTCGAAAAGACGGAATTCTAGGTGAAACATCTAGGGTGATGAATTCTACAAGATCTCAAGGCACTGCTAGTAGTAGTAAACCATTACCTAGGAACACTCTACAAAAGACTAGGGATTGGCTTGCATCTAAGAGTAGTTGTGAAAAATAAAATGCTATGCCCTTAGAAAACAACACTAGGAATTCTAAGTCTTCTTCGAACAAGAATCAATTTCCAAAAGACTGTAGTGACAAAGTTAGAGCTGCTGTTTTAAACAAGAATATTGAATTTGTCTGTACTACATGTAAAAAATGTATCTTTTCAGCTAATCATGATGCATGTGCCTTACAATATCTCAAGAAAGATAATTCTCGTGCCAAGGCACAATCCACTAAGACACAAAATAGAAACAAGCCCGTTGATAAAAAGACAAACAAAAAGACACCCAATAGGACGATCTCTTCAGGACGTAGTTTTTCTAAAAATGAGTCTTCCGCTGCATCTGATAAGAAAACAACTCCTAGATCTTACCTTAGGTGGATTCCCACGGGCAAAGTTTTCAACAAAATAGGTCTTAGATGGATTCCCACAGGAAAGATTTTTGATACTTGCACCAATACAGATAATAGTGACAATCATTCGGATAAGGAAGTCAGATCCACTACATCCGTTGATAGTGATCACCCTCGCCGTGAGGAAACATGTACTTCTAACACTGTTATTTGTGAAAATTATTCTTCTGTGGATGCAGGTACTTGTAAAAGTGTTGAAGGTTCATATACCCCTTGTGGTAAAGAAGAACTTTATGCCAATTTCGAATATGGAAATCCTTTTCTAATTCCTCTCTTATCTCCACTTTTACTTGTCCCAACTTAATTTCTCTTTCTTCAAATCTTCTTTGTAAATATTTTTGAAAAACCAAAATACAAAATTTGAAAAACCAACAAAAGCAAAATATAAAAATATAAAACTTTCAAAAAATACAAAAACAATAGAAAATCAAAATTCCAAAAATATTCTTCTCACGACATGTCTCTCGTATAATCGATATTCTATACGTTTCTAGAAATGTCATTCAACAATGATACGGGTATGTACAGATGCTTGAGCGATAGTTCTTTAAATGTTTTCTAAAACATGTCGTTTCTCAAAAAAATTCTTCAAAATAATGGCTTTCGTATACTTCAGTACGAAACCCGAGCTTCAAATGATGGCTTGCAGTTATTTCAGACTGTAACCCGATCTTTAAAGAAAGGAAAGTGCTATGCAAAATCGATTTTCATAAATATCGCGCACTTATCCTAAATCAAATGAAGATAATTTTTCTCTAAATATCTTCAAAAGATTTTTTAAATCTTCATCTTGCGTACCATTGATTCGAAATTTTTCAAAACGATTTTTCAAAATCTCTCACATTTGGTACCAAGATAACTCCCTCTAAACCCTTAATTGATTCTAAATTTTCTGTATGAAAAATATGCTTTCGTTAAGGGGGAGTATAAATCTAAAATTGCTCCAAAATTCATGCTAAATCAGTTTCTCTCCAAATGCTTTCCGAAAAACATATCTTTTAATCATTTTGTTTCAAAAACATCATGGATATGCTATTTTTGAGGGGGAGAAACATGATTAAAATGCGATCAAAATGTTTAATGATCGGTGTTTGAATCTCAAAAGAGCTCGACTCAGACGGAACCAATGAATTGACGAGAATCAAAGTTAGTAAATGTACCATCTCGAGAAACTTGTGATAGATATGCCCCAACTAACCTCCTTTTCAAGGAGTGTTTACAACTTCAAGTTAGTTATTAGAGCTAGTTGTCACCTAAAAACTAACAATGGAACTCTTTAACTAGTCAACGTAACCGTGTCTCGTGGGGAACTGTCTATCATGAGCCGATCAATTCAAAAAGTGCGAACTCTACCCTCTATGTGCATATTTTTGTCAAAACTTATAAGCACATGTGAAGGGGGAGTGTTTCTGAAAATATAAAACTCTCGGAGTGTCTCAAACATGTTTTCTATCATAAACACTCTGAGAGATTTTCAAGAAAAATGGTTTTATGGCAACAATAGGACAGTCATGGAGTTATAAGGTGACTAAGTTTAGGAAATTCGTCCTATGATCCGCCAGAGCCGGAGGGATCTACCCAAGGACATCTCGAATAGTTAGTATTAGAAGTCCTTCGGAATGATTGAAAAAAGGAGTAATGTGAGAAAGGAGAAAGAAGGGGTTGAAGAATTAAAAAGAAAAGTAAAAGAAAGGGTGAAAAGAAATAGCCCTCCATAACCAACCTTAGGGCAGAAACCGGGTTCAATACATATGCTACTGGTTGTCACTAGATGACACTGGTATTGAAGATAAAGACGTCATGGACCCAGTGACGCACTGCACTAAACCTTCTAGCCACTCAATTCCTCTCAAAAGGGATTTGTTTCATTCTCACTGGGAACCCTGCATAATCTATCGACTTTCTCTTAGAGATTGTTGATATTGAAGAAGGAGACCCTCTCCCTAGTCTCTGCTCAGGAAACCAAAATGCACTAATTGAGTCTAGAGCCAAGAGATTCATCAAAAGATCTCATAGGAACACTTGACATGACATCGCTTGCTGTTCATCAATAAGGACACAAGTGATATATTCTAGAGTCCTACGCAGATCTTAGCAATTTGCCAGAACATTTATGAGAAGTTTCACTTTTGTGATCTTCAGTGATTGAATGGAAACTCCTGCCAGGGTCAACATCAAGCAGCCCTGACAACAGGTCACTTCGGTAACTCCCCATGGATTACGCTTAGTGTGTCTCAAACCGTCTACAGTCGTGAAGTGATGCTTCGGTGTACCTCAGCGACTCATCTGAACTGTAGATGTACTTCGGTATATCGCGTTATCTCACTTGTGGGACTCCAGTTCAGGAACGGCCTTTGTGAGAATTAGAGACGTGTTTTCACACTATGCTGTTAACACCCTCGAAATTCAAACTTGTAAGTGCCGAAATCCGCTTATTACTAACCTGTTTTTATGTTTTCTTCTTATGGAAGCTCTGGAGTGGATGGATCGTGATGACTCGCCACATGCTCATACCATCAACACATGAAAGTTCTCATCAAAATCAAAGGCAACTCAAAGTTAAAGATGATTCTTCGTCAATGTCAAAGAATCTACAAAGTGTAAAGACTCGAGAACTTCATCATTGGTAACCAAAAGACAAATAGAAGTGTGAGCATGGTGGATAAAGACGTGGAGATACCTAACCAACGAAGTTGACAACGGCAGACAACCACTTTAACTGATCACAAAGCATGAAGGAACAAAGAATCAAGACTATTCTACATCTACACGCAAAGTTCAAGCTCAAAGAAAGTAAAGATCTTATCAAGTGGAGCATCTTTTGAATGACCACCCCTTAGGGGGAGATTGTTAGCCTTAATAGTTTTTATTAGAAGTGATGGTCATTCACATTTAAGAACTTTGTAACGCGTGTTAGATATCGTGATAGAATAGTCAACGGGCTCGTGGATTGGGTTAAGCTAAATGGGCACTAGTTATGATAAGCTTGCCATTTATCCAATCCAACCCAAGTCCATCCACGGCCCATGCCAAGCCCATTAGGGTATTTCTATCTTGTACTATAAATACCCCTCAAAGTCTCATTTAAGGGGTGTGCTTGAGTGTGTGTGTGTGTTTCATATGAATATTGTTTTCATCTTTTTTCCTTTATCTCTCTAAACATATACACGATCTATACATCAAGACACCATCTCTCATCTTAATCTTTCTTCTACGCATAGTATATCTGTTGTGGTTTACGTGGTATACTTGTGTAGGTAACGTGAGTTGTTGTGATAAGGTATACGTGATAAAGGGTCCTAACATTTTTAGTAAATTTATATTACCCATTTTAATCTTTATTTAAGCTTGATTAACAAGATATCTAACAACAAAACTTCAAAGAAAAAAAAATTAACAAAACACTTTTCATACTATGCTTGACTTCACCAAAAATTTGATACAAGGACCTTACTCGATTTGAAAACCATTTTTTTTAAAAACTAGAGCCTACCCGCTCTGATACCAATTGTGGAAAACTTGGGGGGGGGGGGTGAATACGTTTCCGTTTCAAACTTAAAACTTTTGTATCAATTATAGTATAAACTATTGAATTTGCTAATCTCGACGCGAGGATGCATTTAACGCATTACGGCATGTAAGGCCAACCCCTTAATATCACATAAGATTCCGCAAGATTAATGGTTCAATATAAATCAAGTTTCCCCATTATTAGTCCGGTTGCTTTTTCTTGATCAAGCCTGTCATAGTATGTAAAGTGTTAAATATAGTTTATGACTATATGAAAGACCAAGTATGCATCACAAACATATACATCAACCACATAGACAATAAACAATATAAAGCAAGAATAAAATTAAAGCGATAAGTAAAAGGATAGACAAACCAACACGAGGATTTAGAGTGGTTCGGTCATGAAGCTCCTCTTCGCTCTACTCCACTCCCCGAGTCACCTACTCGAGAGTTACTTCACTAGATCAACAAACTCCATTCTCGGTGGAGAAAACCTTACACAACGTCGCTTACACTTTTTCCAGTACAAAGCTAAATACCGATTCCTTCCACGAGGTAGAACCAAACCTATCACAACGTCGCCTACACTTTATCCGGTACAAGGCTAGATACCGGGTTCTTCCACGAGGTAGAACCAAACCTATCACAACGTCGCCTACACTTTATCCGGTACAAGGCTAGATACCGGGTTCCAATACAAAGGAGGAACCATTACCCGACCAACACGACACATATATGACACCCGTTATTGTGGCCCAACATAACAAACCTTGTGTTTTATGGCACAAAAACATAAACCATCTAATCTAGTTATAGATACAAGAATATGATACTAGACAATATCCCAGACAATGTGTCTAATGGATATGAAATCCTAAACCAAACATCAAGAACACAAAGCATGATGTAGTTAGTCTTCTGTGAATGAAGATGACAAGTTTCCCAAGCTTGTTGTAGAAGATCTTCATGTGCTTGTATTCTTGTGATGTGTGATCACTTCAGTAGGTAAGGATGCAAGATCTCTAGGCTTGCTTTGGAGGATCACTTCGGGAGTATGCTTACAACAAATGAAATTTAGAAGCATTATGATCATATGAGATGAGGGTGGTTTACATGTTTCCTAATGATCTAATTATGTTAGAAATGGTGGAGAGAAACTATGTGTGAAGGTGTCTTGAAATGGTAAGAAGTGGTTTGCTATTTATAGGCAAAAAGACAAAGAAAAGCTTCTGCCCCAAGGATCCCTTCTGAGAGGGATCCGACCCTTGTAATCCAAGAGATCCGTGGGCAATTTGAGGGATCCATGGGATGCTCCTCATTATCCACGGGTTATTGGTCATGGGTCATGGGTCATGGGTATGAGCCTTGAGTGGCCTCCAAGGTACAATGTATCTAGACATTGGGTCATGGGTCTTGGATCATGGATCAGGGTATTTACCCAACACTTTTACTTTTGTTTATGTATGTAAGTACTTAAGTGTTTTATATAAACTATTTAACTAAACATGTTTAATGGTTTGTTAGAGGTTTGATCATAACGCAACATAACAAACATGTACGAACCTGTGTTGTAGCATACAAGGACTTGAGTCGTCGAGAGGTGTTGAGAGTATGTTGAGACAAAATATAATTACAAGTAACTTATACATTTTACGTTATGTATTACAAGTTACATGTTTGTCATCAACAAAACAAACGCGACTGTGTAGATTAAATATCGTAATATTTGCACTAACAAGATCAATTTGTGGACTTCTTGGGCCAAGAAGGATGACAAAAAATATCAATTTGCATCCCAAGTGGAACATTCTTCAAAACTAACCAATGGGGCAAAAAGGAAGCTGGATCATCTGCTTCTTCATGGAATGTGTTGAAAGAAATCAAACGACCAAATATGTAATGTGTTGAGAAGAAGCTTTCTCTTACATGAAATGTGTTGAGAAGAAGATTTCTCCTCAAAAGGATGTTGAGCCTTCTGAACCGCGGGGGACAAAGAAGGATGATACAGCTGCTGCTGCTAGTGGATAGGGTACCCAAAAAACCTGATACCAACACTGAGAAGGGATCTTCTTGGGGTCAGAAGGTTGCCAATGTCGTCCCTTTATGTTTTTTTTTCCTTTTTCTTATGTATATTAAAATGTGTTTAAATTATTTAATTAATATTAAATAAATTAAAAATTATTTAAATTAGTTATAAAACGGATGAATCGAGATAGTATCGTGATACATGAAATGTTAAACGAACGAGTCGTGATCTTCCCGTTATACATGATATGTTAAACGAATGAGTCAAGATGATATTGTTATACATGAGATGTTAGACGAATGATTCTAAATGACATCATTATAAATGATATGTTAAACTAACGAGTCGAGGTGATATCGTTATACATGATATGTTAAACGAACGAGTCGAGATGATATCGTAATACATGATGTTAAACGAACGAGTTGAGGTGATATCGTTATACATGAAATGTTAAACTAACAAGTCGAGGTGATATCACCAAAACTGGTCTCAACTCCCAACTGTTTAGTCTATAACTCTTTATCTCATCAAAACATCCAACCAAAATAATGGCGCCAAAACTTCCCTCCAAAAATACTGGCGCCAAAACTTCCCACCAAAAGCTACCAGATCTGCTCTATATATCACATAAAGAAAACTTGAGATCTTATCCAAATAAAAGCTACCAGATCTTATCCTCAAAACCACTCAACCTCACAACCTCTTATCTTCACACAAATTTCAAAACCTGAGATGGAGCCATTTAATCCTTTTATGTGTTCTTATGGAGCAGGAAATATAAGATTAAGAACATCACATAGAGAAAATTCATCAGGACGGAAATATTATGCATGTCCTCTGTCGAAGATGAACAATCATACATTTTTGATTTATGTAAATATACAAATAATTGGGTTGTAATCTCTTGTAATTTTCTTATTATGTAACAGCCCAGAAAAGAAGATAATGGGTGCGGATATTTTATGTGAAAGAGTGAATTTGATGAGTACTTAAGAATAATCTCTTCTGGTTCAACATCTCAATTATCTGGATCTGCACAATAGAGTGCTCAAGCTGTAATGCCAAAGATCTTAGGATAAACACGCTGGAATCACAAAAACAGGTGCTAGAGACAAGAGTAAGGATGCTGGAGGCAAGACTTGAAATGGCAAGGATTCCTGACGATTACGACCACGAGTGTCAGTCGGATGCAATACTCCGTGAGCTGGTAGGTGACATGGAAAATCTTCGTATGTAGTAGTGTTGTTGTTGGAATAATACGTATGTTTCACTTATTACTATGTACCTTTCAGGTTGACCATGTTCTAAGTTAACAAGATTATGGTTTCCAAACACCCCTTTTCCAATGCTAAATTACATATGAATAAAGAAACAACTTGAGAACAAAACGAAACAAATCGGCAAGCAAACGAAACAACTCAAACGATACACACGACATAGACCATAACAAACATCGCCCATTCAATTTTTTTCCTGCTACTTCCCGCTCTGCTAGAACCTACACCATCTTTTCCCTTCCTTTGCTTGACGAACTGTTCAAACAATGCTTCAAGCTATTTCCCGCAATATCAAATGTGTAATTGAACGCGCTTTCTCCAGCTTCATCTTTTTCCTTCCTTTGCTTGACGAACTGTTCAAACATAGCTTCAGCTTCCAGCGTGTTTTCTCCTCCAACACCATTAGCTTCACAGTCCAAATACACCATGTAGAATGGCTATTTCCTTAACCATTCCAGAATGCGGACTCTCATCAACGGGTCTATGTTCTTATAAGAACCATATTCATCATAAATTTCTGACCCATACGTATCAAGAACTCGAGTAAAGAGATATATCGACGATAAAACCAGTGACCACTCTTTTTCCGGCGTGTAATCAGCCATTATATTGTTACGTGTGTTTTGTTGGAATTGACGATTGGGTTATTTGTGTTTTGCCGGGATATATAAGGAAAACTTTGCGGGATATATAAAGTTGCAATTTGGCGGGAAACTATTAGCGGTAATATTTTGCCGGGAAACTATTCGCAAACGAAATATATATAATTTTTAAAATAAAATGCTGTAAATTTATAAAAAAAAAAAAAAAAAAAAAAAAAAGCCTTGGTACGACATTGTCGTCCTAAAGTGTTTTTATAATAAATATAATCTAGTATATTTATTAAAAAATAAATAAAAAAAATCACTTTGGCACGACATTGTCATCCCAAAGTGTTTGGCGGGACTTAATTTCTTGGCGGACTATTTTTATTTCCCCAAAAAAATAATTAATATATTAAAAAAAAATTGGATCGACGTTGTTGTCACACCCCAAATTACCTGTTTTACAGTGGAATGGAATACCTTGGGGAGGACTGTCATAGCATCAAAGTTACAGTTATATCGAACGACCTAAAGTGTCGTTTTGAAAATATCGTTTGATTCATTAAAATAATCAGAGTTTACAAAGATTAGGTCCCAAAAGATTTTCAATATATCAAAACGAGTTTGTTACAATCAAACGATAGTTAAGTGCATAAAATATAGGTGAGACGCGTCGACACCGCGACTCTATAATAAGTCCACATGCAGGCCATGAAGTGAATGCCTTAGATACCTGAGATAAAACATGATAAAAGTGTCAACACAATGGTTGAGTGAGTTCATAGAGTTTGGTTAACGAGTAAAGCTTTTAAAGAGCGTTCATGCAACAAAGGCAAAGTTTTTGGTTATTTAGAATAGTCCACAAAGCAAAGGCATTGTAAATCCACTCAGTTCCAAGTTCCGCCAATACAAAACTTGCAACCTGTGTGTTCACAACCCACTGCCAAAATATGTATGTCTAATAGTCAAGTGCACATTATCATAATGGTTCACAAAGCAAAGGAATTATGAATCCACTCAGTTCCAAGTTCCGCCCATACAAAACTTGCAACCTGTGTGTTCACAACCCATTGCACAAAAATATAGTGTGTCTAGTAGTCGAATATAAGTGGTCATAATAGTTCACAATATAGTACCATGTATATAATAATGTATGCCAGGCAAAGCCCCTAGAGTAAATAATATGCGTCCCGTAACATAGTGGACGAGAGGTTGGCCGACCTCTAATAGCGCTATCCATACTACTTACTAATAGGAGACTAACAATGCGAATGTACGAACAGTACATCATACAACTATTATATACAATTAAGAACACTCCGAACATGGGAGAATTTGCACTGCTCCGAACATGGGAGACTTTAGATCGAGAACGCTCCGTAACATAGTGAGACGCTCTGCTCCGGACCTGGGAGACTTTGGGTCAAGAACGCTCCGTAACATAGTGAGACGTTCTGCTCCGTAACATGGGGAGACTTTGCACACTCCACCGATAAGACGAGAATTATTGAGAACGCTCCACCAATAAGGCGAGACTTTATAGTGATGCTCCGAACATGGGAGACTTTATAGTGATGCTCCGATCATGGGAGACTTTGTAGGGATGCTCCGAACAAGGGAGACTTTATAGTGATGCTCCGATCATGGGAGACTTTATAGGGATGCTCCGAACAAGGGAGACTTTAGGTCAAGGTCATAACACGTCCGATTCAATAAGTTCAAACAAGTCATAAGTTTGTATTTAAGATCAAGAGTCCCGTTCAAAAGTTCGTAATTAAGTTCAAGAGTTTAAGTCGAGTTCAAAAGTTCAGAACAGTCAAAGAGCTCGAAACATATCAAAAGGTTCAAGATAGTCGAAGCGTTCAAAATCACGTCAAACAAGTTTAAAATATATCAAAAGGGTCCTTGTACAAGTTAAAAGAGTCAACTATATGTCAAAAAGTTCAAATCAAGTCCAAAGTGTTCACTTATATGTTAAAGGGTTCGAATCAATTTAAAAGAGCTCAAATATACATGTCGAAGGGTTCAAAATCAAGGAAAGTGATTCAAATAATAGCGTTCATAACATAGTGATCAATTTAGTTCAAGCATAATCTACTTACGCGCACATAGAGTGAAACAAATGATATTTAAGTTCATATAGACGTAAAGTAAAAGCAAGTAGTTGAGCATGTATCTCCCCCAAAGAGTTTATAAAACAATTAAACGAGTAAAAGTGGGGCTACGAACTCACCTGATGCAATGATTATGGTGACAAAAGTAGATACACTGAAATGAGGTGCGATCTCTATCCGCAACCTAATATGAATGATATGCTCTAATATAAGTCATGAAACAATGTCGTACATGCAAACTCATATGATATCCATACCACTTGTACCTTTTGGAAAGTAAAGTTTATCGTCGAAATATATGTTTATGACCTCTTGCCAAGTTACCAAATACTTTACAAGTACTTACGTCGAAATGATATCCTACGATAATCATTTAGTGATTTATTATGAATCTATAACTTTTCGTCGTAAAATAATGTCATTTGACAATTTCATGAAAGTGACTAAAACGGCCTCTAAAAGCTAGTCGTAAAATGGTGCACGTCAAGCGTTAGGAAACTAACTCAACGGTTTTTGGGAAGCTCATATCATAATCTAAAAGTTTTAGTGTTTAAGTTTCCATCCTAAAGGTCTCGATCACAAAGGAAAATATAAGTTAAGTATGGTACTTTAGTCCAAAGTATAGTTTAAGTGTGGTTTTCGACAAAGTTTAAGCGACCGTATATTATTCCTTACAACTCCGCTTGACGAACGGTTGGACATTTTGGAAAATAGGCTAGGTGAACTTACTTTTACTAGAAGACATCACATTATAAAAAGTACTACGTCAATATTAAAAACGACCCTCAACATGGTCCTTGTTTTGCCGTAATACTTGTCTATTAGAAATTTAATAGTTTTTTCTTATATAATAAAGTTACGGCAACTTTGTTAAATCGCGTGTAATTTAATCGTTACAAGTCCGTTTCTACGTTTTATATGTCCTCAGAATCGTAATAATATATACTAATATATTTTTGATAATTCGACACATTTTATAACGCTTAAGACTCATTTTTGACTCGTAAAAAGTCGAGATTACATGCTGAATTTTCTGTACCAAATATCTTTCGTCGACAAACTTGAAAAATTCATAACTTCTTCGTTATAGCTCCGTTTTAATCCGTTCAAGCGGCCACGTTTTCGTTTTAAAGTATATTTTCCAAATATCTAGCCCAAAATATTATAACCACTGTCGGATTTTCCAGATTTTGAAAATAAGGACAGACCCTTTTTAAAACGTGTCGAAATGAGTTTTTCTCGCGCCAAACCTATTCTAACCCATTCAAAGCAACTCCGAATCTATTCTAATCCTACCATACACCTTCTTAGGGTGTCATGGGTTCCTAGACATCACCAAAAATAATATATAACAAGGAGTAATTATAGGATGAAATATATATATAACACTTAATAACAATGAAAAAGTGGTACAAACATCATATGACTTGCATGTTTTCTCAAATATGATGAAATGAATATGAAAATGAATATGAAATATGATCATGAATATGAAAAGCTTACAAGTTAACTTGATGAGGTTATAAGAACAAAGGATTTTTTCTAATCACCCAAGGTTTATATTGCACAACCTTAATCAAGAGTGATACTAGAGCATATAAAACTTGTCTTGAAAATTTTTGGATGAACCTCTCTTGATCCGTATGGTTGGCCGGTTTTGCTAGAGGAGAGGAAGAGGGAATTTTGATCTAAAACACTTTGTGATACTTGTGTTGTATGTGTTTATTTTGTGTATAATATAATATAAGAGTAAGATATTTTGCAAATTTATGTGACTCATCCATGTTAGTCGACAAGGGTGAGTTTGCATTAGCTAGATATATATATTTTTTTATTAAGTATTTAAGTGTAGATAGATGTATATTTGTAAGCATAATTTGGTAATTAGGTATATATTTGAACTTGTAAGGTAGCGTTAGCTAAATATAAATTTTAACGGGTCAAAATAAAATATATTGAAGTCATAAAAATTATAAAAATACATTTCTTGCAAAATTTGAGTGAAATAATAATTATCGTGTAGTTTTTACGAAAACCGTCGTAATTATATAAATATAACAATTTATATACAAAATAAATTTAAAACACTGGGTAAACTCATAATATTATTTTTATAATCTTAATATGAATATAAAAATAAATCGGGATAATTTTTGGAAGCGTCGGATCAAATGTTCAAAATAATTAATTACGCGATAGTGTTTATTTAATAAGAATTTATGCGTTTAACGTGAAATGTAAAACCATGCATGAACTAATATGATGAATATTGAGTTTGAGAAATGACCGGAAATTGAGAATTGTGACATTCTTCCCATGTCAGAGGAATCTCGTCCTCGTGATTCGATTAATGATACTATGGCCCAAACCGCGACAAGGGTTCTAAAAGTTTATGCTCGTGCATGGTCTAAATGATTATGTTAATGCTCATGCATATATCCTGACTATATCCCATTCTAAAGACATGCGCCCTTATGATTAGGCTCGATGAGACAGGCTTTCCCATTCTCGAGCAAAATTTTCAAAAGACTTTTAGGTAACCGATTTTTACTTAATCCCACAACTCATCAAACAAGAACTGTCATATGATTAGGCTAAATCGGTTTAGGTAACAACTTGTTTCTAGCTTGATCTTTGCAACTCATCAAACAAGAACTGTCACTCGGATCAAACTGGAAACAAGTGGTTTGAAGAAAATCTTTTGAAAATTTGGCTCGATTACGGAATTGCTTACACATATGAGACTACTACTCCCTTCATTGCATGATTCTTCCTGAATTAGACATAGGTGATCAGGCTATGTATAATTTAGGAGTAACTATGCAATGCTTGGACTAATCGTCTCATATGATGTTTGGTGTTGAGTCATAAGTTCGCATGTATAAGGAGTATGCACTTATAATGATATGATGAGATGCTATGATGATGTGGTTATAGTCTAGGGATAATGATGCAACCTAGTTCTCTATAACCGATGCTCTGATACCAATCTGTCACACCCCCAAATTACCTGTTTTACAGCGGAATGGAATACCTTGGGGAGGACTGTCATAGCATCAAAGTTATAGTTATATCGAACGACCTAAAGTGTCGTTTTGAAAATATCGTTTGATTCATTAAAATAATCAGAGTTTACAAAGATTAGGTCCCAAAAGATTTTCAATATATCAAAACGAGTTTGTTACAATCAAACGATAGTTAAGTGCATAAAATATAGGTGAGACGCGTCGACACCGCGACTCTATGATAAGTCCACACGCAGGCCATGAAGTGAATGCCTTAGATACCTGAGATAAAACATGCTAAAAGTGTCAACACAATGGTTGAGTGAGTTCATAGAGTTTGGTTAACGAGTAAAGCTTTTAAAGAGCGTTCATGCAACAAAGGCAAAGTTTTTGGTTATTTAGAATAGTCCACAAAGCAAAGGCATTGTAAATCCACTCAGTTCCAAGTTCCGCCAATACAAAACTTGCAACCTGTGTGTTCACAACCCACTGCCAAAATATGTATGTCTAATAGTCAAGTGCACATTATCATAATGGTTCACAAAGCAAAGGAATTATGAATCCACTCAGTTCCAAGTTCCGCCCATACAAAACTTGCAACCTGTGTGTTCACAACCCATTGCACAAAAATATAGTGTGTCTAGTAGTCGAATATAAGTGGTCATAATAGTTCACAATATAGTACCATGTATATAATAATGTATGCCAGGCAAAGCCCCTAGAATAAATAATATGCGTCCCGTAACATAGTGGACGAGAGGTTGGCCGACCTCTAATAGCGCTATCCATACTACTTACTAATAGGAGACTAACAATGCGAATGTACGAACAGTACATCATACAACTATTATATACAATTAAGAACACTCCGAACATGGGAGAATTTGCACTGCTCCGAACATGAGAGACTTTAGATCGAGAACGCTTCGTAACATAGTGAGACGCTCTGCTCCGGACCTGGGAGACTTTGGGTCAAGAACGCTCCGTAACATAGTGAGACGTTCTGCTCCGTAACATGGGGAGACTTTGCACACTCCACCGATAAGACGAGAATTATTGAGAACGCTCCACCAATAAGGCGAGACTTTATAGTGATGCTCCGAACATGGGAGACTTTATAGTGATGCTCCGATCATGGGAGACTTTGTAGGGATGCTCCGAACAAGGGAGACTTTATAGTGATGCTCCGATCATGGGAGACTTTATAGGGATGCTCCGAACAACGGAGACTTTAGGTCAAGGTCATAACACGTCCGATTCAATAAGTTCAAACAAGTCATAAGTTTGTATTTAAGATCAAGAGTCCCGTTCAAAAGTTCGTAATTAAGTTCAAGAGTTTAAGTCGAGTTCAAAAGTTCAGAACAGTCAAAGAGCTCGAAACATATCAAAAGGTTCAAGATAGTCGAAGCGTTCAAAATCAAGTCAAACAAGTTTAAAATATATCAAAAGGGTCCTTGTACAAGTTAAAAGAGTCAACTATATGTCAAAAAGTTCAAATCAAGTCCAAAGTGTTCACTTATATGTTAAAGGGTTTGAATCAATTTAAAAGAGCTCAAATATACATGTCGAAGGGTTCAAAATCAAGAAAAGTGATTCAAATAATAGCGTTCATAACATAGTGATCAATTTAGTTCAGGCATAATCTACTTACGCGCACATAGAGTGAAACAAATGATATTTAAGTTCATATAGACGTAAAGTAAAAGCAAGTAGTTGAGCATGTATCTCCCCCAAAGAGTTTATAAAACAATTAAACGAGTAAAAGTGGGGCTACGAACTCACCTGATGCAATGATTATGGTGACAAAAGTAGATACACTGAAATGAGGTGCGATCTCTATCCGCAACCTAATATGAATGATATGCTCTAATATAAGTCATGAAACAATGTCGTGCATGCAAACTCATATGATATCCATACCACTTGTACCTTTTGGAAAGTAAAGTTTATCGTCGAAATATATGTTTATGACCTCTTGCCAAGTTACCAAATACTTTACAAGTACTTACGTCGAAATGATATCCTATGATAATCATTTAGTGATTTATTATGAATCTATAACTTTTCATCGTAAAATAATGTCATTTGACAATTTCATGAAAGTGACTAAAACGGCCTCTAAAAGCTAGTCGTAAAAAGGTGCACGTCAAGCGTTAGGAAACTAACTCAACTGTTTTTGGGAAGCTTATATCATAATCTCAAAGTTTTAGTGTTTAAGTTTCCATCCTAAAGGTCTCGATCACAAAGGAAAATATAAGTTAGGTATGGTACTTTAGTCCAAAGTATAGTTTAAGTGTGGTTTTCGGCAAAGTTTAAGCGACCGTATATTAGTCATTACAACTCCGCTTGACGAACGGTTGGACATTTTGGAAAATAGGCTAGGTGAACTTACTTTTACTAGAAGACATCACATTATAAAAAGTACTACGTCAATATTAAAAACGACCCTCAACATGGTCCTTGTTTTGCCGTAATACTTGTCTATTAGAAATTTAATAGTTTTTTCTTATATAATAAAGTTACGACAACTTTGTTAAATCGCGCGTAATTTAATCGTTACAAGTCCGTTTTCTACGTTTTATATGTCCTCGGAATCGTAATAATATATACTAATATATTTTTGATAAGTCGACACATTTTATAACGCTTAAGACTCATTTTTGACTCGTAAAAAGTCGAGATTACATGCTGAATTTTCTGTACCAAATATCTTTCGTCGACAAACTTGAAAAATTCATAACTTCTTCGTTATAGCTCCGATTTAATCCGTTCAAGCGGCCACGTTTTCGTTTTAAAGTATATTTTCCAAATATCTAGCCCAAAATATTAGAACCACTGTCGGATTTTCCAGATTTTGAAAATAAGGACAGACCCTTTTTAAAACGTGTCGAAATGAGTTTTTCTCGCGCCAAACCTATTCTAACCCATTCAAAGCAACTCCGAAGCTATTCTAATCCTACCATACACCTTCTTAGGGTGTCATGGGTTCCTAGACATCACCAAAAATAATATATAACAAGGAGTAATTATAGGATGAAATATATATATAACACTTAATAACAATGAAAAAGTGGTACAAACATCATATGACTTGCATGTTTTCTCAAATATGATGAAATGAATATGAAATATGATCATGAATATGAAAAGCTTACAAGTTAACTTGATGAGGTTATAAGAACAAATGATGTTTCCTAATCACCCAAGGTTTATATTGCACAACCTTAATCAAGAGTGATACTAGAGCATATAAAACTTGTCTTGAAAATTTTTGGATGAACCTCTCTTGATCCCTATGGTTGGCCGGTTTTGCTAGAGGAGAGGAAGAGGGAATTTTGATCTAAAACACTTTGTGATACTTGTGTTGTATGTGTTTATTTTGTGTATAATATAATATAAGAGTAAGATATTTTGCAAATTTATGTGACTCATCAATGTTAGTCGACAAGGGTGAGTTTGCATTAGCTAGATATATATATATATATATATATATATATATATATATATATATATATATATATATATATATATATATATATATATATATATATATATATATATATATATATATATATATTCTATTAAGTATTTAAGTGTAGATAGATGTATATTTGTAAGCATAATTTGGTAATTTAGTATATATTTGAACTTGTAAGGTAGCGTTAGCTAAATATAAATTTTAACGGGTCAAAATAAAATATATTGAAGTCATAAAAATTATAAAAATACATTTCTTGCAAAATTTGAGTGAAATAATAATTATCGTGTAGTTTTTACGAAAACCGTCGTAATTATATAAATATAACAATTTATATACAAAATAAATTTAAAACACTGGGTAAACTCATAATATTATTTTTATAATCTTAATATGAATATAAAAATAAATCGGGATAATTTTTGGAAGCGTCGGATCAAATGTTCAAAATAATTAATTACGCGATAGTGTTTATTTAATAAGAATTTATGCGTTTAACGTGAAATGTAAAACCATGCATGAACTAATATGATGAATATTGAGTTTGAGAAATGACCGGAAATTGAGAATTGTGACATTCTTCCCATGTCAGAGGAATCTCGTCCTCGTGATTCGATTAATGATACTATGGCCCAAACCGCGACAAGGGTTCTAAAAGTTTATGCTCGTGCATGGTCTAAATGATTATGTTAATGCTCATGCATATATCCTGACTATATCCCATTCTAAAGACATGCGCCCTTATGATTAGGCTCGATGAGACAGGCTTTCCCATTCTCGAGCAAAATTTTCAAAAGACTTTTAGGAAACCGATTTTTACTTAATCCCACAACTCATCAAACAAGAACTGTCATATGATTAGGCTAAATCGGTTTAGGTAACAACTTGTTTCTAGCTTGATCTTTGCAACTTATCAAACAAGAACTGTCACTCGGATCAAACTGGAAACAAGTGGTTTGAAGAAAATCTTTTGAAAATTTGGCTCGATTACGGAATTGCTTACACATATGAGACTACTACTCCCTTCATTGCATGATTCTTCCTGAATTAGACATAGGTGATCAGGCTATGTATAATTTAGGAGTAACTATGCAATGCTTGGACTAATCGTCTCATATGATGTTTGGTGTTGAGTCATAAGTTCGCATGTATAAGGAGTATGCACTTATAATGATATGATGAGATGCTATGATGATGTGGTTATAGTCTAGGGTCAATGATGCAACCTAGTTCTCTATAACCGATGCTCTGATACCAATCTGTCACACCCCCAAATTACCTGTTTTACAGCGGAATGGAATACCTTGGGGAGGTTGTCATAGCATCAAAGTTACAGTTATATCGAACGACCTAAAGTGTCATTTTGAAAATATCGTTTGATTCATTAAAATAATCATAGTTTACAAAGATTAGGTCCCAAAAGATTTTCAATATATCAAAACGAGTTTGTTACAATCAAACGATAGTTAAGTGCATAAAATATAGGTGAGACGCGTCGACACCGCGACTCTATGATAAGTCCACACGCAGGCCATGAAGTGAATGCCTTAGATACCTGAGATAAAACATGCTAAAAGTGTCAACAAAATGGTTGAGTGAGTTCATAGAGTTTGGTTAACGAGTAAAGCTTTTAAAGAGCGTTCATGCAACAAAGGCAAAGTTTTTGGTTATTTAGAATAGTCCACAAAGCAAAGGCATTGTAAATCCACTCAGTTCCAAGTTCCGCCCATACAAAACTTGCAACCTGTGTGTTCACAACCCACTGCCAAAATATGTATGTCTAATAGTCAAGTGCACATTATCATAATGGTTCACAAAGCAAAGGAATTATGAATCCACTCAGTTCCAAGTTCCGCCCATACAAAACTTGCAACCTGTGTGTTCACAACCCATTGCACAAAAATATAGTGTGTCTAGTAGTCGAATATAAGTGGTCATAATAGTTCACAATATAGTACCATGTATATAATAATGTATGCCAGGCAAAGCCCCTAGAATAAATAATATGCGTCCCGTAACATAGTGGACGAGAGGTTGGCCGACCTCTAATAGCGCTATCCATACTACTTACTAATAGGAGACTAACAATGCGAATGTACGAACAGTACATCATACAACTATTATATACAATTAAGAACACTCCGAACATGGGAGAATTTGCACTGCTCCGAACATGAGAGACTTTAGATTGAGAACGCTCCGTAACATAGTGAGACGCTCTGCTCCGGACCTGGGAGACTTTGGGTCAAGAACGCTCCGTAACATAGTGAGACGTTCTGCTCCGTAACATGGGGAGACTTTGCACACTCCACCGATAAGACGAGAATTATTGAGAAGGCTCCACCAATAAGGCGAGACTTTATAGTGATGCTCCGAACATGGGAGACTTTATAGTGATGCTCCGATCATGGGAGACTTTGTAGGGATGCTCCGAACAAGGGAGACTTTATAGTGATGCTCCGATCATGGGAGACTTTATAAGGATGCTCCGAACAAGGGAGACTTTAGGTCAAGGTCATAACACGTCCGATTCAATAAGTTCAAACAAGTCATAAGTTTGTATTTAAGATCAAGAGTCCCGTTCAAAAGTTCGTAATTAAGTTCAAGAGTTTAAGTCGAGTTCAAAAGTTCAGAACAGTCAAAGAGCTCGAAACATATCAAAAGGTTCAAGATAGTCGAAGCGTTCAAAATCACGTCAAACAAGTTTAAAATATATCAAAAGGGTCCTTGTACAAGTTAAAAGAGTCAACTATATGTCAAAAAGTTCAAATCAAGTCCAAAGTGTTCACTTATATGTTAAAGGGTTCGAATCAATTTAAAAGAGCTCAAATATACATGTCGAAGGGTTCAAAATCAAGAAAAGTGATTCAAATAATAGCGTTCATAACATAGTGATCAATTTAGTTCAGGCATAATCTACTTACGCGCACATAGAGTGAAACAAATGATATTTAAGTTCATATAGACGTAAAGTAAAAGCAAGTATTTGAGCATGTATCTCCCCCAAAGAGTTTATAAAACAAGTAAACGATTAAAAGTGGGGCTACGAACTCACCTGATGCAATGATTATGGTGACAAAAGTAGATACACTGAAATGTGGTGCGATCTCTATCCGCAACCTAATATGAATGATATGCTCGAATATAAGTCATGAAACAATGTCGTGCATGCAAACTCATATGATATCCATACCACTTGTACCTTTTGGAAAGTAAAGTTTATCGTCGAAATATATGTTTATGACCTCTTGCCAAGTTACCAAATACTTTACAAGTACTTACGTCGAAATGATATCCTATGATAATCATTTAGTGATTTATTATGAATCTATAACTTTTCGTCGTAAAATAATGTCATTTGACAATTTCATGAAAGTGACTAAAACGGCCTCTAAAAGCTAGTCGTAAAATGGTGCACATCAAGCGTTAGGAAACTAACTCAACGGTTTTTGGGAAGCTCATATCATAATCTCAAAGTTTTAGTGTTTAAGTTTCCATCCTAAAGGTCTCGATCACAAAGGAAAATATAAGTTAAGTATGGTACTTTAGTCCAAAGTATAGTTTAAGTGTGGTTTTCGGCAAAGTTTAAGCGACCGTATATTATTCATTACAACTCCGCTTGACGAACGGTTGGACATTTTGGAAAATAGGCTAGGTGAACTTACTTTTACTAGAAGACATCACATTATAAAAAGTACTACGTCAATATTAAAAACGACCCTCAACATGGTCCTTGTTTTGCCGTAATACTTGTCTATTAGAAATTTAATAGTTTTTTCTTATATAATAAAGTTACGACAACTTTGTTAAATCGCGTGTAATTTAATCGTTACAAGTCCGTTTTCTACGTTTTATATGTCCTCGGAATCGTAATAATATATACTAATATATTTTTGATAAGTCGACACATTTTATAACGCTTAAGACTCATTTTTGACTCGTAAAAAGTCGAGATTACATGCTGAATTTTCTGTACCAAATATCTTTCGTCGACAAACTTGAAAAATTCATAACTTCTTCGTTATAGCTCCGTTTTAATCCGTTCAAGCGGCCACGTTTTCGTTTTAAAGTATATTTTCCAAATATCTAGCCCAAAATATTATAACCACTGTCGGATTTTCCAGATTTTGAAAATAAAGACAGACCCTTTTTAAAACGTGTCGAAATGAGTTTTTCTCGCGCCAAACCTATTCTAACCCATTCAAAGCAACTCCGAAGCTATTCTAATCCTACCATACACCTTCTTAGGGTGTCATGGGTTCCTAGACATCACCAAAAATAATATATAACAATGAGTAATTATAGGATGAAATATATATATAACACTTAATAACAATGAAAAAGTGGTACAAACATCATATGACTTGCATGTTTTCTCAAATATGATGAAATGAATATGAAAATGAATATGAAATATGATCATGAATATGAAAAGCTTACAAGTTAACTTGATGAGGTTATAAGAACAAAGGATTTTTCCTAATCACCCAAGGTTTATATTGCACAACCTTAATCAAGAGTGATACTAGAGCATATAAAACTTGTCTTGAAAAATTTTGGATGAACCTCTCTTGATCCCTATGGTTGGCCGGTTTTGCTAGAGGAGAGGAAGAGGGAATTTTGATCTAAAACACTTTGTGATACTTGTGTTGTATGTGTTTATTTTGTGTATAATATAATATAAGAGTAAGATATTTTGCAAATTTATGTGACTCATCCATGTTAGTCGACAAGGGTGAGTTTGCATTAGCTAGATATATTTTTTTTTATTAAGTATTTAAGTGTAGATAGATGTATATTTGTAAGCATAATTTGGTAATTAGGTATATATTTGAACTTGTAAGGTAGCGTTAGCTAAATATAAATTTTAACGGGTCAAAATAAAATATATTGAAGTCATAAAAATTATAAAAATACATTTCTTGCAAAATTTGAGTGAAATAATAATTATCGTGTAGTTTTTACGAAAACCGTCGTAATTATATAAATATAACAATTTATATACAAAATAAATTTAAAACACTGGGTAAACTCATAATATTATTTTTATAATCTTAATATGAATATAAAAATAAACCGGGATAATTTTTGGAAGCGTCGGATCAAATGTTCAAAATAATTAATTACGCGATAGTGTTTATTTAATAAGAATTTATGCGTTTAACGTGAAATGTAAAACCATGCATGAACTAATATGATGAATATTGAGTTTGAGAAATGACCGGAAATTGAGAATTGTGACAGTTGTCGTCCCAAATGGTTTCCCATGGATATATTAAAAAGTTACATTTATTAAAAAGTAAAAAAAAAAAATTGGATCGACATTGTCGTCCCAAATGGTGTGGGTCAGACTCTTTCCTATTTTCTGAGATTTTGGTTGATAAAAATGTGGGCCATGGCTTAAATTTGGGATGACATTTTTGACCCAAAAAAAATGGGCGTCCCAAAATTGCCATATTGTTGTAGTGATTTGACAAATAAATCAATGAAAAAGAGTCGCACTTTAAGATGGAAGCACATACCTTAGCCCTTCCGCATAAACAATGCTTGGGGATGTTATTGGCCTGCTGGGGGGACGCAACTTCTCGTCCGAAAAAGCTTCAACTTGGTTAGGGTTAGACCAAGTTGTATATCTTAATATTTCAATAAAAGGCAACATAAAAAAAGCATGGTTTGACTTTAAAATAGGTACCATTGACCAATGCAGTAATAAATGAAACAAGTTTTTACGGCACTAAGACCACTGCCAACCAATAAGCGTCACTTAAGTGACACCAATGGCACTGGTGTGTCGGTTGGTCGTTGGTTGGAGCTGCTTTGGTTTAGCGACGAGCAAGGAACAATTTGTTTTTTGTGCGTGTTTTGTGTTAGTGTGTTTGTGGGGCATATTTGTGTAGTGATAGAGAAAGATCCACACCATTGGCAGAGGTGTGTCAGTTTGTGCGTCGGTTTGGTAAGTTGTGGGTGTTGAGGTGGCACAACTGACACACAAACTGACGCTGACGCGTCTAGGTTAGGAGCGTTATAAATGGATCATGTTTTGACAGTACTACATATATTACAATGTAACTAAACTGGAATGCCAAGTTTTGCTAAAAGGCAAAGATGTGTGATAAAAAAAATGACCGTACAAAGGTATGGTTTTATTTGTTTTCAATAGTTCTAAAACCTCATTGAGCTGACTGGGATAGGTGAATAGCATGTTTGCAGGTTGAGATATCTTAATGACCTAGTTAATAAGTTGAAAAAAGAAAAGCTTCAGAAGTATCCACTTCCTAAGCAAATCTATACATTTAATCACATTTACTGTTTCTCTCAGCAAACAAAACGATGTATATGTAGAAAACAAATATGCATACCAGAACGTTTAACGCAGCAAGCGTCAGCATATTCCTTCAACATAAACCATAAACTACATTGTTCGTCCTTGTGGTTTTCGTTGACCGACGAGTTTCGTCCTTTGACCGAAAAATATGCACCATCCGTCCCTAAATGCGAAACGTTATGTACCGTTGGTCCTTCATTTTAACAGAACACACTAACACTCGTTAAATATCTACACACGAGGGTATTTTTGTCTTTTCTACCATAAACTTCTTCTTCTTCCTTTAATTTCTCATCATCTTCATCTTCAAACCATCACCACCTATCCTCTTCATATTCAACCACCACCACCACCGTACACAAACACTCACCACCACTAACCACCTTTACAATCCTCCCGTACACCACCACTCTCACCACTTCCAACAACCTTCACAATCCTCAATCATCATAAACCTTGAAATCGATCAAAAAGTTATTTTGTTTGAAGTTTTTTTTAACTCTTACAAACCCATAAACTATGAACCATGAAATCGATCAAACCAAAATCTCTTGTTATATTTTTTGAAGATGATTCTCGATCAAACCGAAACAATAATAAACCCACAAAAATTAACTGTCAAGATCAAAAACTAATGAATAAAAAATATTTATAAATTAAAAATAACAAGTCCCTGGTGAAATTTACCCTCAATAACAAGTCATAGATGTCATGATTTTGACAAGTTGTGCATTGAAGTTTTGATGGGGTTTTGAATTTGTGGTAAATGAAAAAGAAGTGTAAATTACTTAAGTTATTTTTGGATGATAATGGTAACTTGATGATAATATATGTATATAAGGAAAAACTAAATATAAGAGATTTTGATGGAGGATCCTACGGGATTGATAAGTGGGGAAAAGAAAGATAAATAATGGTTTGAAGCTCTTGATTTGGTGATGGTGATACGCATAGAAGTTGTAAGTTGGGTTGAATTTTAATTTGATTTTTGTGATGGATGAAGATAGAGATGAGTGAGGAAGATGGAGTATAGAGAGAAAAATTAGAGGAATTGTTGGTGAAGATAGGTGGGGAAGATGAAGTAGAGAGAAATGATAAAAAAACAAAAATACCCTTACATTTGTTGACTTAACGATTGTTAGTGTGTCCAGTTAAATTGAAGGATCAACGATACATAACGTTTCTCATTTAGGGACGGATGGTGCAATTTTCTTAGTCAAATGACGAAACTTGTCGGTCAATGCAAACCATAAGGACGAACGGTGTAGTTACTCTTGATCTCATGAATCATAAAGTTAATTAACTCTAAATAAATAAATATCTATGAATTTCAAGAAATTGGGCATCTTTCATCTTAATATATACTCAACTGCTTAATGTCTTATTTCTACAACTAACATTGGTGTACTGTGAAGTGTATACAAATATAATTGATCACATAAATGCTACGGAGTATAATTTATGAATTTGTATGCTCAAAGAGTTGTTTAACTTAAGAGAGATGCTCACATATCAAAAACTTGCGACACAAGCAACTAAAAAATTAATAACATGCGGTAATTTAGTTTGAACAACTTAATTAAAAGTAAACCAGGCATCTAACATTAAAACTAAAATAGATCACTAATAAAAAACTCTCGGAACCAAAAAGCAATATAAAAACATGTATTGAATTAAACTACTGATCAAAAGCCCAAGCGTTCTCCCTTTTAACCTTCTCTTCAGGTGACTTTCCTCTGATCATATATATCAGCAACAGTTTGACATGTCAGATCCAATAGGCTCTTGATGTTGAGATAGTTTGCGGTCTGAAAAAAAAATGGGTTATTATTGGTGTTTTTGGGAGAGGGCGTGGATAATTGTCCCTTCAATAATTATGGATATTATTTGCATGGTTTAGAATCCTTTGGCCAGGGTACGGTTGGGTCTTTCACATACGACTTCGTCAATGCATTAAATATCAAAATATATAATAAGTATATATATATATATATATATATATATATATATATATATATATATATATATATATATATATATATACAAGTTATTGAGTTGTGAAACACATGTAAAAAAATTCAGTTTTATCAATCAAAATTTTATAAAAATAAAATAATAAAAATAAAAAATCACAATTTGTTACCTGCGCAATAGCCCGGCATAGTAAATGAGGGCGGTCTGGGTGGATCACCTCCAGCATCCCCGTCGTGTGATCTAGGTTGTACACACGCCATCTGTAAAAGTACAAGTACAAGAACACATAATTTCGTGGACCAATTAATACTAATATACACATTCATATAAATATACACATTCATATAAACATATAGTAACAATTTCATTCAAATTACAATTTAAAAACAATTGTCATAATCAAATTACAATTTAAGAACAATTGTCATAATCAGAATCATCACTAGATAAAACTTCTTCAACAACAATAGTGGGGTTCACTTCATCATCATCAGACACATCAACATCATCATCATCAAGGACATGAGCAACGACATTATCTTCATTATTAATAAAAATCAGCATCTTCTTCAGCACCATCTGGTGGGGCGTCCACTTCTGATGATTCATCATTTACACTCAAATTCGCATACTCAAAATCAGTCAAATCAAAAGACAATGCAACATCAGATGAATTGTTGCCATGTATAACATCATGATCAGAATCTATCACATCCCGATACCAGATCTTCCGATGATGAACATCTTCGACTACCTTCCAATGAGGTGGTCGTCTAGCAGGGTCTTCAAGGTAGAAGACTTGTGTTGCTTGTATCGCAAGAATGTATTGTTGATTTCTAAAAGCATCTCGTTCAGTCAAAATATGATGTATGCCATGTTAAATGTAAGAACGTCTAGAGCGTGGCGTAGGGTTAGTAGGGTTACGGGTGTCGAACCATATACATCGGAACAACACAACCTTACGGTTGCCCATATAAGTGAGCTCTAGAATTTATTCTAGTTGACCATAATACATAGCTCCATCAGGCCTGGGTGTTGAAACTCCACTGCTTTAGTGGTATGAAGTTTATCGCACTCGTGCACCAAGAACTTCACACCGTTCACTATGCAAGCGGGGTATGTACTTGCACTAGATGAAGGTCCACATGCCAAAGAGAGTAACTCGGGACTACAACTTGGATCTTTTTCCACGCTCTTTTCATAAATCTACGAAAGAGATACAAACAGATTTAGATGAGCAATAACTCTGGACAACAAGGTAATATATCTAATGCGTTTACCTTGTGATTGAACCAGGGGGAAAACTTGTTTCCACGGTATTGTTAGGAAATTCACTGCACAAAGTTAATGAATAAGTCACCGAAAACAAATAACATAAGAAAAAAAGGGTTCTTCAAAATATAAAAAAGAAGAAACATACTCTTTGTACGCCAGGATGTCTGCGTCTATTTCAGGACTGTTGTTAAGTATAAACCATACAACTGCCTGCATAACTTCTCTACCCACCGGTTTGCATACGGACTGGAACACCTGGAATTTATCTGGTTGTTCAGGCAAACCGTCAACATTTCTGTCACGACGATTAAATCTCGTCTAGACATCCTTAAGATAACGCGAATAGAAAGTTAATGCTTCTTCTGCAACATAACCCTCTGCTATAGAACCTTCAGGCTTGGCTTTATTTCGAACATAATTTTTTAGTTTTTTCATGTATCTTTCAAATGGATACATCCACCTGTAGTATACAGGGCCACCTAGAATAGCCTCTTTGGGTAAATGTATAACCAAATGAATGATTATGTCAAAAAAAAGTAGGAGGAAATATTTTCTCTAAATTAATCATAACATCGATCATTTATTTTTTAGGTTTCTCCATGTCCTGCTGCATCAAATTTCGAGCACAAATCTGCTTAAAGAATAAGCAGAGCTCGATTAATGGGGTTAAAATTTCTATAGGTAAGCATCGCTGAACTCCATAAGGAAGTAACCGCTGCATCATTATATGACAGTCATGATATTTTAGGCCCGTTATGTTGTTATCATTAGCGGTCACTTTTTCTTGAAGTTGGATCCAAACCAATCAGGTAGTCTAACTCCTTTGATGAATTTACAAAAAAGTTTTCTGTTTTCTGGTGTGAAAGAGTACGTTGGATGAGGCTTATCGAACTTCCCGTTTCCTTTATCAATGAGCCACAACTCCTTTCGAACTCCCAAAGTTTTCACGTCTTGCCTTGCCTTTAACGTGTCTTTGGATTTGTCGTTCATTAACAAGGTATGCAGCACACTCTCAAGGACGTTCTTTTCGATGTGCATGACATCGAGATTGTGTTTTAGTAGAAGAACGGGCCAATACTCTAGTTCGTAGAAGATAGAACGCTTACTCCAATTCAATTCGATTTCTCGATTAGGTTTAGGGTTATTTTTTAAAGTATTTGGATGCTTCCCCGAGACACGTTTAAAGACTTTACTAATTTGAATCATGATTTCCTCATTGGTAAAGCTTCTAGGAGGATGTTTCTTTTCAGGTTTACCATGGAATTCCTTATGTTTATTCCTCAGTGGATGCCTTACGCGTAAGAATCTTCTATACCCAACATAAGCGATTTTATGCTTCACAGGAAGCGATGCAGTGTCCTGATTACATGTGGGGCATGCATAGTAGCCTTGTCCACTCCACCCAGACAAACTACTTCGAGCTAGAAAGTCATTGATGGTCCATAAAACCGCCGCTTTCATTTTGAAATGAGTACCCGTAGCAGCGTTTAAAGTCCACTCTCCTATCCATAACTCTTTGAGTTCTTTGATCAAAGCCTGCAAGAAAACATCAATGTCATTTGCAGCTGATTTAGGGCCGGGAATTAACATCGTCGACATTAAAGAAGTCTCTTTCATACACATCCACGGGGGTTTGTTGTATGTTGTCAATATGACCGGCCACATGTTGTAAGTTTGACTCATGGTGCCAAACAGATTGAAACCATCAGCAGCCAAACCTAATCGGACGTTTCTAGGGTCACAAGAAAACTCAGGTTTCATTATGTCAAAATTTTTCTATGCTTGACCATCACACGGGTGATTCATCTTACCGTTTTCCTTAGACTGTCCAGTAGCATGCCAAGTCATCCACTTTGTGATGTGTTTTGTGTTGAACATACGTTGGGTCTAGGTTTTAACGGAAAGTTACGCAACACTTTGTTGGAAACTTTCTTCCCCTTTGTCTTTATATTTTTCCATCTACTCGCGTTGCAGATTGGACAATTATTGAGACTTTTGTTCTCATCTGATCCCCAAAATAAAAAAACAATCATTTATACAAGCATGGATCGATTCGTATCCTAACCCGATATCTTTGTATGTCTTCTTGATTTCATAGTATGACGGTGGCAAATTGAATCCTTTACTAGGGGGACATGCCTTTTGCAAAAGAGCTAGAATCTTGTTAAACCCGTCATCAATTATTTTATATAAGACCTTGATGTGCGAAAGCTCTGACGTAAAGTTCAATGTAGTCATATCACAACCTGGGTACAACTTTTGGGTGGACCTAGCAAGTAACTCTTCGTACTTGTTATTAATGCAAGGATCATTGGTTTGAGCTGGTTGAGGACCTGTTGTTTGATCTGGTTGAGAAACTGTTGTTTGAGATGGTGGAGTTGGGACATTATATGCAGAAATATCTTGGAAGAATGCATCCATGTCAATGTGTTCAGGTGAAGGTGGTTGTGGTGTGTTGTGTACTACGGGTGGAGGAAGCGGTTCACCGTGATATTTCCAAGTGGTATAATGTGTGTCAAACCCGTATTTAGATATGTGTGACTCAAGAGTTTTGAGCGTACCCAATTTATTTGGAGCGTTACCACAACGAATACATGGGAAATGAATCATTTTTGAGATGGGGTTTAACAATGGCTCACAATGCGCGACGAATGCAAAAAGACCATCTAAAAATTCTGGGGAATTACGGTTGGATATAGTGGTCCAACTCTTATCAATTGTCATGATTGCGTTGTAAAAAAACATATTCAAATAAATGAATTTATATATATATATATACATACATATGAAAATAAACACATTCAAACATGAAAAGGCGTAATTATGAGTTGTTCGGTTTACCTAGTGAAACTATGGAAGGCAATCCTAACCAACTCTTTGAATGTCTCATCTCATATATGAATGTGTATAACTGATTTATTATTTGGAAAAAATTCGGCAGCATTTCCCCTCAACTCCCCAAATATGTGCATTAAAGACATATCGTAGGAGTGAAAGGGAAATACTGTCGAATTTCTCTCAAATAGTAAAACAGTTATACGCATCCATATCCTAAATGAGACAAAACATTCAAAAAGCAGTCCCAAACAAGGGACTTTCCGAAATTCATTTCTAATAAATTAATTTCGGACGGGTTTTCTATAGGATGATTAACTTCGGATGGGGAATTTCTGAAATTAATCATTAAAATCCTAAAAACAGTAACACAAGTTTAACAATCACAATATTACTAACCAAAGTATTATAACTAACAATTAATAACATATCACATATCATTTTTTCCCGATATCACATATCATTTTCATTTTAACAAGGTCACTTTAAGTATTATAACTAACAATTAATAACATATCACATATCATTTTTTCCGATATCACATATTGTTTTCATTTTAACACGATCATTATAAGTATTATAACTAACAATTAATAACATATCACATATCATTTTTTCCGATATCACATATCATTTTCATTTTAACACGATCACTTTAAGTATTATAACTAACAATTAATAACATATCACATGTCATTTTAACACGGTCACATATCATTTTAATACGGTCAAATTAATTAATAAAAATTTTTGACGACGACATTGTCGTCCCAAAACACATTAACAAAATAAAAAAATAAATCCCTAACCTGTCCCGGGCTGTAGCAGCTGACTGGGTGTTGGTTCACGAGCGTGGAAAACATAGAGGGGGGGGGTGAATATGTTTCCGTTTCAAACTTAAAACTTTTGTATCAATAATAGTATAAACCATTGCATTTGCTAATCTCGACGCGATGATGCATTTAACGCATTACGACATGTAAGGCCAACCCCTTAATATCACATAATATTCCGCAATATTAATGGTTCATTATAAATCAAGTTTCACCATTATTAGTCCGGTTGCTTTTTCTTGATCAAGCGTGTCATAATATGTAAAGTGTTAAATATAGTTTATAACTATATGAAAGACCAAGTATGCATCACAAACATAGACATCAACCACATAGACAATAAACAATATAAAGCAAGAATAAAAGTAAAGCGATAAGTAAAAGGATAGACAAACCAACACGAGGATTTATAATGGTTCGGTCACGAAGCTCCTCTTCGCCCTACTCCACTCCCCGAGTCACCTACTCGAGAGTTACTTCACTAGATCAACAAACTCCATTCTTGGCGGAGAAAACCTTACACAACGTCGCTTACACTTTTTCCGGTACAAAGCTAAATACCGAGTTCTTCCACGAGGTAGAACCAAACCTATCACAACGTCGCCTACACTTAATCTGGTACAAGGCTAGATACCGGGTTCTTCCACGAGGTAGAACCAAACCTATCACAACGTCGCCTACACTTTATCCGGTACAAGGCTAGATACCGGGTTCCATTACAAAGGAGGAACCATTACCCGACCAACACGACACATCTATGACACCCGTTATGTTTTGTGGCCCAACATAACAAACCTTGTGTTTTATGGCACAAAAACATAAACCATCTAATCTAGTTATAGATACAAGAATATGATACTAGACAATATCCCAGACAATGTGTCTAATGGATATGAAATCCTAAACCAAACATCAAGAACACAAAGCATGATGTAGTTAGTATTCTGTGAATAAAGATGACAAGTTTTCCAAGCTTGTTGTAGAATATCTTCATGAGCTTGTATGCTTGTGATGGGTGATCACTTCAGTAGGTAAGGATGCAAGATCTCTAGGCTTGCTTTGGAGGATCACTTCGGGAGTATGCTTACAACAAATGAAAGTTAGAAGCATTATGATCATATGAGATGAGGGTGGTTTACATGTTTCCTAATGATCTAAATATCTTAGAAATGGTGGAGAGAAACTATGTGTGAAGGTGTGTTGAAATGGTAAGAAGTGGTTTGCTATTTATAAGCAAAAAGACCAAGACAAGCTTCTGCCCCAAGGATCCCTTCTGAGAGGGATCCGCCCTTGTAATCCAAGGAATCCATGGGCAATTTGAGGGATCCGTGGGATGCTCCTCATTATCCATGGGTTATGGGTCATGGGTATGAGCCTTGAGTGGCCTCCAATACAATTTATCTAGACATTGGGTCATGGGTCTTGGATCATGGATCATGGTATTTACCCAACACTTTTACTTTTTTTATGTATGTAAGTACTTAAGTGTTTTATATAAACTATTTAACTAAACATGTTTAATGGTTTGTTAGGGGTTTGATCATAACGCAACATAACAAACATGTACGAACCTGTGTTGTAGCATACAAGGACTTGAGTCGTCGAGAGGTGTTGAGAGTATGTTGAGACAAAATATAATTACAAGTAACTTATACATTTTACATTATGTATTACAAGTTACATGTTTGTCATCAACAAAAAAAACGAGACTGTATAGATTAAATATCGTAATATTTGCACTAACAATCTTCCCCTTTTTGATGATGACAAAATATATGTAAACGTAATAGATTGGTAAAATTTCAAAGTTACGTTTGTCCGTACTTCCTATACATTACCTTATCCGTTTACACTCTTCTCCCCCTTTTGTCGAAACAAAAAGGGTGTGTCCTAGGAGTTTAAACTTAATTTCTCCCTAGAATGGCGAGTTTGCATCATCCCTAGTGAAGTTAAATAAAAAAAACACCTTATTGCTCCCATTGTTGTACAAAATTGGCACACCACGCCAATACCTTCAACACAAAACACTAATGGAGGGAGAGAAGAATTATCAACAAGATTCACTTCAGTGGTCTTGATGTTGACGAAGCTTAGCAACTCATGACCTTGAGCTTGCACGTCTTCAAGAGGTGGTGATCTCACCTTTAAGAGGAACCTAGAGAATCACAAAAAGAAAAGAAAAATACATAGAAAGATCCTTTGAATTATAACCATTGTTGCCAACAGATCAATGGATCAAATTTTTTAGGCTTAACCTACATCAACGTTAGTGTTAAGGAATGAAAAAAAAATATATGATGAGAAAGAAATCTCCCTTTTGTTGAAACATAATAGAATTTTGAAGAATGAATGTGTGCATGCTCCCCCTTGACGGTTGCTCCCCCTTATTTAAGGGCGTCAAGTATTTTAGGAAGCTAAGACGAAAGTATTGCAAAATTTGCAATGTTTTTGCTTTGACGAAAGCTCCCCTTGCTCGAGGACAAAAAGTACTCCTAGTGTGTTTTGAGAATCTACAAAACAAAAAATTAGTGCAAAGATATATTCGTCCTTAGACGAGTAAGTCATATGATGCACTTTGTAGTTGCTCGATGGAAGCTCCCCTTGCTCGAGGATGTCAAGAAGATCCTACAAAAAAATAAGTAAACCTCGTCCAAAGACAAGTGTGCCATATACAAACCCATGTATATGAGTGAACCTACAAAAACAATTAGTGTAGATTTCGTCCATATATAGATGAGAATCCCATACACACAAAAGTGTATATATATGAACCTACAAAGAAAAGATTAGTGTCAAAAAGAGAATAATCCTACTACTTGCATCATCGTGGTTGGTTTAGAGGCTGTAAAATTGTTCAAGGTAAGAAAATAATTGTATTTGGGGATGAGACACATTTCATTACGAAATTCACTTGGCTTTTGACAACATAGATGTTTGTGGAGGATGGTTGAGTGACTATGAATTGTAGTGGTAGTGAGACACTTGTAGGATGTGGTTGACACAATTAGCTTGTGGTTTGAGATTGTGGTTGACACAAGTAGGATGTGGTAGAACATGAAACCTACTTCATCACTTAGTTCATGAACTAGACCTTGGACACGGTGATAATGATAGAAATCATAATTATTACTTAGAGGTATGGAAGTTGTGGTAGAGGTGACGAGAGGTCAATTTTTACTAGGTAATAAAGTGACTCAATAGTAGCAAGGGATGGTGATGAAAGGTATCAAGGTGACTCTTTTTGTTGACTCGGTTGATGACTCAATAGAGGTGGTAGACATGATGACTTTGTGAGTAGTGACAAAAGTGGAGGAAGATGGTTAGGATGATGCAAGATTAGGAATAACAAATGTGCGAATAAGTACAACTTGACTTGATGATGAAATCGACCATTGTCAATCTACAAGAATCCAAATTAGTTAGTACAAAAGGAAAACATTTATAGAGAAATTGTTCACATAGTATCATGAAAAGAAAACAAAAGAGAACATGTAAATAATCACATAAACGCAACTCATTTATAAGCATATAAGGAATTGATAATCCTATGTATTAAGCAAGTGTTTGAGTGGAAAAAAGGAAATTTGAAATGATTATCTCAAAATGTACCTTCTGTTCCCCGGTTCCCTCACTAGAGGGATCCGGCTAGCTTTAGTCTAGGGATCCGGCTAACAGATGAGGTGAAAAGGAGATAATTGGGTTCTAGCAAGGTCTAGTACTTACATATTCTAAGTTAGTCAGTCCATTAAGGTGTCTTACATGGTATAATACCTAAGTGGTCAAGACTATTGAGTGAGGTTTGTCAATGATGACTTTTGTAGAGAAAATGGAGTTTTTAGAAACATAAATGAGTGATCATGGATGACAGTAAGTGTTTTGAGGATGGCTAATGATCATAGAGACCAGATGGTGATCAAAGGAAAATTTATAAAATTCCTTAAAAAATCACAAGAAATGAAAAACTAGTTTTTAGAGTATTTTAAGGTAGAGATGACTAAAATCAATTTGTCAAATTTGAGATAAATATCAAACTAGGTGTTTTGAGATGAGAGGAACAATGTGTAAACATTGGAGCGGAAGGATGGTGAGTTATGAAGTAATGATAAATCAAAAATACTTTGAATGTGATCCTAAGTTATCTATGAGTGAATGTGAGATCAACTGAGCCTAAGGAAAGTTTAAGTGATCCTAATGTAGCATGTTTAACTAGTCCAATAAGGTCTGGAGGGTTGGATTGATACAAGGAGGCTAAAAAGGAACTTTTGTCCATCCGGATCCCACGAATCCTTCACTTGAGGGATCCGTCTAGTTATATCTAAGGGATCCGGCGTCTGAGACATATTTTCTTAACAGAATAGTTGCAGAATTTTGCTCTATGTTTCGAATTTTGAAACTAATGATTTCTACAACAAGTATACAAGTTAAGCATAGCAAGGAGAGCATGTAGAAATAACATATAGGCAATCAAATGAGATTGAGCTCACAAATAACACAGAGGTTTAGCAAACTTAACAAGCACTATTCAAAAAGCCCAAAACAGATTTACGGTCTAGATTAGTAAATCATTTACACTAACAATGACATGCAAGGTATGTGTCAAGAAAGAAAAGAGCACATGATTGTGTTCAAGACAAAATAGTTGTGAGGTACTAGTTTAGGACAATCTAGACTATCTTTAGATCCAAAATGTGGAGTGTTATTTGTGGAGATGAAGGAATTGTGTTTAGAAGAGTAAGTGTTGGATTTAGAAAAGCTTGAAGCAAGTACCTTTTTGTGAGTTGGTTTTAGCTAAAAGATGTTTGCCTATGTGTTGGTATTTGAAGAGTAAAAAACGCATGTATATGCATTCTTAAGAAAGTGAATTGTTTTAGAAGGTTTTTTTGGTCAACGGAAGTAATGAACTATGTATAGTCATTACGGATGGTGATTAACATACAATGAGCTTCGTCCATGAAGTCATGTAGCTCTTCTCGATCAAAGCAAGATAATCTCTTGATGAGACAAGTGGTTGTGATTAACTAAAAGAAAAATTAATTTTACAACTTGTTTGATTAGTAATCCTAAGACAATACAAAGTATTTCCATTGTAAACTTACTTTAGGAAAACATAGGAGTATAAATTTCTCAAGTGAGAGAATGAATATGAGACTATTACTAGCGGTGCTCAATTACGGCTAAACACGACCATTTTTACGGGCGATTCCACATACCCAACTTCTATCAAGGAAGCAATTCAAACATTAGGTAAAATTGAGTTTCTAGTGCAATAAGTTCTCCAATATTCATTCTCAAGTTAGGAAAAATTATATTCCTACAATGGCCTATCGAAGAGTAACAATGATGATACTTCGCTTCGTTTTTTTTCTTAATATTATGCCTGAAACAACTAATGTGACGAAGGTGTCATGTTTGAATATAAAAATTTAAAGTAGTCCATATGATGAACAAAAATGGTTGGATGAGCTAGTTCAACATATGTTGTTGGAAAGCTCGAGTTTGGATTTTCGGATATGACCAATTATGTTTGCGTTGCAAAATAATTTACTTGAGTATATCAGATGAAATAATCAATTTGTCAATCCTACTATGAATCTTGGAAAGCGATCATGAAAAAGAAAACGGGAGAGTACATCATCAACACAAGTGTAGGTTATGATCCGATGTACATTCTTGCTGTTTTTAGAAAACGACACAAAAAATATGAAATCAAGAAATCATATAAGCACATAAAACATTTATGTTGCACACATGACAAACTCAATCAAGAGCCATTTAGTGTATTACGTGTTTTAAATATTTTTCAACTTATATGACTTATCTAAGTATTTAAACTAACATTTTCGACACAACTAGATGTTATCCCAAACACTCCTTCAAATAGCACATTGATTAGTAGAGTATTACTAAATTGACAAACAAGAGAATGAATAACAAGATAAGGAAACCACATATGTTATTCAATCAAACAATCACAAAAGCTATTTGAGATAAGCAAATAATCAAGTAATGCAAGGTAAGACAATTAATCATTTAGCATAGCATACGAAAGTTCTTTTCATCGCTTTGTGTTAAATATAAAAATGTATACCAAGCTTGATTAGTTTCTTTTATATTTATAAATATGATCAAAACCTTAATTTCAAACGAAAACACATTGTTATTCAAAGATGAAAACATCCGTCTCCAATTAAATCAAAAATTTATGCAAAAGTTATGACCGAAAAATGACTTTCTATTATAAATCAATGACTTTGTAAATTTTTGTTTTGAATCAGTTTATGAAATCATTTTTAAATGAAAGTACACTCAAATACCTTTAAAACGATAGGTGGCACGACTTCTACGGACTTACGGTTAATTAGTTATGAAATTTTGAAATTTAAATAAAAACTGTCTTCTGTACCACGAATCCGCCGGATCCCTTCCAAAAGGGATCCGCCCTTTGATAACAAAGGGATCCACGGCTCTGACACAGATTTACAAAAATGCATGTTTTGACCCGACGAAATGGTTTAACCTTTGTAGACTTTTTAGTGAATTTATATTACCCATTTTAATCTTTATTTAAGCTTGATTAACAAGATATCTAACAACAAAACTTCAAAGAAAAAAAATTAACAAAACACTTTTCATACTATGCTTGACTTCACCAAAAATTTGTTACAAGGACCTTACTCGATTTGAAAACCATTTGTTTTTTAAAACTAGAGCCTACCCGCTCTGATACTAATTGTGGAAAACTTGGGGGGGGGGGGTGAATACGTTTCCGTTTCAAACTTAAAACTTTTGTATCAATTATAGTATAAACTATTGAATTTGCTAATCTCGACGCGAGGATGCATTTAACGCATTACGGCATGTAAGGCCAACCCCTTAATATCACATAAGATTCTGCAAGATTAATGGTTCATTATAAATCAAGTTTCACCATTATTAGTCCGGTTGCTTTTTCTTGATCAAGCCTGTCATAATATGTAAAGTGTTAAATATAGTTTATGACTATATGAAAGACCAAGTATGCATCACAAACATATACATCAACCACATAGACAATAAACAATATAAAGCAAGAATAAAATTAAAGCGATAAGTAAAAGGATAGACAAACCAACACGAGGATTTAGAGTGGTTCGGTCACGAAGCTCCTCTTCGCTCTACTCCACTCCCCGAGTCACCTACTCGAGAGTTACTTCACTAGATCAACAAACTCCATTCTCGGTGCAGAAAACCTTACACAACGTCGCTTACACTTTTTCCAGTACAAAGCTAAATACCGATTCCTTCAACGAGGTAGAACCAAACCTATCACAACGTCGCCTACACTTTATCCGGTACAAGGCTAGATACCGGGTTCTTCCACGAGGTAGAACCAAACCTATCACAACGTCGCCTACACTTTATCCGGTACAAGGCTAGATACCGGGTTTCAATACAAAGGAGGAACCATTACCCGACCAACACGACACATCTATGACACCTGTTATTGTGGCCCAACATAAAAAACCTTGTGTTTTATGGCACAAAAACATAAACCATCTAATCTAGTTATAGATACAAGAATATGATACTAGACAATATCCCAGACAATGTGTCTAATGGATATGAAATCCTAAACCAAACATCAAGAACACAAAGCATGATGTAGTTAGTCTTCTGTGAATGAAGATGACAAGTTTCCCAAGATTGTTGTAGAAGATCTTCATGTGCTTGTATGCTTGTGATGGGTGATCACTTCAGTAGGTAAGGATGCAAGATCTCTAGGCTTGCTTTGGAGGATCACTTCGGGAGTATGCTTACAACAAATGAAATTTAGAAGCATTATGATCATATGAGATGAGGGTAGTTTACATGTTTCCTAATGATCTAATTATGTTAGAAATGGTGGAGAGAAACTATGTGTGAAGGTGTGTTGAAATGGTAAGAAGTGGTTTGCTATTTATAGGCAAAAAGACAAAGAAAAGCTTCTGCCCCAAGGATCCCTTCTGAGAGGGATCCGACCCTTGTAATCCAAGGGATCCGTGGGCAATTTGAGGGATCCATGGGACGTTCCTCATTATCCACGGGTTATTGGTCATGGGTCATGGGTCATGGGTATGAGCCTTGAGTGGCCTCCAAGGTACAATGTATCTAGACATTGGGTCATGGGTCTTGGATCATGGATCAGGGTATTTACCCAACACTTTTACTTTTGTTTATGTATGTAAGTACTTAAGTGTTTTATATAAACTATTTAACTAAACATGTTTAATGGTTTGTTAGAGGTTTGATCATAACGCAACATAACAAACATGTACGAACCTGTGTTGTAGCATACAAGGACTTGAGTCGTCGAGAGGTGTTGAGAGTATGTTGAGACAAAATATAATTACAAGTAACTTATACATTTTACGTTATGTATTACAAGTTACATGTTTGTCATCAACAAAACAAACGCGACTGTGTAGATTAAATATCGTAATATTTGCACTAACAAGATCAATTTGTGGACTTCTTGGGCCAAGAAGGATGACAAAAAAGATCAATTTTCATCCCAAGTGGAACATTCTTCAAAACTAACCAATGGGGCAAAAAGGAAGCTGGATCATCTGCTTCTTCATGGAATGTGTTGAAAGAAATCAAACGACCAAATATGTAATTTGTTGAGAAGAAGCTTTCTCTTACATGAAATGTGTTGAGAAGAAGATTTCTCCTCAAAAGGATGTTGAGCCTTCTGAACCGCGGGGGACAAAGAAGGATGATACAGCTGCTGCTGCTAGTGGATAGGGTACCAAAAAACCTGATACCAACACTGAGAAGGGATCTTCTTGGGGTCAGAAGGTTGCTAATGTCGTCCCTTTCTGTTTTTTTTCCTTTTTCTTATGTATATTAAAATGTGTTTAAATTATTTAATTAATATTAAATAAATTAAAAATTATTTAAATTAGTTATAAAACGGATGAATCGAGATAGTATCGTGATACATGAAATGTTAAACGAACGAGTCGTGATCTTCCCGTTATACATGATATGTTAAACGAACGAGTCAAGATGATATTGTTATACATGAGATGTTAGACGAATGATTCTAAATGACATCATTATAAATGATATGTTAAACTAACGAGTCGAGGTGATATCGTTATACATGATATGTTAAACGAACGAGTCGAGATGATATCGTAATACATGATGTTAAACGAACGAGTTGAGGTGATATCGTTATACATGAAATGTTAAACTAACAAGTCGAGGTGATATCATCAAAACTGGTCTCAACTCCCAACTGGTTAGTCTATAACTCTTTATCTCATCAAAACATCCAACCAAAATAATGGCGCCAAAACTTCCCTCCAAAAATACTGGCGCCAAAACTTCCCACCAAAAACTACCATATCTGCTCTATATATCACATAAAGAAAACTTGAGATCTTATCCCACCAAAAGCTACCAGATCTTATCCTCAAAACCACTCAACCTCACAACCTCTTATCTTCACACAAATTTCAAAACCTAAGATGGAGCCATTTAATCCTTTTATGTGTTCTTATGGAGCAGGAAATATAAGATTAAGAACATCACATAGAGAAAATTCATCAGGACGGCAATATTATGCATGTCCTCTGTCGAAGGTGAACAATCATACATTTCTGATTTATGTAAATATACAAATAATTGGGTTGTAATCTCTTGTAATTTTCTTATTATGTAACAGCCCAGAAAAGAAGATAATGGGTGAGGATATTTTATGTGAAAGAGTGAATTTGACGAGTACTTAAGAATAATCTCTTCTGGTTCAACATCTCAAGGTTCTGGATCTGCACCAACAGAGTGCTCAAGCTGTATTGCCAAAGATCTTAGGATAAACACGCTGGAATCACAAAAACAGGTGCTAGAGACAAGAGTAAGGATGTTGGAGGCAAGACTTGAAATGGCAAGGATTCCTGACGATCACGACCACGCTTGTCAGTCGGATGCAATACTCCGTGAGCTGTTAGGTGACATGGAAAATCTTCGTATGTAGTAGTGTTGTTGTTTGTTGTTGTTGTTGTTGTTGGAATAATACGTATGTTTCACTTATTACTATGTACCTTTCAGGTTGACCATGTTCTAAGTTAACAAGATTATGCTTTCCAAACACCCCTTTTCCAATACTAAATTACATATGAATAAAGAAACAACTTGAGAACAAAACGAAACAAATCGGCAAGCAAACGAAACAACTCAAACGATACACACGACATAGACCATAACAAACATCGCCCATTCAATTTTTTTCCTGCTACTTCCCGCTCTGCTAGAACCTACACCATCTTTTCCCTTCCTTTGCTTGACGAACTGTTCAAACAATGCTTCAAGCTATTTCCCGCATCATCAAATGTGTAATTGAACGCACTTTCTCCAGCTTCATCTTTTTCCTTCCTTTGCTTGACGAACTGTTCAAACATAGCTTCAGCTTCCAGCGTGTTTTCTCCTCCAACACCATTAGCTCCACAGTCCAAATACACCATGTAGAATGGCTATTTCCTTAACCATTCCAGAATGCGGACTCTCATCAACGGGTCTATGTTCTTATAAGAACCATATTCATCATAAATTTATGACCCATACGTATCAAGAACTCGAGTAAAGAGATATATCGACGATAAAATCAGTGACCACTCTTTTTCCGGCGTGTAATCAGCCATTATATTGTTACGTGTGTTTTGTTGGAATTGACGATTGGGTTATTTGTGTTTTGCCGGGATATATAAGGAAAACTTTGCGGGATATATAAAGTTGCAATTTGGCGGGAAACTATTAGCGGTAATATTTTGCCGGGAAACTATTCGCAAACGAAATATATATAATTTTTAAAATAAAATGCTGTAAATTTATAAACAAAAAAAAAAAAAAAAAAAAAGCCTTTGTACGACATTGTCGTCCTAAAGTGTTTTTATAATAAATATAATCTAGTATATTTATGAAAAAAAAAATAAAAAAAAAAATCACTTTGGCACGACATTGTCGTCCCAAAGTGTTTGGCGGGACTCAATTTCTTGGCGGACTATTTTTATTTCCCCAAAAAAATAATTAATATATTAAAAAAAAAATTTGGATCGACGTTGTCGTCCCAAATGGTTTCCCATGGATATATTAAAAAGTTACATTTATTAAAAAGTAAAAAAAATTTTGGATCGACATTGTCGTCCCAAATGGTGTGGGTCAAACTCTTTCCTATTTTCTGAGATTTTGGTTGATAAAAATGTGGGCCATGGCTTAAATTTGGGATGACATTTTTGACCCAAAAAAAATGGGCGTCCCAAAATTGCCATATTGTTGTAGTGATTTGACAAATAAATCAATGAAAAAGAGTCTCACTTTAAGATGGAAGCACATACCTTAGCCCTTCCGCATAAACAATGCTTGGGGATGTTATTGGCCTGCTGGGGGGACGCAACTTCTCGTCCGAAAAAGCTTCAACTTGGTTAGGGTTAGACCAAGTTGTATATCCTAATATTTCAATAAAAGGCAACATAAAAAAAGCATGGTTTGACTTTATAAAAGGTACCATTGACCAATGCAGTAATAAATGAAACACGTTTTTACGGCACTAAGACCACTGCCAACCAATAAGCGTCACTTAAGTGACACCAATGGTACTGGTGTGTCGGTTGGTCGTTGGTTGGAGCTGCTTTGGTTTAGCGACGAGCAAGGAACAATTTGTTTTTTGTGCGTGTTTTGTGTTAGTGTGTTTGTGGGGCATATTTGTGTAGTGATAGAGAAAGATACACACCATTGGCAGAGGTGTGTCAGTTTGTGCGTCGGTTTGGTAAGTTGTGGGTGTTGAGGTGGCACAACTGACACACAAACTGACGCTGACGCGTCTAGGTTAGGAGCGTTATAAATGGATCATGTTTTGACAGTACTACATATATTACAATGTAACTAAACTGGAATGCCAAGTTTTGCTAAAAGGCAAAGATGTGTGATAAAAAAAATGACCGTACAAAGGTATGGTTTTATTTGTTTTCAAAAGTTCTAAAACCTCATTGAGCTGACTGGGATAGGTGAATAGCATGTTTGCAGGTTGAGATATCTTAATGACCTAGTTAATAAGTTGAAAAAAGAAAAGCTTCAGAAGTATCCACTTCCTAAGCAAATCTATACATTTAATCACATTTACTGTTTCTCTCAGCAAACAAAACGATGTATATGTAGAAAAAAAATATGCATACCAGAACGTTTAACGCAGCAAGCGTCAGCATATTCCTTCAACATAAACCATAAACTACATTGTTCGTCCTTGTGGTTTTCGTTGACCGACGAGTTTCGTCCTTTGACCGAAAAATATGCACCATCCGTCCCTAAATGCGAAACGTTATGTACCGTTGGTCCTTCATTTTAACAGAACACACTAACACTCGTTAAATATCTACACACGAGGGTATTTTGGTCTTTTCTACCATAAACTTCTTCTTCTTCCTTTAATATCTCATCATCTTCATCTTCAAACCATCACCACCTATCCTCTTCATATTCAACCACCACCACCACCGTACACAAACACTCACCACCACTAACCACCTTCACAATCCTCCCGTACACCACCACTCTCACCACTTCCAACAACCATCACAATCCTCAATCATCATAAACCTTGAAATCGATCAAAAAGTTATATTGTTTGAAGTTTTTTTTAACTTTTACAAACCCATAAACTATGAACCATGAAATCGATCAAACCGAAATCTCTTGTTATATTTTTTGAAGATGTTTCTCGATCAAACCGAAACAATAATAAACCCACAAAAATTAACTGTCAAGATCAAAAACTAATGAATACAAAATATTTATAAATTAAAAATAACAAGTCCCAGGTGAAATTTACCCTCAAATTACAAAAATCTAACCAAAATTGTTTTTATTACCCATGCTTACCTACTCCCATCTCCATAAGTATTTTTCCCTACTAGATTTTTGGGACATTATCCAACTTCACATTTCATTTTGATCATAATACTAAATTGCAAAAAAATCATTGCAAGCCCAAGACACACCACCAAAGTGAGTAAATTGTATAACCCTCATTTAACTGAAGCTTGTCAGACACAATACGAATTACCTCAAATCAACATCACCCACATGATCAAACCATTAAAAAAATGATAAACAATTTTTCAAACCCAAATTGTTTTTATTACCGACAATGACAACAATTGGAGGGTGGGGTTTTGAAAGGTATTTTCGTAGTTATTTTGGAGATATTTAATTATTTTGACGACGGTAGTGCCACAGATGTCATGATTTTGACAAGTTGTGCATTGAAGTTTTGATGGGGTTTTGAATTTGTGGTAAATGAAAAAGAAGTGTAAATTACTTAAGTTATTTTTGGATGATAATGGTAACTTGATGATAATATATGTATATAAGGAAAAACTAAATATAAGAGATTTTGATGAAGGATCCTACGGGATTGATAAGTGGGGAAAAGAAAGATAAATAATGGTTTGAAGCTCTTGATTTGGTGATGGTGATACGCATAGAAGTTGTAAGTTGGGTTGAATTTTAATTTGATTTTTGTGATGGATGAAGATAGAGATGAGTGAGGAAGATGGAGTATAGAGAGAAAAATTAGAGGAATTGTTGGTAAAGATAGGTGGGGAAGATGAAGTAGAGAGAAATGGTAAAAAGCCAAAAATACCCTTAAATTTGTTGACTTAACGATTGTTAGTGTGTCCAGTTAAATTGAAGGATCAACGATACATAACGTTTCTCATTTAGGGACGGATGGTGCAATTTTTTTAGTCAAATGACGAAACTTGTCGGTCAATGCAAACCATAAGGACGAACGGTGTAGTTACTCTTGATCTCATGAATCATAAAGTTAATTAACTCTAAATAAATAAATATCTATGAATTTCAAGAAATTGGGCATCTTTCATCATAATATATACTCAACTGCTTAATGTCTTATTTCTACAACTGACATTGGCGTACTGTGAAGTGTATACAAATATAATTGATCACATAAACGCTACGGAGTATAATTTATGAATTTGTATACTCAAAGAGTTGTTTAACATAAGAGAGATGCTCACATATCAAAAACTTGCGACACAAGCAACTAAAAAATTAATAACATGCGGTAATTTAGTTTGAACAACTTAATTAAAAGTAAACCAGGCATCTAACATTAAAACTAAAATAGATCACTAATAAAAAAATCTCGGAACCAAAAAGCAATATAAAAACATGTATTGAATTAAACTACTGATCAAAAGCCCAAGCGTTCTCCCTTTTAACCTTCTCTTCAGGTGACTTTCCTCTGATCATATATATCAGCAACAGTTTGACATGTCAGATCCAATAGGCTCTTGATGTTGAGATAGTTTGCGGTCTGAAAAAAAAAAAAAAAAAAAAAGGTTATTATTGGTGTTTTTGGGAGAGGGCGTGGATAATTGTCCCTTCAATAATTATGGATATTATTTGCATGGTTTAGAATCCTTTGGCCAGGGTACGGTTGGGTCTTTGACATACGACTTCGTCAATGCATTAAATATCAAAATATATAATAAGTATATATATATATATATATATATATATATATATATATATATATATATATATATATATATATATATATATATATATATATATATATATATATATATATATATATATTAAATATATATATATAGACCACAAACCAAAGTTTAGTTTTCATCACTCAAAAACAAATTTAATAAATAAATTGAAAAGGATTTAACCTAAAAATGAAATGAGAAAATATTTATTTAACATTTTTTTTTAAATTCTATTATATATTTTTTTAAGGGCAAATGATTGAAGAAAATATCATACTTGTTACCATTTACTTTTGTGGGTAGCGAACAAATTTTTTTGCTTTTGTGAATACTTTTCTTTTACTTTCATCCTTTTTAGGGTATTATGTGACATTTTTACCCTTCGAGAAAATAAATTTTCTATGGGCTAAGAGGGGCAAAAAAGACCAAAAATTTCGCAAAATACCCTAATACGGATGAATTTGAAATAAAAGTACCCATAAAAACAAAAAAATATGTTCGCTACCCACAAAAGCAAATGGTAACAAGTATGATACTTTCTTCAATCATTTGCCCTTTTTTCAACCACAAAATTCTATTCATTTTTTTATTAAACGTTAAAAACTTTTTTCTTCGATAATACTCCGTAATAAATAACATATATATTTCCTGAACTCGTATTTGCGATATAAGTGAAATCTAGAATCATTAAAATTATTGTCACAATTCAGTTTTATGAAAAAAATTTCATTCGAACTTAGAGATCGACTATGCACTAGAAAGCATGCTCGACAAATTAATTAACTGTACCATGAAAGATCATCCTAGAAAGAATTGTTGATGACGTATAGTCTATATTCGGGTCATGAGCCCGACCAAAGCCCAATACTAATAAGCCCAGCACGAACTGGGCTACGCCGATAAGTGTTTGGGCCCACGAAGGCCCAAGCCCAAGGTTAATTACGGAACACGATGTCGGATATCTCCTAATTATGGAGATAATCATTCCCCAACCGACTTAGGCTGGATACGCCGAAGGTTGAGGAACACGGAACCAACAAGGATTCCGTGTGTATATAAAGGGAATCACATCCCTTGTTAAAGGTACGATCTACAAACCCTAACTCTCCTTTAACCCTAAATCGATTACTTACTCTCACGCCGGAGGATAATCGTGGGAGACAATCCCACGGTAAGCCTAACGGTGTTTTCTATCTCTTAGTGCGCAGGTCTCAAGCAACAATCATTAATTGGTACGAGAGCCGGAGCCCAAACAAGGAACGCCCAACTTTTGTATCAACAAGTGGCGCCATCCGTGGGACCATTCACTAAGAACTAAGAACTAGAATGACTAAGCAGGGAAATCAGCGATCGCAAACAGATCTTACGGGAAAGAAGCCGCATGTCGGTTCAGCTTCCAAGCAAACTTCTGGGACAACCAGTGTTGCTAAAAACCAGGGATCATGCCAAGATTTGGTCTTCCCTCTGGTGGAACCACGCTCGGGGACAACCCAGGCCACGGCAACCACCGCTAGCGCAGGAGATCCACTGCGCACTCCTTTTGCCACTCCATTCCAAACGGCGGTGGAAACGAACTTCACAAAAGCACCTGATGCGCCCGATAAAAATAAAGGTATAGTGGTAGAAGCTGATACTCCTACTCTAGAAGGGGTTGTGTCAGAACTAGCGCCAGATGAGTTCGTATCACAAAACTACGAAACCTTGGTTGCTCTCATGCAAAAGGAAGCAAAGAAGAGGTCAGGTCGGAGTCTGCATGCCCGACTCGATTTCGGGCCAGAGTTTGAAACATCCCCACCGCGCCGTCAGAAGGAGAAGCGCGAGAGGGATAGCCGCCGACCCCCAGTGTTTAACAGAATTGGGAGGAGAATTGAGGATGATGAGACATCCAACTCACAGCATCTGGAAGGAAGTGAGGAGGATGAACGGCGTACCGGTGTCCATGCCAGACTTGGTAGCCGGAGAATTCAGGACAGATTTGGGCGACGATACTCCCCAAGTGATAGCCCTTCAAGTCCAGATTCTGAGGACAGTCGGCGCAAGCGCCGAAGAAAGGAAAATTCATCCTCTGATAATTCCTCGGACAACGAGGATAGCGATACAGGACATTGGAAGTCCAGAAACAGATATAATGACCAAGAGGAGGAAGATATATCTCTCCCGTGGCGCCGTCAAAAGGTGGATGCGTTCACTCGACGCATCAGTGATTTCTCAGATAACAAAAGGAGGCGCATGCCTGCCAACGTGAAAACCTATGACGGAACAGGTGATCCTGATGATCACCTAAAAATTTTTGAATCAGCCGCTACAATTGAAAACTGGCCACTGCCTGTCTGGTGCCACATGTTCAACTCCACGCTAGTAGGAAGTGCGCGGAACTTGTTCAACAAGCTTCCACGCAGAAGCATCAATGGTTTTGAAGAATTGAGAAAGGCGTTCCGCCTAAACTTTACTCAACGGAAAAAGTGTGCAAAAAACCCCATTGAACTCGCCAGGGTCAAACAGCGCCAAGGGGAATCCACAAGCGCTTTTATGGAGCGCTTCAAAGATGAATGTATGCAAGTTAAAGCGTGTCCCGAGGTGCTCAAAATCTCAGGGTTCATGAATGGGATCAGCAACCCAGAACTTATCAAAAGGTTGAACGACAAGATTCCCCAATCCTTTGATGAGGTCATGAAACGCACACGGTCCTTCGTCCAAGGAGAGGCTGCTGCGGCGGATAGCAAGAAAAGCTACTCGAACTACCGGTCACAGGAACAACCTGGGAGACAATCCACTAACCGGAGTAGTAACCGTAACAGGAATTATCGCAACCAGGGGAGTGGGCGCGACAATGATAAGTATATCCCGCTGACAAAGACTCCAAAGGAGATACTCGCAACAGAAGGAGAAAACTTCCCAAGACCTCCACCAATGCGCACCCCGGAGGATCGGCGCGTAGGAAGTGGGTACTGCGACTATCACGGACAGAAGGGCCACACTACTAATGAATGTGTCCAGCTACGTCAGCTCATCGACAAACTAGTCAAGGAAGGTCGACTGGACCATTTGGTCAAGAACATCAAAGAAGGGAAAGATAGACAAAAGACTAGGAATAAGAAGGAGGGGCCCAAAGATAAGGCTGATACTATTTACATGATACAATCATGGCAAAGAGTAACTAGGCAGAAGGTCAGCCAGAAGTTTTCCCATGGAAGTGCAATCACTTTCCCTACATTAACTACGAACAACGCAGTGGTAGAGCCGCTCATCATCGAAATTAATGCGGGGGGTCACGACATCCACCGCATGTATGTTGATGGTGGAGCATCTGCAAATATAATGTACGAACACTGCTTCAAACAACTGCGCCTGGTAATAACGACCAGCTCTGACTGGCTTCACAGGAGAAAAGATATGGCCTGTGGGGCAATTACGACTACTGGTTAGAGTAGGTAATAACGACCACTCCACAACAGCATGGCTGGATTTTATGGTAATCAAATCCCCCTCGCCATACAATGGCATTATCGGAAGACCGGGAATATCAGCCATACGCGCAGTCCCGTCTACAGCACACGGGATGCTCAAATTTCCAGTGGAAGGAGGTGTTGTTACCCTCTACAATGCTGCCGTACCACCTAAAGAATGTAATGCGGTCACATGCGAAACAGCACCCATTACAGAACAGTGCGTAACCAAAACTCCAAATCTAAAGGTAGCAATTCATCCCGATTACCCCGAACAGGAAATATCGATAGGAGGATCACTGTCGGACAACGGCAAAGCAGCGGTATGCGCACTCTTGCAAAAGAACCTGGACATCTTTGCTTGGGAGCCGAAACACATGACTGGGGTACCGCATTCAATCACAGAACATGAGCTGAGAATCCGACAAGGATACTCACCAATACGCCAAAAGAAGCGCGGCCAGGCTCCGGAGCGCGCGCAGGCAATCTTGGCAGAGGTACACAAGCTGGTAGAGGCAGGAATCATGCGGGAAGTCTACTACCATGACTGGCTTTCCAACCCAGTTATGGTAAAGAAGAGCGATGGTAGCTGGCGGATGTGCGTAGACTTTACCGATCTTAACAAAGCATGTCCACAAGACTACTACCCACTACCGGAGATAGACTGGAAGGTAGAATCTCTATGTGGATACCCACTTAAGTGCTTCCTCGATGCATACAAAAGATACCACCAAATTCAGATGGCTAAGGAAGACGAGGAAAAAACAGCTTTTCATACAAGCCAAGGTGTCTACTGCTACACTAAAATGCCCTTCGGCTTGAAGAACGCAGGCGCCACCTATCAAAGGCTAGTAGACAGTGCTTTCGAAAAACAGGTTGGCCGCAACCTAGAGGTTTACGTCGATGACCTGGTCATAAAAAGCCATACTGAAGAGGAATTGGTGCGTGACATAGAGGAAACATTCAGGACACTTAAAAAGATCAACATGAAGCTAAATCCTAAAAAATGCACCTTCGGCGCTACAGAAGGCATGTTCCTTGGATACCTGATAGAACCTGACGGTATAAAACCGTGTCCAAAAAAGACTAAGGCTGTCATCGAACTTCCTTCACCGCGCACGTTGAAGGAAGTCCAATCCCTCAATGGAAAGCTGGCCGGTCTAAACCGATTCCTATCCAAGTTAGCAGACAAATCATTAGCTCTTTTCAAAACACTCAAGAAGTGTATAAAAAAGGGAGATTTTTGGTGGACTGCGGAGGAAGAAGAGGCCTTTAAACAGCTTAAACAACACCTAGCAATGCTCCCCACACTTGTAGCACCCCGACCAGGGGAAGAGTTGATTATGTACTTATCGGCAACTAATGGAGCAGTCAGCGCGGTGTTACTAACGGATAGGGATTCAGTACAAACCCCTGTCTATTTTGTAAGCAAAGTGCTCAAGAAGACGGAGATGAACTATAGCGTCATGGAGAAATTAGTTCTGGCATTAGTGTTCGCTGCTAAACGGCTACGCAGGTACTTCCAAGGCACCCAATTGCAGTAATCACAGACCAACTGATCAAGCAAATCATCTCCAAACCTGACGCATCAAGACGACTACAAAAATGGAGTGTGTTGCTCGGTGAGCACAACATCACCTACAGACCACGTATTGCGGTAAAAGGGCAGATACTCGCAGATTTCATCATTGAAAAACCAGACACGAATGATGCACCTGCACCAAGCACGAAGGAACTACCAGATCCATGGATCTTGTTCACAGACGGATCCTCTTGCGTAGATGGGTCAGGAGCAGGCCTCATCCTCACAAACCCGGAAGGAATGGAATTCACTTACGCACTGCATTTTGAATTCACAGCAACAAATAATGAGGCAGAGTATGAAGCCCTAATAGCTGGACTACACATTGCATCCCGAATGGGTGTACGCAACCTAGAAGCGAATGTAGATTCCAGACTAGTAGCCAACCACGTGTTAGGCGAATATGTGGTCAAGGAGGACAACATGATTCAGTACCTTGACAAAAACAAGGCACTAATTCAAGGCTTTGACAGGTTTACCATCAAGCAGGTTCCTAGAGGGGAAAACCGCAAGGCGGATGCACTAAGCAAAATTGCATCCACAAGCTTTGCACACCTATCCAAACAGGTGTTGGTGGAAACATTGAAAAGCAAATCCATCTCGGAGATGGAAGTATCCACGGTAATAGAGGAAGACGGACCTACGTGGATGACACCGATAGCGGAGTTCATAAGCAAGGGAGTATTACCCCAAGAGCAGAAGGAAGCCCGAAGGATACGACGCACAACGCAAAGGTTTGAACTTCGGGACAACATACTATATTGACGCTCTTTCTTGCAACCATGGCTCCACTGTGTTGGTCCCCTACAAGCAAACTATGTACTGCGAGAAATCCACGAAGGCTCATGCAGCATGCATTCAGGACCACGGTCTGTGGTAGCGCGCGCTTTACGGTCAGGATATTATTGGCCCACCATGCACCGCGATGCGCGGGATTTAATACGCAAGTGCAGCGACTGCCAAGTTCACAGACCCATTCCCCGCCAACCACAACAGGAGCTAACACCAATTACGGCACCATGGCCATTCTACAAGTAGGGTATTGACATTGCGGGTCCCTTTCTTGTTGCAGCAGGAGGATTAAAGTTTCTTATAGTAGCCATAGACTACTTCACCAAGTGGATTGAGGCAAAGGCAGTGGTAACAATCACTGGCAACCAGGTGAAGCGCTTTGTCTGGGAAAATATTGTATGCCGCTTCGGTCTACCTGGGGAGATCATCTCGGACAACGGGAAACAATTCTGCGACAACCCTTTCAAGGACTGGTGCGAGAAGCTAAAAATCACACAGCACTTCGCATCAGTTAAACACCCACAAACCAATGGCTTAGTTGAACGTGCAAATCGAAGCCTGGGTGAAGGAATTAAGGCACGCTTCGACAAGCACAAAGGAAGATGGGTGGAAGAACTATCGCATGTTCTGTGGGCGCACCGCACCTCAATCAAAACTAGCACAGGGGACACCCCCTTCTCTCTAGTTTATGGGACAGAAGCTGTCATACCAGCCGAAATTGGAATGCCCACTATCCGCACTGCTGAAATCAATGTGGCAACCAATGATGACGAGCGACGTATCGACTTAGACCTGATAGAAGAAAGGCGCGAACGCGCAGCTATACGGGAAGCAAAATAAAAGTCAAGGATGAAGGGATACTATGACGCTAAAGTGCGACGTGTTTCATTCAGACCAGGTGACTTCGTTTACCGCGCCAATGATGCAAGCCACGCAGAAGACACAGGTAAGCTTGGACCAAAGTGGGAAGGACCCTATGAGGTCACTGAAGCATTAGGAACAGGTGCGTACAAGCTACGAGGCTTGGATGGTCATGAACTGCCACGCACATGGAACATCTGCAACCTTAAGAGGTGCTACCAATAGGAATGGCTACGGCCCAGTGCACAGACGCTCCTGCACTTTATCGAAGTGCCCAATAAACATCTATGTATTTACTTTTTGTTTTACTTAGTATAATGTCTTATTTATTTCTCATAAAAACTTACAAGTATTAATAAAACGTCGTGGTTTCTAACTAACTCTGCGACACATTTTCATTTGTTATTTTCATATACTATATGTCTTAACAATTTTTTATTTCTTGCCTACATGGCGTGCATGCACTAAATAAACCCACAATGGTAAAAGGATGAGTTCACCTACTAAACAACTCGTTGAGTAAGAGGGTTGCAAACCCATCAACATTGGATCACGTATCCTTGTTAAACACCTTGTTCTCAAGACGTTGGAATAAGTTTGTGCGCATCTCACGATAGGTGCGCAACAACGCATATGGTGCACGTTTAACAACTTAGGAACCAAGACACTTGATTCCTTGATATGATATTTACAGTACGCTGCATATCACAACATACACGATTATGCTATATAAAAAAACAAAAAGTACTTAGAAATTTTCTCTTAGGTATACTATGATCTTCATACATGACTATGGATTTCTTATATTATTCGCGCTTGTGTACAACTTTGATCCTTAGAACATATCTTATACGCAAAGACAAACAGATAAGTACACACCTTACAAGTTGCAATAATATCAACACGCATTTAGCAAAAGGAGATTTTCATTAATGAATACAAGTTATTACAAAAGGATGTTTACTTAACAAGTTACAACCTACCAACTATTACAACGCTCAAGGGAAGAGCTACCCACGCGGTCTGTTGACTCCTTAATCTCGCTCATCCTCTTCAACAAATCAGAGTCTTGACGAGACACTGTGGCAACACTAACAGGCACCCCGTCAGACAGAGGGAGGTGAGCTGCGCCAACGCCACACAAAATGGCCTTGCCCTTGATACCTTCCTTCTTGGCGAGCCTTGTGGCATGAGCTTCCAAAACTTGCTTCAATGGAACTTCCTTCTCCAGAGCAAACGGGTTCAAGATGTCGCGAGGGCGAACAAAGACAGGCACCTGCAGCTGAGCCTCATTGGGTTTCAAAAAGTAATCCTGTTGCGCCTCTGCATCCTCAGAACAATGCCTAGCCAAAGTTAGCCCCTCCATTATTACCCCTATAGGATAATCTTGGTCGCGCTCCAACTCAGCAATCATTGGAAGCTCCAAAGACTTCATCTTCTCCATGGCAGATACCAGCTCATCATACGCCTGCGCATTATACCCGGGTACCTTTTCAACAAGCACCTTCAACAGATCCGCCCCATGAAGCTTTTCCACTGCCTCTGCCTTACCACGCTCCAAGGCGCACTGAACTACTCCCCCGAACTCATCTACCACTTCTCTAGATTCCAAGGTAGTCAGTGCAGGAAGACGAAGACCATGGCCTATGAGCCATCTGCGCTCAGCAATGGTGGACAGGAGTTGGGGATATAACTCCTCGTCGTACTCTATGCTGAGCTTGCGCAATTTCATCTCCTGCGCTTCTAGGGCACCTTTCACAGTGGCACCGAAGTTTTCAAGCTGTGAAGACATCTCCTCTTTGCCATTCTCCAAATATTTCAGTGCCCAGTGACACGCGGACTTATACCCTGAGGCCTCTGCACGCTCTTGGCTTAGTTGGCCCATCAGCGCCATCTTTTCCTCAGCCTGCTTCTGGGCGTACACACTCAGACTCTCTGCCTCCGCCTTGGCACTAGCCAACTGCGCCTCCAGCAAAGCAATGGTCTGATCCTTTTGAGTGCCTTGGCTGCTTTCACCAGAAATTTGAGCCTTTAGCTTCTCCACCAGCGAAGCTTGATGCGCAGACACCTGCACCAACTCTTCCACCAGTTGTTCCATTGGAGCATCCCCAGCAGACACATCCTCATCTTTTTGGCTGTGTGGCCTAGAAGACTCAGACTCCACAGGACTATCCTGGGGGGGGGGGGGCGACTCCGCAACCTATTCAAGCCTACATACACAGAAAGAGAATTATTAATTACCTACATAACCAAGGGGGTGCGCATAAAGCATTGACGACATTACTTACTGTGGGCCAGAATCCTTAGCCGAAGGCGAGGATGATGCAACATCGCTGGAGGAGGATTCCACAGTGAAGATCACGGGGCGCTTTTTCCTCGAAGAGCTCGCACCATCTTTTCCAAGCGCTCTTTTGCGTTTTAGCTCGGATTCTTGCTCCTCTTCTTCTTCTTCTTCCATAGGCTGCGCTACTGCTACGGGTGGTGGCTGTGCTACTGGGGAAGGCACTCTGGGGCTTGGCACGCTTTGCAGGGGCGTCGCCTCCACTGCGACCGAGGAGCTGGTCCCTGTTTCCCCTATATTCATCTCCAGGGTACGCCCTGCAGTAGCCTCTAGTATGGGCTCTTCTCCTTCTTTTAGTGGCCGCGTCCCTACGTTGACCTGAATCGGCTTCGCTAGTTGCACCACGGTGAACAGATCCATCTCTGCGCAACAGAAGACAACAAGTACACAGGTTACATAATGTGCAAAAAGGAAAAGAATGCTCTTACATTAAACAAGGAGATGCGGAGGAACGAGCACCCACCCTGGCCATCAGCGCCTAAGAAGATTGGCATTTCATCCGGCATACCAAAGTAATTGCGGCTAATGCCCATATGCATCAGAAATTCCTCAGGATAGGCACTAATGGGGATGCGGTTGGCGTTTATCAGTTTCGCATCCTCCACGACATATGATCCAGGCAGGGGGCGCTCATCCTTCGGCAATGTCCCCTGGGTATAAAATTCAAAACGCGGTGGGAAGCACATGTCGTCTACCCAGAAGAAAGTCTCTCTCCAGTTCCTGAGCGCGTCCAGTTTTTCTGTATAACACTGGAAGCGCCCAGCGCGTTTAGCGAAGGAGACCCACCCGTACGACCACGTTGTGTGGTAAAATACACGGAATAGGTGAATAGTCGGGTTAATCGCCAGTAATCGGCAATTAACCTCGAAGTTGGTGATCTTCGCTGCACCGATACAGTGCAGCTGGGATAGGTGCAGCTGCTAATAATTCAATACGTCGTACAGAAATAGGGATATGGGTACACGTTGATTCGCGAACTCGAAAAAACGTGTGTATACCCCTACTTTCCCTTCGGGGAAGTCTGCAATAGATGCTCGCGCATCCGGAACAAACCGGATGCACGTCAAGTGATATAAAATAATCGGAGGTGAACTCTAGCAGTTCACCCTCAGTTATATGAGAACGCCCAACTTTTGTATCAACAAGGAACGCCCAAACAAGGAACGTCCAACTTTTGTATCAACAATTGTTGAATGTTGTATTTACAGATAGAAATATTAAGACGACAGCTAGGAACTTTAATTCGTCCTAACCGGCATGATTGATTAAATAATCTATTTAAAGCTTGTAACAATACTGAGTGCAAAATATACACAGTCAATTCCAAAAAGACGACTATATATAAAGATATAGCCTTGGCTTTGTCTTAGCTAATTCAAACAATCAAGCACGCCAGTTTTATTTAATGGAGTCTTGCAAGTTAGAGATTGTCCTCCACTCCGGAAAATCTCTCAACAACGTCAAATTCTTCGGTACCATGGACCCTTACGTCGTTGTTTGGATTTCGGGAGGCGGTAAAGATACTAAAGCACTTAAAACCGAGGTTGCAAAAAGGGGAGGCTCTTTTCCTGTTTGGAACTCTAGCATGCATTTTAACATCTCTTCCATGAACAACAATTACACCCTCTTCTGCGAGATCAAGCACGACGGTCATATGGTAGATCGAAACATAGGACAAGTCGAGATTCCTTTCACAGATCTCCTAGCAGGAGATGCTTCTGGAGAGAATGTAAGTTACCCGATAAAGATATCGTCTGGGGAGGTACAAGGAGAAATCATCCTTTCCCATAAGTTCTCGCAACTAGAGGTTAATGAGAATGCTAGCTCCAGCCAAGTCGCTGACCGCCCAAAAAAGAAGGGTGGCCAGAAAAAGAAGAAGAAGAATGGAAAGATGAAACGTATCGCAAAGACAGTGGCAAGACAGGTGCCTTCGGCAGTAAATTTTATAGCTGGAATGGCTGGGCTAGCTGTCCTGGCTGATGAAGTTATTGATGAAGACGAAGACCAAGACCCAGATGAAGACGAAGACGAAGACCAACATGAAGACGATGAAGACCAAGATGAAGACGATGACGAAGACGACACTGACATTTGAAGGTTTGTGGTTGCATGGCTTTCGTTTCAGCTTTATCGTTTTAGGCCCTGCATGAAACATCATGTTTTTCTAGTGTATTGTGTCAATTATATATGACCTGTTAGTTTGATGAATCCATGGCTAATAAGTTGTCACTATATAAAAGATATATATATATATATATATATATATATATATATATATATATGTTGCTGTTTAATTTGTAATGGTTTTTAACTTGTATTTCGTCAGATCGAGCAACCCAGAATATATGTGTTTGAGTATATAAGTTTTGTTTCCTACGCGTTCACTACAACAAGAGCCACTTTTAGATACAGACATGTTTGTAGCCCAAAGTGGGATTTTGTTGTAGCAAATGGTTTTGGCTACAAACAGTTCTAGCCAAATGTGTTGTCTCCCAAAATCTGTAGCAGAAAGTTTTAGCTACAAAAGAATATAACTTTTGGCTACAACCGCTGGGGCCCACTGATTTTCTAAACAAAAACTTGACCTGAGTGGGGCCCGCATTTTTTGCTACAACTCACGTCTGTAGCTAATTATTTTTTATTACTTTTTTTTTTTTTGGTAATTTTTATTTTTTGTTTATTTTTTAAAAAAGAATGGGGAACTATGGGCTACAACAGTGTCTGTAGCCAAAAATGGGTCTTTAAAATGGGAATTTTTGGCGGGTTACCGAAAGAAGCTGTGCAGCAGCAGCATTGCTGCAATTCCATTGTTTTTCCGGAAAAAACTACGAAAACCAATGCTTTAAATCACTCAAATCAATGCTAGAAATACGGGCCAACTAGTAATGAAAAAAAAGTTAAAAATTGTGAAGTCCATGGGTGTCCTATAACTTAAGTTATGGAAGGAGTTAGCACTTTTTCCCTATAACACGAGCCTATGGCTCTTGCACACATGGTGCTCTTATAGTTGTATTAATTCACGAGATATCTAAAATTTCTCAGCACTCTTAACTGTGAAACTTAATTGTAACATCTAATTTCTTCACATTTGAGGAAGTACGACAAAATTGAGTGTTACAAATGACTTTCACACATATAAGTGTGAGCATTTTTTCATATTTCTTCACATTTAAAAGGGTTAACAATTTTTTTTCACACTTATAAATGTAAACATTTTTTACACAATTTTAAATGTTAATAAACAAATAAAATTTCACACATTTCAAAAGTGTAAAAAAAATGTTTAAATTAGACTATTTTTTTTTTAGTAATATTACTAGTTATAAGTCACGTGCACGCACGGGATTTGCACAAATTATATAATTTTTTTATGATTATTAAATATGAAAATTGATAACTAACATTCAAATACCTCTTTGAATTTCAAAACGGGGTTTAACTATTGATGTATGTACATGTTTATAATAGACGAGTACCCGCGTCTAACAACACTGGTTTCTAGTTTTTGACAAAATTACAAGGTGAATGTTTTTTTTTTTTTTTTTTTTTTGAAAATTTGTGTTTCTAGTGATCGAGTATCCTCTTCGAGGAACCGTTCCTCTTATGGCATAGTTCAATTGCAATGACAATGAAACACTAACAATAAATCGCAAGTACACCAATAAATCATTTACCTACAAGACAATAACAGATTGTCGAATCTATTCAAAACATCAAAGAAAGTGTAACTTTTAAATCTAAGATATTGAAAATAAATAGTACTACTTCCGTCCCATTTTTATTGTCCCTTTTGACTTTGACCAGTCTTTCTTGTTCAACTTTGACCATTAATATATTTATTTGTGTTATATAATACTTGATGAAAATTATACCAAATGAAAATACATTTAAAACCTAATATATTCATATATTTTTCATCAAGTATTATATAACACAAACAAAAATAATTATGGTCAAAGTTGAAGAAGAAAGACTAAAAAAGTCAATATGGGACAATAATTTTGGGACGGAGGGAGTAATATTTTTTAGTCGAAAACGACCTCAAACTAAATATTACTCCCAGTATCATCAATATTACCTCAAACACCCTCTTTAAAATAAAGTTAAAGAATATAAACAATTCAAGACCATTACTAATATTCACTTACCTGATTAAAAAAACATACACAAAATGCTTAAGAAAGTCATTGGCTTCGGTTATGAACACCATGTGTCTCATTTCTTTTTGAAAATATGTTTTTAAAATAATAATCAGCCTCCAATATGTTATATTCCAGTCAGATATTGAACCAGATTTCAAAGGAATTACCTTGAATATCTACTCCGTATCAAACACTATGACCATTAAAGATATTAGAAGCACACAAACAAACACCATATCTTTAGTGAACCTCACGACATCGACAGAGCTACAAAACGAAAACCACCAAACCAACCAATGGATTCGGGTTTCTCAAGTATCACCACAACAACATATATGGAACCACCAGTAAGATTTAAACTTTGACAGAAAATTTACACATGAACTTTTGAACACAGTCTTTTTTTTTGGAACATAGCTAGAACCAAACATAACTTCAATTAGCTTGTGGTTTGAGGTTGTGGTTGACACAAGTAGGATGTGGTAGAACATGAAACATACTTCATCACTTAGTTCATGAACTAGACCTTGGACACGGTGATAATGATAGAAATCATCATTATGACTTAGAGGTATGGAAGTTGTGGTAGAGGTGATGAGAGGTCAATTTTTACTAGGTAATAAAGTGACTCAAGAGTAGCACGGGATGGTGATGAAAGGTATCAAGGTAACTCTTTTTGTTGACTCGGTTGATGACTCAATAGAGGTGGTAGACATGATGACTTTGTGAGTAGTGACAAAAGTGGAGGAAGATGGTTAGGATTATGCAAGATTAGGAATAAAAAATGTGCGAATGAGTACAACTTGACTTGATGATGAAATCGACCATTGTCAACCTACAAGAATCCAAATTAGTTAGTACAAAAGGAAAATATTTATAGAGAAATTGTTTACATAGTATCATGAAAAGAAAACAAAAGAGAACATGTAAATAATCACATAAACGCAACTCATTTATAAGCATATAAGGAATTGATAATCCTTTGTGTTAAGCAAGTGTTTGAGTGGAAAAAAGGAAATTTAAAATGATTATCTCAAGAGATAATGTACCTTCTGTTCCCCGGTTCCCTCACTAGAGGGATCCAACTAACTTTAGTCTAGGGATCCGGCTAACAGATGAGGTGAAAAGGAGATAATTGGGTTCTAGCAAGGTCTAGTACTTACATATCCTAAGTTAGTCAGTCCATTAAGATGTCTTACATGGTATGATACCTAAGTGGTCAAGACTATTGAGTGAGGTTTGTCAATGATGACTTTTGTGGAGAAAATGGAGTTTTTAGAAACATAAATGAGTGGTCATGGATGACACTAAGTGTTTTGAGGATGGCTAATGATCATAGAGACCAGATGGTGATCAAAGGAAAATTTAGAAATTTCCTTAAAAAATCACAATAAATGAAAAACTAGTTTTTAGAGTATTTTAAGGTAGAGATGACTAAAATCAATTTGTCAAAATTGAGAGAAATATCAAACTAGGTGTTTTGAGATGAGAAGAACAATGTGTAAATATTGGAGCGGAAAGATGGTGAGTTATGAAGTAATGATAAATCAAAAATACCTTGAATGTGATCCTAAGTCATCTATGAGTGAATGTGAGATCAACTGAGCTTAAGGAAAGTTTAAGTGATCCTAATGTAGCATGTTTAACTAGTCCAATAAGGTCTGGAAGGTTGGATTGATGCAAGGAGGCTAAAAAGGAACTTCTGTCCACCCGGATCCCATGGATCCTTCACTTGAGTGATCCGTCTAGTTATATCTAAGGGATCCGGCGTCTGAGACATATTTTCTTAACAGAATAGTTGCAGAATTTTGCTATATGTTTCGAATTTTGAAACTAATGATTTCTACAGGAAGTATACAAGTTAGGCATAGCAAGGAGAGCATGTAGAAATAACATATAGGCAATCAAATGAGATTGAGCTCACAAATAACACAGAGGTTTAGCAAACTTAACAATCACTATTCAAAAAGCCCAAAACAGATTTACGGTCTAGATTAGTAAATCATTTACACTAACAATGACATGCAAGGTATGTGTCAAGAAAGAAAAGAGTACGTGATTGTGTTCAAGACAAAAGAGTTGTAAGGTACTAGTTTAGGACAATCTAGACTATCTTTATATCCAAAATGTGGAGTGTTATTTGTGGAGATGAAGGAATTGTGTTTAGAAGAGTAAGTGTTGGATTTAGAAAAGCTTGAAGCAAGTACCGTTTTGTGAGTTGGTTTTAGCTAAAAGATGTTTGCCTATGTGTTGGTATTTGAAGAGTAAGAAACTCATGTATATGCGTCCTTAAGAAAGTGAATTGTTTTAGAAGGTTGTTTTGGTCAACAGAAGCAATGAACTATGTATAGTCATTATGGATGGTGATTAGCATACAATGAGCTTCGTCCATGAAGTCATGTAGCTCTTCTCGATCAAAGCAAGATAATCGCTTGATGATACAAGTGGTTGTGATTAACTAAAAGAAATATTAATTTTACAACTTGTTTGATTAGTAATCCTAAGACAATGCAAAGTATTTCCATTGTAAACTTACTTTAGGAAAACATAGGAGTATAAATTTCTCAAGTGAGAGAATGAATATGAGACTATTACTAGCGGTGCTCAATTACGGCTAAACACGACCATTTTTACGGGCGATTCCACATACCCAACTTCTATCAAGAAAGCAATTCAACCGTTAGGTCAAATTGAGTTTCTAGTGCAATAAGTTCTCCAGTATTCATTCTCAAGTTTGCAAAATTTATATTCCTACAATGGCCTATCGAAGAGTAACAATGATGATATTTCGCTTCGTTTTTTTTTATTAATATTATGCCTGAAACAACTAATATGACGAAGTTGTCCATATGATGAACAAAAATGGTTGGATGAGCTAGTTCAACATATGTTGTTGGAAAGCTCGAGTTTGGATTTTCGGATATGACCAATTATGTTTGCGTTGAAAAATAATTTACTTGAGTATATCAGATGAAATAATCAATTTGTCAATCCTACTATGAAGCTTGGAAAGCGATCATGAAAAAGAAAACGGGAGAGTACATCATCAACACAAGTGTAGGTTATGATCTGATGTACATTCTTGCTGTTTTTAGAAAACGAAACAAGAAAATATGAAATCAAGAAATCATATAAGCACATAAAACATTTATGTTGCACACATGACAAACTCAATCAAGAAGCCATTTAGTGTAATACATGTTTTAAACATTTTTCAACTTATATGACTTATCTAAGTATTTAAACTAACATTTTCGACACAACTAGATGTTATCCCAAACACTCCTTCAAATAGCACATTGATTAGTAGAGTATTACTAAATCGATAAACAAGAGAATGAATAGCAAGGTAAGGAAACCACTTATGTTATTCAATCAAACAATCACAAAAGCTATTTGAGATAAGCAAATAATCAAGTAATGCAAGGTAAGACAATTAATCATTTAGCATAGCATACGAAAGTTCTTTTCATCGCTTTGTGTTAAATATAAACATGTATACCAAGTTTGATTAGTTTCTTTTATATTTATAAATATGATCAAAACCTTAATTTCAAACGAAAACACATTGTTATTCAAAGACGAAAACATCCGTCTCCAATTAGATCAAAAGTTTGTGCAAAAGTTATGACCAAAAAATAACTTTCTATTATAAATCAATGATTTTGTAAATTTTTGTTTTGAATCAGTTTATAAAATCCTTTTTAAATGAAAGTAGACTCAAATACCTTTAAAACAATAGGTGGCACGACTTCTACGGACTTACGGTTAATTAGTTATGAATTTTTGAAATTTAGACAAAAACTGTCTTCTGTACCACGGATCCGCAGGATCCCTTCCAAAAGGGATCCGCCCTTTGATAACAAAGGGATCCGCGGATCTGACACAGTTTTATAAAAATGCATGTTTTGACTCGACGAAAAGGTTTAACCTTTGTAGACTTTTTAGTGAAGTTATATTACTCATTTTAATCTTTATTCAAGCTTGATTAACAAGATATCTAACAACAAAACATCAAAGAAAAAAAATTAACAAAACACTTTTCATATTATGCTTGACTTCACCAAAAATTTGACACAAGGATCTTACTCGATTTGAAAACCATTTGTTTTTAAAAACTAGAGCCAACCCGCTCTGATACCAATTGTGGAAAACGTAGGGGGGGTGAATACGTTTCCGTTTCAAACTTAAAACTTTTGTACCAATTATAGTATAAACTATTGCATTTGCTAATCTCGACATGAGGACTTCATTACCAAATTGCCAAGGACGAAAAAGAAAAACGATGCAATATGGGTTATAGTAGATCGCCTAACTAAGAGTGCACACTTTATCCCGATCAGGGAGAATATGCCTGTTCATAAGCTAGCAAAGATTTATGTCAACGAGATAGTCGCACGTCATGGAGTACCCATTTCTATAGTCTCTGATAGAGACGGACATTTCATCTCAAACTTTTGGCAGAGTTTTCAAGAAGAGTTAGGTACGAAGCTACATATGAGCATGACTTTTCATCCACAAACCGATGGGCAAAGCGAGAGGATGATTCAAACTTTGGAAGACATGTTACGAGCTTGTATGATTGACTTCGGGGGTAACTGGGATGATCATTTGCCTCTAGTTGAATTCGCCTACAACAATAGTTATCACGCTAGTATAGACATGTCACCCTATGAGATGCTTTATGGTAGAAGATGTAGAACGCCAGTATGTTGGGAAGAAGTCGGAAGTAGGGAATTGGCGAGTACGGATGTCGTGTTGGCGACAACTGAGAAGATTGAGATGATTCGGGAAAGACTTAAAGCGGCACAAGACAGGTGGAAAAGCTACGCTGACAATCGAAGAAGGCCAATCGAATTCGAAGTAGGTGACATCGTTATGTTAAAAGTCTCCTCGTGGAAGGGCGTTTTTAGGTTCAAGAAAAAAGGAAAACTTGGTCCAAGGTTTATAGGACCATTTAAGATATTAAAGCGTGTTGGAGAAGTAGCGTATGTCTTAGAACTACCCGAAGAAATGAATGGTATTCATAATACCTTTCATGTATCTTACTTGAGAAAGTATCTAGCGGATGAGGCTAGTGTGATCACGTTGGAAGATATTGAGATTGATCCAAAATTGCTTTCACAAAAGGATGAACCGGAAGCGATATTGGGAAGAAAGGTGAGGCGACTTCGTGACAAAGAAATTCTATTGGTGAAAGTACAATGGAAACATCGGAAAGGTACAAGTTGTAAAACCTGAAAATCTAAAACATGATTAAAGACTAAAATACCCTTGGAATCGAAAAGTTATAAAATACGTAAAATACGTTTATAATCATTTAACGAAATTAAAACTAAACTTGCGAGTAATTAAAACTTAAATAATACGTGTACGTGATCGATTTTGTACGACGAAGATGTAAACGTCTCGCGTAAATAGTTGGGCCTTGCTTTCGCTTGTTTGTGACCCAAGATGGGCCGTGTGTTTTGTTCGGTTTAGACTCACGCCGAGAGCCCAAGTTGGGGCGTTTGTTTTGCTTCGTTTGGATCAAGCCGAGCCACCCTCCCAAAGCCCTAAAACAAAAATGTTACCACCTATAAATATAACTCATTAACTCTAATTTGGAACCCTAGTTTTTGTTTGCCTCTTTCTTTTCTTTGCTCCATTCGGCCGAACCTAAGTCTTTGGTGTCGAGACCTTGTGTTCAAGCAAGCTAAGGTATAACAATGTTTTCTCGTCTTCTTTCGTTACACCTTACGTTAATATGTTGCGATTTGTTTTGTTCTAGTCGAGTTGTGTTTTTCTTTTTGTGGCCGAACCATATGAAACCAAACAAGGCAAACCGTAATGACTTGAACCTTATAATTATTAAAGAGCTTGTTATGTAATACGTAATATATGAATCGGATCTTATATAATTTAGAGAACATGTATTGTAATGTGTTTTGTGACTCGGGTATTAAATAAGTCGAGCCACATAGGACCGAACCATATGTAATATAATTTAGCCAAGGTAAAAACATGACAACTTGAATATGTAAAGTACGTAGGTGAGCTAGTGTTTGCGTAAAACCTATTAGCCGAACCCTATATATATATAAACCGAACCATATAAAAGTTTGAACATGTATTAAACGAGTAAAGATCATGTAAACCTAAACCCTAGTTTGAAATATGAACCGAACCCTAAATGGTTTGTGTATCATGCATGTGTTTTATAAGTCAAGTGAGTTTGTGGATATGTAAACGTAGTACGTGGTCATATCTAGTCTAAACTATAGTGCATGGATATAAAAGTTGACGTATAACATATATATGAGTAACATATGATTAAGACATGAACGTGTTGAGTAAATAACAAGAGTAATGAGTCATGTAATGACGTAACATATAAAGTAAACGCACGTGGATATGATATTAAAAGAATGAGAAAACCCTAGAACATAATGAGAGTCGATTAGGGTTTGAAACTAAGTGTGTGTTAATTCGTTATTTCATGTGTGAGTTATGACGTTTAAAACGATTTTCACATTTAACCCTAAACTTTAATAAATGACATAATGAACCTTAATCTACGATATTGTTTATAAAATACTTAAGTCTCATTTAATCCTAAAACCCTAAAGTATTAAGATCATTAAATATACTAAGTATGAACACCAAATATTAAAAGATCATTTCGACAATTATGGAATCATAAATAACATGTACGACCGTTAATGTGTATAGGTTCTGTGAAGAAGGAGTAATCCTTTGCTTTTCGTGTTTCTGCTTTTCGATCATTTGCTTTGGAATAAGGTACAGATATTCTGACCTTTTCAGTAAAGGTTCCTTATAACGTTTTCTTTTCGTTAGCTTTTATATTAGGATTTCCTAAGCCTTTGCTATGAACCCCATTTTATTTGTTTGAGCTATTGCTTATCTGAACTTTGATTTTTGGATTATAAAACATCTGATTTTTAACTATATGATATAAAAACTTTGATTTTGAAAACATGATTAAATCTTTGATAAAGTATGATCTGTGTCAGTTTTGACATTCTGATTCGACCTAAGATAGTTTGACACCCGAGCCAAATATTAACTAGTCATGGGGGTTCCATGTCCGTGTCAGTAATGCACTTCTGACATGACTCTAGGGCAGTAGAGTGAAGTTCTGCCACGTCCCTTATCTGTTATCTGTTATGAGCTCAAGTTATATTATATTACCATTATATGTTTGTGGGGCGTATGGGTGCATCCTAGATCTGTTATCTGTTATGTGTTATATGTTATATGCTATATGTTATCTGATGATTGATGCTGCGTGCATGCACGTCCTTCATAACTCTGGTAGGTCTCCCCTACAAATGTTGCCTTGTGTGAATATGAATATGATTATGATATGATATGTGTGTCTGGGCTCGAGGTAGTTAACTATAAAACTTATTCTATTATTCTGATTTATACTTTGAAATGATTATGATTTTACTATCTTTCTTTCACATTATTTCGTAATCGTTTTCGTTTCGTATTTCGTTTTGCTTGTATATCTGTTCACTGGGCTTTTGAAGCTCAGCCGCATTTCTTTTCTTCCGCGGCAGGTATCTAAGCATTGGAGCTGGGTTTTGCATTGGGATGAGTGCTGAGTGGACTTACCTTAGAGATATTTAGCTTTGATCTTATGATGCCATTTAAGACTTTATATTTCAGATATTTTATTTGGAGTTTATTTTTCCGCTGGGACCTATGTATTGAAGTCATTTTGACTTGAATTATTTCAGTATTTATGCTAAGATTTCTTTTGGATATTTATGTTTGCTTTGATATGACACCATTACTTGTGATTCCTTTACCCTTGTCGGGTCGGGGCGTTACAATTTATGGCATCAGAGCCCAAGTTTACGACTTGTAGTCAGGACCTGTGACATATGGAGCCTAGGTTTTGAGACCCTTAGAGCTTAGGCTATGACCTGTGAGGATTTGGGTAGACTTTAGGATTCCTTCTGCATACTTCCATTTCGTATCTCACCTTTGTTCATTTTGCTAATCGTTTGAATATCGTTCAGATGGTTCGAACTCGTACTACCGGTAGCGTGGATGGAGACGATGATGCCACTAACATTGATGCTGCGATTGCTAATGCCCTCAACACTCTTTTCCCTGGTCTTACTACACCTGAGATGATGGAACAGGTGATCAACAACATTCGTAATCAGACTGGTGCTTCGGGTAGTGGTGGAGGAAATCAACCCGTCGGCATTCATACTTGGCTCGAGCGTTTCGGTAAGCTCAAGCCTCTTTCGTTTAGCACTGCTGCTACTCCCACTGAGGCCGAGGACTGGATCACTCATATTGAGAAGCTGTTTGAAGTACTGGGTTGTGGAGACGAGTTTAAGACTCGTTTGGCTGCCTTTAAATTGGAAGGTGATGCTTTGAATTGGTGGAAGGCACTCAAACAAGCAAGAGGAGGAGATGCTTTTGCTGTTACTTGTACCTGGACTGAGTTTCGGACTATCTTCTATAACCGTTACTTCCCTGATGCTGAGCAGCAAAGGTGTGAGAGGGATTATCAGGCAATCTACCAGCTTGATCATGAGAATTCCAATGAGTACATGAGTAGGTTTATGAGGCTGGTAAGTTTTGTGGGAACGATTGCTGGAGATGGTAGGCGTCAAGCTAAGCACTTCAAGTGGGGACTGAAGAAGTGGGTGTTGGACCGACTACTTAATATTGAGTATGAGAATGTGTCGGCCTGCAATGACGCAGCTCGTAACATTGAGATCTTTCATGAGGTTTCGGGTTCCAACAAGCGTAATCGCGATGGTGATCGGATTCAAGGTAGGACTCAAGGCAATGATTATAAGGGAAATTCTGGTAGGAGTTATGATTCGAGGGGTCAAGTGGATAGGAGTTATGATCAGCGGGGTCAGTCAGGAAGGAATGTTGACTCTGGGCGCCCTGAGGCGAGGATTCAAGATAATAGAAATGCTGGTAAGAATGGAAATGATCGTCAGAACCAAGGTAACAATAACCAGCGTTACAACAAGGATCAGTCAGCTCGAGGATCAAATCAGGGTCGTGCTTCAGGATCTTCTGGTCAGCAAAGGACGACTGAAGTTTTGCCTCCCCCACCTATCTGTACTACTTGTGGAAAGGCTCATCCGGGACTGTGTTTCAAGGCCACTGGTGGATGTTTCTCTTGTGGTTCTACTGCTCACAAGATCAAGGATTGCCCTAAGAAGAATCCGGTGATTCCTGGAAACTACATCAAGCCGCCAACTACTACTGGACGTGTTTATGCTACTACTCGGAATCAGGCGGAGCGCACTTCAGGTACCATTACGGGCACTCTTTTCATTGATGATTATTCTGTCTTCTTTTTATTTGATACCGGTGCCACACACTCCATTATATCTGTCACATTTGCTAAGAAACTTAATATGAAGCCCAAACCATTAACAAATCACTTATCGATTTCTACGCCTATGAAAAACCACATGATCATTGATCATAAATACGTTAAGTGTCCTCTTCGTTTTGATTATTGTATTCGCTTTGCAAATCTGTATCCTCTCGATATGGTCGACTTTGATATCATTCTAGGCATGGATTGGTTGGCTTATCATAGAGCTTCAATTGACTGCTATGCTAGAACGGTGATCTTTGGAGACGTAAAACATCCTGAATTCGTTTATCATGGTTCTCAACCTCTCAAATCTGTTAAGCTCATTTCCGCTATGAAGGCACGGACCATGATTGCTCATGGGTGCCAAGGTTTTCTAGCATCTGTTAAGGACACATCTTTGGAGAGTCCTAACATTGAAAATCTTTCTGTTGTTTGCGAATTCACCGACGTTTTTCCCGATGAACTCCCTGGTCTTCCCCCAGCTAGAGAAGTTGAGTTTAGCATTGAGTTAATTCCTGGTGCTGAACCGATTTCGAAGGCTCCGTATCGCATGGCACCTGTAGAACTGAAGGAGTTGAAGGAACAGCTGCAAGAAATGATAGAAAATGGATTTATTCGACCCAGTGTTTCTCCATGGGGTGCACCTGTTTTATTTGTGAAGAAGAAGGATGGAAGCATGCGTCTATGTATCGACTACCGTGAACTCAACCGTATTACTATTCGTAACCGATATCCTCTTCCGCGTATAGATGATTTGTTTGATCAACTGCAAGGAGCTAAGTTCTTTTCGAAGATTGATCTGAGATCTGGTTATCATCAGCTACGTGTGAAGGAGCAAGATGTTCCTAAGACCGCGTTTCGTACCAGATATGGTCATTATGAATTCCTCGTTATGCCTTTTGGTTTGACAAATGCGCCTGCTGTGTTTATGGATCTAATGAATCATGTTTTCCATGAGTTCCTCGATAAGTTCGTTATCGTTTTCATCGACGACATTTTAGTTTACTCCAAGTCTGAAGAAGAGCATGAAGAACATCTCCGGATAGTTTTGGAGATTTTGAGGAAGAAGGAGTTGTACGCCAAATTTTCGAAGTGCGAGTTTTGGTTAAGACAAGTCGCTTTCCTTGGTCATATCGTATCTGCTGATGGTATCACCATGGATCCGTCTAAAGTTGAGGCTATCATTAATGGCCGAGACCTACGACAGTGACTGAAGTCAGGAGTTTTCTAGGACTTGCTGGTTACTACCGACGTTTTGTTGAAGGTTTCTCTCGCTTAGCTCTACCCCTAACCCAACTGATGAGAAAAGGTGAAAAGTTTGTATGGACGGATGAACGAGAGAAGAGTTTTGAAGAGTTGAAACGGAGATTGGTGTCCGCTCCTATTTTGACTCTTCCATCTGGTTCTGGAGGATTTCAAATTTACAGTGATGCATCTAAGAAAGGATTGGGCTGTGTTTTGATGCAACATGGAAAGGTAATAGCTTATGCTTCAAGGCAGCTAAAACCTTATGAAGAGAATTACCCAACTCATGACCTTGAGTTAGCTGCAGTGGTGTTCGCGTTGAAGATCTGGAGACATTACTTGTATGGAGAGGCGTGTGATATATTCACTGATCATAAGAGTCTCAAGTATATTTTCACTCAGAAAGAACTTAACATGAGACAAAGAAGATGGTTAGAACTTCTTAAGGATTATGACACCAACATTCAGTACCATCCAGGTAAAGCTAATGTAGTTGCTGACGCACTTAGCCGGAAATCAGGCATTCTTGCAAGTATTGAGATTGAACCTAGGATTTTTCGTGACTTAGAGAGTTTGGATGTTGAGCTATGCGTACGAGGTTTTGATGGATACTGGGCTAGTATGAAGGTGGAGTCGAACCTTATACTGCAAATTAAAGAAGCTCAGAAAGATGATGGTGAGCTGTGGGCCGTGGCGCAAAATGTTGAAGAAGGTAAGCAGACGGAGTTTAAGGTTGATAATGACGGAATTGTATGGTATGAAGATAGGCTTTGTGTTCCCAATGATCCGGTACTTCGTGAGAAAGTTATGACTGAAGCTCATAGTTCTCCTTTCACTATCCATCCTGGTTCTACCAAGATGTATAGGGATTTGAAGCAGTACTTCTGGTGGAATAGCATGGAGCAAGATGTGGCGACGTTTGTGTCGAAATGTATGATTTGTCAGCAGGTTAAGATTGAACATCAAAGGGCTAGTGGACTGTTGCAACCATTGGACATTCCAACATGGAAGTGGGATAAGATATCTATGGATTTTGTGACTGGACTACCTCTTACTCGGAAGAAGCATGATGCGATTTGGGTAGTTGTTGATCGACTAACCAAATCTGCTCATTTCTTACCAATCAGAAAGGATTATGGTATTGGTAAATTGGCGGAAATTTTTCAGCAAGAGATAGTTAGACTTCATGGTACTCCGGCATCCATTGTGTCCGACAGAGATCCGCGTTTTACTTCTCGTTTCTGGAAAGGTTTGCAAAAAGCTTGGGGTACTCGACTTAATTTTAGTACGGCATTTCATCCTCAAACAGATGGTCAGTCAGAGAGGACTATTCAGACCTTAGAGGACATGCTAAGGGCTTGTGCTTTAGAATGGACGGGCAGCTGGGATGAAAATTTGTGTTTAGTAGAGTTTGCATACAACAACACTTGGCATGCTAGCATTAAGGCAGCACCGTTTGAACTTCTTTATGGGAGGAAATGTAGAGCACCTACTTGCTGGGATGAAGTAGGTGAACGCTTAATTGAAGGTCCGGAAATGATTGAGATCACTAATGAGAAAGTAGCTGTTGCTAGAGAAAAGCTTAAGGAAGCTAGGTCTCGTCAGAAAAGTTATGCCGACAAGCATCGTCGTGATTTAGAATTTCGGGTTGGAGATCGTGTATTTTTGAAAGTTTCGCCGTTTAGAGGTGTGAAACGTTTCGGAATCAAGGGCAAGCTCAGTCCTCGATTCATTGGTCCGTTTGAAATTCTGGAACGTATAGGAGAAGTTTCGTATCGACTAGCACTTCCGCCTCAGTTATCGCATGTTCATGACGTTTTCCATGTATCACTCCTGAGGGGATACAACTATCATCCGTTACACGTTGCTTCTTATCCGTTTGATCAAATTCAATCCAATATGTCCTTATCTGAAGAACCGGAAGCTATTCTAGAAAGGCAAGAAAGAGTCATGAGAAATAAAGTCATTCCGTTCGTTAAGATTCTTTGGAAAAATCATCCGGAGCGTGAGGCTACTTGGGAAACCGAGGAGTCGATGCGAGCTAGTTATCCTCATTTCTTTGAATAGTTTGGTATGTTCTCATTTCGTTTTCGTTTCGTTTTATTTCAATTTTCGAGGATGAAAATTTTTCTTTAGAGGGGAAGAATTGTAAAACCTGAAAATCTAAAACATTATTAAAGACTAAAATACCCTTGGAATCGAAAAGTTATAAAATACGTAAAATACGTTTATAATCATTTAACGAAATTAAAACTAAACTTGCGAGTAATTAAAACTTAACTAATACGTGTACGTGATCGATTTTGTATGACGAAGATGTAAATGTCTCGCGTAAATAGTTGGGCCTTGCTTTCGCTTGTTTGTGACCCAAGATGGGCCTTGTGTTTTGTTCGGTTTGGACTCACGCTGAGAGCCCAAGTTGGGGCGTTTGTTTTGCTTCGTTTGGATCAAGCCGAGCCACCCTCCCAAAGCCCTAAAACAAAAATGTTACCACCTATAAATATAACTCATTAACTCTAATTTGGAACCCTAGTTTTTGTTTGCCTCTTTCTTTTCTTTGCTCCATTCGGCCGAACCTAAGTCTTTCGTGTCGAGACTTTGTGTTCAAGCAAGCTAAGGTATAACAATGTTTTCTCGTCTTCTTTCGTTACACCTTACGTTAATATGTTGCGATTTGTTTTGTTCTAGTCGAGTTGTGTTTTTCTTTTTGTGGCCGAACCATATGAAACCAAACAAGGCAAACCGTAATGACTTGAACCTTATAATTATTAAAGAGCTTGTTATGTAATACGTAATATATGAATCGGATCTTATATAATTTAGAGAACATGTATTGTAATGTGTTTTGTGAATCGGGTATTAAATAAGTCGAGCCACATAGGACCGAACCATATGTAATATAATTCGGCCAAGGTAAAAACATGACAACTTGAATATGTAAAGTACGTAGGTGAGCTAGTGTTTGCGTAAAACCTATTAGCCGAACCCTATATATATAAACCGAACCATATAAAAGTTTGAACATGTATTAAACGAGTAAAGATCATGTAAACCTAAACCCTAGTTTGAAATATGAACCGAACCCTAAATGGTTTGTGTATCATGCATGTGTTTTATAAGTCAAGTGAGTTTGTGGATATGTAAACGTAGTACGTGGTCATATCTAGTCTAAACTATAGTGCATGGATATAAAAGTTGACGTATAACATATATATGAGTAACATATGATTAAGACATGAACGTGTTGAGTAAATAACAAGAGTAATGAGTCATGTAATCACGTAACATATAAAGTAAAAGCACGTGGATATGATATTAAAAGAATGAGAAAACCCTAGAACATAATGAGAGTCGATTAGGGTTTGAAACTAAGTGTGTGTTAATTCATTATTTCATGTGTGAGTTATGACGTTTAAAACGATTTTCACATTTAACCCTAAACTTTAATAAATGACATAATGAACCTTAATCTACGATATTGTTTATAAAACACTTAAGTCTCATTTAATCCTAAAACCCTAAAGTATTAAGATCATTAAATATACTAAGTATGAACACCAAATATTAAAAGATCATTTCGACAATTATGGAATCATAAATAACATGTACGACCGTTAATGTGTATAGGTTCTGTGAAGAAGGAGTAATCCTTTGCTTTTTGTGTTTCTGCTTTTCGATCATTTGCTTTGGAATAAGGTACAGATATTCTGACCTTTTCAGTAAAGGTTCCTTATAACGTTTTCTTTTCGTTAGCTTTTATATTAGGATTTCCTAAGCCTTTGCTATGAACCCCATTTTATTTGTTTGAGCTATTGCTTATCTGAACTTTGATTTTTGGATTATAAAACATCTGATTTTGAACTATATGATATAAAAACTTTGATTTTGAAAACATGATTAAATCTTTGATAAAGTATGATCTGTGTCAGTTTTGACATTCTGATTCGACCTAAGATAGTTTGACACCCGAGCCAAATATTAACTAGTCATGGGGGTTCCATGTCCGTGTCAGTAATGCACTTCTGACATGACTCTAGGGCAGTAGAGTGAAGTTCTGCCACGTCCCTTATCTGTTATCTGTTATGAGCTCAAGTTATATTATATTACCATTATATGTTTGTGGGGCGTATGGGTGCATCCTAGATCTGTTATCTGTTATGTGTTATATGTTATATGCTATATGTTATCTGATGATTGATGATGCGTGCATGCACGTCCTTCATAACTCTGGTAGGTCTCCCCTACAAATGTTGCCTTGTGTGAATATGAATATGATTATGATATGATATGTGTGTCTGGGCTCGAGGTAGTTAACTATAAAACTTATTCTATTATTCTGATTTATACTTTGAAATGATTATGATTTTACTATCTTTCTTTCACATTATTTCGTAATCGTTTTCGTTTCGTATTTCGTTTTGCTTGTATATCTGTTCACTGGGCTTTTGAAGCTCAGCAGCATTTCTTTTCTTCCGCGGCAGGTATCTAAGCATTGGAGCTGGGTTTTGCTTTGGGATGAGTGCTGAGTGGACTTACCTTAGAGATATTTAGCTTTGATCTTATGATGCCATTTAAGACTTTATATTTCAGATATTTTATTTGGAGTTTATTTTTCCGCTGGGACCTATGTATTGAAGTCATTTTGACTTGAATTATTTCAGTATTTATGCTAAGATTTCTTTTGGATATTTATGTTTGCTTTGATATGACACCATTACTTGTGATTCCTTTACCCTTGTCGGGTCGGGGCGTTACACAAGTATTAGATGGGAACAAGAGGAGAAGATGAAGAATAAGTATCCACACTAATTTCAAGAGTAGATTTCGAGGACGAAATCCCGTTTAAGGAGGGGTGAATTATTACACCCGTAACTCGATAAGGTACTATTTTATAACAAAAGTGATAGTATTATATTGTTTAGGATATGTTTTAAGAGTGAATGGTAAAGTTATAAACTATAAAGTAGTAAGTGACAAGTTCTATTAAGATATGTTGTAAAGATATGAAGAATGAGACTTAAGGGACTAGTTTTGCCAAGAGTGTAAAGTTAATTATTTAAATATCAAAGTTACTAGTAGATTAAGGAGAAATCCATAAAATTAGAGAGTGTGAGTGTATTGAGAACGCTTCAGGAAGAAGAAAAAGGAGGGAAGAACCAACTTTGGTACTCTTGTGATTTCTACCAAGTAATTGTGCAAAGTATCAAGCCCTAGACACTCTAGTTCCTCTAAGACATCTCAAGTAAGTAAATTGATGACTTTGTAATTAGGGTTCATGGAATTGAATTGGGAAAATTGATTAGAGATTGATAATTTATTGTATTTATGTTGAATTAGGTGCTAATTATGGTTAATCCCCTTATGGGAAACAATTGAAGATAAAGCCTTGAATTTCCCAAGTAGTGAGCTAGTGAATTATTGAGGTAAGTATATTGACTAAACTTTTTAATGTTTTATAATTTCAATTTATATGTAATTATGATGTGTAATAATGTAATGATCAAGGAATTGTTAATGTTAATTAGCTTGGATCCAATGCTAGAAAATGTGTAATGTTAGCATAATTATTTATGCTTGATAAAGGTATGTTTAATGTTATGAATGTATTCCTTGATATGTAGCTAGAAATTTGTTAGTTATAACTTGTTAATGTTAAGTTTATGCCATATACTTACTAAGCGTTTTGCATACGGTTAAGTTTGATGAATGTTTTGTAGGTGCAAGTGGTGAAGGTAAAGTTAAGGATAAACCTTAGATGATTGTCAGGGTAGGAGATTAGTATTTTGGATTTTATAAGTCAATGTCATCTCTTTGGATCAAGCTTGTTGAAAGTTGGAAGCCCCGAAGTGTCGTGTTATAGCTTGGTACATCTTTTTGTCTAAAATGGTTATTTTGGTGTCTATGGTTATGGGTTAGTGTCTAGGTTAAGTCGTGAATGTCGCTTAATGTAAATGGTCATGCTCAAGTGTTTGAATTGTGGTTAAAATGGTTATAATGTTGTAGTTAAGTGGTGTTTGGAAACTAGCCATTTTCACCCATTTTGGAATGATATGGGTCAAGACTTTGTACTAACACGTTGATCATGTTTTAGTAATGTCAAGTCATGTATGTGTTTAAATGAATGTGTAGTTATTAAGTGTCTTGGGTACAAAAGTGTGTATTGGAATGGGTCAAAACGGGTGTTTGGCATAACCCCGTAAGTATATGTTCATGGGTTGTTTAGACCACAAATGATTATGAAAATAATGTATTATGTTGAGTTAATGATTTCTGGAAAGTTTCGTTAATTATCGAGTCTTGGATGTTGTTTTTTCGGAAATTAAAGTAAGTTGCTATAAGTTGTGGTTTTGGTAAAAATCTGAGAATGGAAGCATAAGGCCTTCCATTTCAGAGCATAAACACTTCTTCAATTCATAGTGGTTTTATGTGTTTCTGAGTTCAGGTCATACGCCCTTATGGGATGGGCATAAGGCCTTCTGCCTAAAGTTGTATATTCATAGTTTCTGAGTTCAGGTCATACGCCTTTATGGGGTGGGCATAAGGCCTTCTGCCTAAAATTGCATTTTCACAGTTTCTGAGTACCAGATCATACGCCCTTCTAATCCTTCGGCAAAAGGGTGTATGGTATACAGGTTTTCTTGGCAGATTTTTGACAATGTTCGAAAAATCATATCTTTTTAACCGTAAGTCGTCACGGGTCGTGCCACCCGTCATTTCAAAGGTAATTGAGTCTAGTTTCATTTAAAAATAGTCTCAAGGTCCAGATGTTTATATATTTTTGTCAGAATGTAAAAGAGTGACAGTGGGTCAGTTTTCAGCTCTGTTGTAAAAATCGGTCCAGGCGGCCGATTAATCCCCGCATAATCGCTGATCGCTCACTAAGCGCCTTGATTTATCATAATCGGCCTATTTAATCGTTTTGGTCAAAGATTGCTTAAAAATCGGTCAACAAACCGATTAATCGAACTAAATCGCTTAAAAATCGGTCAACAACCCGATTAATTGGACAAAATCGGTCAAAGATCGCTTAATAATGGTCAACAAACCGAATAATATCGATATTTGACTTAAAACTTTGAAGAATTATGTATTATGTTTATATTTAAACACTTGAAATATTTGAAATTTGATGCCCTATTCTTACCTCATACATATAATATAATATAATATCTAATATTACAATTTTTTGTATAAAATTCCAATCCGATTAATCCCCGATTAATCCCCGCCTAACCGATTAATCGCTAGGCCCTACCCGACCGCCTCACTAGCGCCTAGCGATTTTTACAACCTTGGTTTTCAGGTGTACTTTTTGCGAAAAATTTTCACGTTTTTAGTTGTGTCTTTTCAAGGGGTGTTACAACAGCTGCTGCTGCTAGTGGATGGGGTACCAAGAAACCTGATACCAACACTGAGAAGGGATCTTCTTGGGGTCAGAAGGTTGCCAATGTCGTCCCTTTCTGTTTTTTTTCCCTTTTCTTATGTATATTAAAATGTGTTTAAATTATTTAATTAATACTAAATAAATTAAAAATTATTTAAATTAGTTATAAAACGGATGAATCGAGATAGTATCGTGATACATGAAATGTTAAACGAACGAGTCGAGATCTTCCCGTTACACATGATATGTTAAATGAACGAGTCAAGATGATATTGTTATACATGAGATGTTAGACGAATGATTCTAAATGACATCGTTATAAATGATATGTTAAACTAACGAGTCGAGGTGATATCGTTATACATGATATGTTAAACGAACGAGTCGAGATGATATCGTTATACATGATGTTAAACGAACGAGTTGAGGTGATATCGTTATCCATGAAATGTTAAACTAACAAGTCGAGGTGATATCATCAAAACTGGTCTCAACTCCCAACTGGTTAGTCTATAACTCTTTATCTCATCAAAACATCCAACCAAAATAATGGCGCCAAAACTTCCCACCAAAAATACTGGCGCCAAAACTTCCCACCAAAAGCTACCAGATCTGCTCTATATATCACATAAAGAAAACTTGAGATCTTATCCCACCAAAAGCTACCAGATCTTATCCTCAAAACCACTCAACCTCACAACCTCTTATCTTCACACAAATTTCAAAACCTGAGATGGAGCCATTTAATCATTTTATGTGTTCTTGTGGAGCACGAAATATAAGATTAAGACCATCACATAGAGAAAATTCATCTGGACGGCAATATTATGCATGTCCTCTGTCGAAGGTGAACAATCATACATTTCTTATTTATGTAAATATACAAATAATTGGGTTGTAATCTCTTATAATTTTCTTATTATGTAACATCCCAGAAAAGAAGATAATGGGTACGTATATTTTATGTGGAAGAGTGAATTTGACGAGTACTTAAGAATAATCTCTTCTGGTTCAACATCTCAAGGTTCTGGATCTGCACCAACAGAGTGCTCAAGCTGTAATGCCAAAGATCTTAGGATAAACATGCTGGAATCACAAAAACAGGTGCTAGAGACAAGAGTAAGGATGCTGGAGGCAAGACTTGAAATGGCAAGGATTCCTGACGACCACGACCACACATGTCAGTCGGATGCGATACTCCGTGAGCTGTTAGGTGACATGGAAAATCTTCGTATGTAGTAGTGTTGTTGTTTGTTGTTGTTGTTGTTGTTGTTGTTGTTGGAATAATACATATGTTTCACTTATTACTACGTACCTTTCAAGTTGAACATGTTCTAAGTTAACAAGATTATGGTTTCCAAACACCCCTTTTCCAATACTAAATTACATATGAATAAAGAAACAACTTGACAACAAAACGAAACAGATCAAACGAAACAACTCGGCAAACAAACGAAACAACTCAAACGATACACACAACATAGACCATAACAAACATCGCCCATTCAATATTCTTTCCTGCTACTTCCCGCTCTGCTAGAACCTACACCATCTTTTCCCATCCTTTGCTTGACGAACTGTTCAAACAATGCTTCAAGCTATTTCCCGCATCATCAAATGTGTAATCGAACGCGCTTTCTCCAGCTCCATCTTTTTCCTTCCTTTGCTTGACGAACTGTTCAAACATAACTTCAGCTTCTAGCGTGTTTTCTCATCCAACACCATTAGCTTCACAGTCCAAATACACCATGTAGAATGGCTGTTTCCTTAACCATTCCAGAATGCGGTCTCTCATCAACGGGTCTATGTTCTTATAAGAACCATATTCATCATAAATTTCTGACCCATACGTATCAAGAACTCGAGTAAAGAGATATATCGACGATAAAACCAGTGACCACTCTTTTTCCGGCGTATACAGCCATTATATGGTTACGTGTGTTTTGTGGGAATTGACGATTGGGTTATTCGTGTTTTACCGGGATATATAAGGAAGACTTTGCGGGATATATAAAGTTGCAATTTGGCGGGAAACTATTAGCGGTAATATTTTGCCGGGAAACTATTAGCAATCGAAATATATATAATTTTTAAAATAAAATGCAGTATATTTATAAAAAAAAAAACTTTTGTACGACATTGTCGTCCCAAAGTGTTTTTATAATAAATATAATCTAGTATATTTATTAAAAAGCAAAATAAAAAAAATCACTTTGGCACGACATTGTCGTCCCAAAATGTTTGGCGGGACTCAATTTCTTGGCGGGCTATTTTTATTTCCCCCAAAAAAATAATTAATATATTAAAAAAAAATTGGATCGACATTATGGTCCCAAATGGTGTGGGTCAGACTCTTTCCTATTTTCTGAGATTTTGGTTGAAAAAAATGTGGGCCATGGCTTAAATTTGGGACGACATTTTTTACCCAAAAAAAATGGGCGTACCAAAATTGCCATATTGTTGTAGTGATTTGACAAATAAATCAATGAAAAAAGTCGCACTTTAAGAAGGAAGCACATACCTTAGCCCTTCCGCATAAACAATGCTTGGGGATGTTGTTGGCCTGCTGGGGGGACGCAGCTTCTCGTCCGAAAAAGCTTCAACTTGGTTAAGGTTAGACCAAGTTTTATATCCTAATATTTCAATAAAAGGCAACATAAAAAAAGCATGGTTTGACTTTAAAATAGGTACCATTGACCAATGCAGTAATAAACGAAACAAGTTTTTACGGCACTAAGACCACTGCCAACCAATAAGCGTCACTTAAGTGACACCAATGGCACGAGTGTGTTGGTTGGTCGTTGGTTGGAGCTGCTTCGGTTTAGCGACGAGCAAGGAACAATTTGTTTTTTGTGCGTGTTTTGTGTTAGTGTGTTTGTGGGGCATATTTGTGTAGTGATAGAGAAAGAGACACACCAACATTGGCTGAGGTGTGTCAGTTTGTGCGTCGGTTTGGTAAGTTGTGGGTGTTGAGGTGGCACAACTGACACACAGACTAACGCTGACGCGTCTAGGTTAGGAGCGTTATAAATGGATCATGTTTTGACAGTACTACATATATTACAATGTAACTAAACTGGAATGCCAAGTTTTGCTAAAAGGCAAAGATGTGTGATAAAAAAATGACCGTACAAAGGTATGGTTTTATTTGTTTTCAAAAGTTCTAAAACCTCATTGAGCTGACTGGGATAGTTGAATAGCATGTTTGCAGGTTGAGATATCTTAATGACCTAGTTAAGAAGTTGAAAAAAGAAAAGCTTCAGAAGTATCCACTTCCTAAGCAAACCTACACATCTCATCACATTTACTGTTTCTCTCAGCAAACAAAACGAGGTATATGTAGAAAAAATATGCATACCAGAACGTTTAACGCAGCAAGCGTCAGCATATTCCTTGAACATAAACCATAAACGAGTATTGGTAAAAGAAAGCTAATCTTATATTGGAAATTGATCTTAGAGTAAACTACATTGTTCGTCCTTGTGGTTTTCGTTGACCAACGAGTTTCATCCTTTGATCGAAAAAAATGCACCATCCGTCCCTAAATGCGAAACGTTATGTACCGTTGGTCCTTCATTTTAACGGAACACACTTACGCTCGTTAAATATCTACACACGAGGGTATTTTGGTCTTTTCTACCATAAACTTCATCTTCTTCCTTTAATATCTCATCATCTTCATCTTCAAACCATCACCACCTATCCTCTTCATATTCAACCACCACCACCACCGTACACAAACACTCACCACCACTAACCACCTTCACAATCCTCCCGTACACCACCACTCTCACCACTTCCAACAACCATCACAATCCTCAATCATCATAAACCTTGAAATCGATTAAAAAGTTCTATTGTTTGAAGTTTTTTTTAACTCTTACAAACCCATAAACTGTGAACGTACCATGAAATCGATCAAACCAAATCTCGTGTGATATTTTTTGAAGATGATTCTCGATCAAACCGAATCAATAATAAAACCCACAAAAATTAACTGTCAAGATAAAAAAAACTAATGAATACAAAATATTTATAAATCAAAAATAACAAGTCCCAAGTGAAATTTACCCTCAAATTACAAAAACCTAACCAAAATTGTTTTTATTACCCATGCTTACCTACTCCCATCTCCATAAGTATTTTTCCCTACTAGATTTTCGGGACATTATCCAACTTCACATTTCATTTTGATCATAATACTAAATTGCAAAAAAATCATTGCAAGCCCAAGACACACCACCAAAGTGAGTAAATTGTATAACCCTCATTTAACTGAAGCTTGTTAGAGCACCGGGTACAAGGGCTGGTGGCTTGAGCCATCACCTTCGGCGCCACCCTATGGCGCGAGACACCACACCGAGACTGGGCTGGTGGGTCTTGGCGCCGTGGCCACCAGCTCACGCCGAAGCTTTTTTTTTTCTTTTTGTTTCTTTTTGTGATGTGTTTGTGTTTGTGTTTGTGATGTGTTTGTGTGATACAGTGATATGCTTCTTTGTTTTTTTGGTGTGTTTTGCAGGTGGCTGAACTGCTGAAGGAAGAAGACAGTTAAAAAAATTGGAAGAAGATGACCTAATAATGATAAGATTGGTTAATTGTGTTTGGACTATATTTGTTTGGGCTATACTTGTTAAAGCCTTTTATGGTTCTTTGTACGATGGGCCTTATATATTTGTAATTATCCAAAATTTTGTTGATGTGTTTAATATTTGTTGATTGTGTGTTTAAGATTTGTTTTATATCAGTACGATTGTTCTTTGTATCAGTATAAGATTTGTTGATTGTGTTTTTAATATTTGTTTTATTAAAAAGTAAATAAATAAATAAATAATTATGCGCCATGGCACCAGAAATTTGGTGTTATGCTAGGGAGGCCGATTTTGATGCGGGTTAATAGACAATAAAGTCACTAAAGTTTGCGTGAAATTTGTCCTAAGTCACTATAGTTTAAAAGTTGTCATTCAGGTTACTATACTTTGTGTGACCGGGTTTATTTGTTACTATCTTTTTGGTAACCTACAAATACCGGTAAGATATCCTACGTGGCATTAATAATTCATTTCCGTTTTTATAAAATCACGTTTATATATCACTTCCCCAAACGTTTTGTTTATTAATCCCAATCAAATGCACACACACTTCCCCATCTTTTTCACACACAGATCCCTAACGTAATTAAATAAAGATTGTGTAATTAGGGTTGTCTGCAAATCAAGTAAAGATTGATTAGTGTTGTCATCTTCTACAAAAAGGTAACAACAATATCTGATTAGTTAATTACTTATCTGTTTCAACAAAAGGAAAATTAGGGTTTAGGGTGTAAATTTAGGGTTTTCTGCAATTAACATTTTTTATTGTTTTTTCTTCTTTCAGATGGCATCACCATCCCAATCATCCACTTTTCTGATGAAATATCATCGTGGTGGTGTATTTGTAAGAAATCCCCTTTCGTATGAATATGAAATTCTATCAGAAATTCCTAATGTTGATATGCTAGCTTTAGACTTGGTAGGTTTTGTGAATCTTTTGGAAAGTGAATGCACTGGTGAGGTGAAGGCATTGTTTTATTTGGTTCCTGGCTTAGACTTTCAATTAGGATTAAAACCTCTAAAATCAAATGCTGACTTTGATGCCTGTGTGCAATGTGGTGTAGATAATGATCATGTTTTGCATATATATGCCTCTCATTCTGAGTTTGATTTAAATGAAACCACTGAACAACACAATAGTGATAGTGATAGTGATTTAGAAGATGATGATTACAATGTGTATGACTATTGTGATTCTGAAGAGAGTGACACTGCATCACTTGACCATTTGTCTGATGGTGAGGAAGAGGTTTTGGATGTTAGGACTAAGAAAGTAGAGCCTGCACCTAAGAAGAAAGCTTGTAAGTTGTTTGATGAAATTTTTTTGACTAGAGTTTATAATGGCTTGCCTAAAGATGACTTTAGTGAAAAAGACTTTGTTCCTAAAAAAGTAGATGACCAAGATAAGTTGGGTGATCACTGGCCAATCCATGATCCTAATGTTAAATGGAAGTTCATGAGACCACAGTTAGGGGAAAGGTATGAGAGTCCTGAACAACTTAAAAGAGCACTAGCATACTATGCTTTGGCAAATGGTTATAAGCTATATTACAAAGTAAACAATCCTAAGAGACTGTTAGCTAAATGTTCAAAGGATAATAAAGAGAAGAAATGCCCATTTAGATTGTGTGCATCTTGGATGCAGGCTGAAAAATCTTTTCAAATCAAAACCATGAATGATAGGCATGTCTGTTCAAGGACATATGAGTATGGCACCTTAATAACAAGCAACTGGGTAGCTAGGAATTATGCTAAAAAGATCATGGTCAATCCTTCTATAACAGTTAGGTCTCTTATTGAGTTGATACTAAAGAAATTCAAATGCAAAGTGACTGTTAGTCAAGCTAGAAGGGGAAAGATTAAGGCTTTGCAGCAATATGAGACATGTTTAGAGGATCACTATGGAATGCTTTGGTCATATGCTTCTGAAATCCTTACTTCCAATCCTGGAGTAGGGCATTCTTCCTCACAGATAGAGCATGCGACGCAGTGGAGAATGGAATAAGTGAGTGCTTCAACTCACTTATTGTTGAGGCAAGAAGAAAGCCAATAATTAATATGCTGGAGGATATTAGAACTGGTATGATGGAAAGGATGCAAAGAATGAGAGAGAAGCATGAGAAATGGGAAGATGTCATATGTCCTAACATAAGGAAGAAGTTCGAAATACTGAAGTATAAGCACATGTAAGTCATTTTAAATATGTATAGGAAACAAAGGTTTTATATGTACTAATAAATGCATACTATTGTTCATTGTAGGAAATGGAAAGTTATTGCAAGTGGTCAGAGCAGGTTTGAAGTGAGAAATGGGTATGCGGGTTTCAAAGTTGATGAAAAGGAAAGGACTTGCACGTGTAGAGGTTGGCAACTGACTGGTCTACCATGTGAACATGGCTTTGCAGCTATCTACTTTATGCATAAAGACCCTGAAGAGTATGTTTCTAATTGGTTCAGGAAAGAAAGGTTTGTATCTGCTTATAGTCATTATATTGAGGGTCAAAATGGAATGGATCAATGGCCTTCAACTGAATATCAAAAGCCATTACCTCCTATGATCAGAAGAATGCCTGGAAGACCACCACATAAGAGAAAAAGAGATGCAAGTGAGAATGATGGGAATAGGACTAGGATTAGCAGAAAGGGGCAAGTCAATCATTGTAAGCTTTGTAGTCAGAGTGGACATAATCAAAGGGCTTGTCCAAGTAAGCCACAAGATGAGATACCAAGTGGTGGGTCTGCAAGAGGTGGTAAGACTCCCAGAGGTGGTAAAACCCCAAGAGGTGGCAAGACTCCTAGAGGTGGTAAAACACCAAGTTCTTGTAAATTGTAATACACCAAGTTCTGCACCACAAGACCCTTCTGTTTTGAATGCACCACAAGATGAGATGCCAACTGGTTGTTCTGCACCACCTCAAATTTCAACTCCTTCAGTTGGCTTTGAAATGTCTACACCAGATAAGTTGCCTTCACCAACTAGGGGTGTTGGTGTAAGAATCAGAGGTAGGGGTAGGGGTGTACTAATGAGGGGTGCTGGTGTTAGAATGATGGGTGGTAGTGTAGGAATACCATCAAGTGAAGCTGCAAGTAGTGAACAAGGTGTTAGCAATAGGAGGCTTAGGACCATAAATGGGAAAGTTGTTAGAATGAGAGGGAAAGGAGATGGATCAAAAGCTCATATGTATCCTGGTGGAATAAAACCTATAGGGTTTGGTCTTTCTTGGGATCCTGTTAATGGAGAGCCAATGTTAGGAGTAAGTACTTCAAATATTTTACATTAATTTTGTTTATGTATGCTGATTATTCATTTTGTTAACTAATGTAAAAATTTTGCAGAATACTATGGGTATGTCTGCACCAGCTTGGCCAATTGGTATTACACCTGAAGATGTTAGAGTCCATGCTGAAAGAACAGAGCATGTTGTGGAGTAAGAGCCAATGCTAGAACCACTTGTGAGGAGGAATGCAGAATACCAAAGGAGGATGGCAGCTCAAAGGAAAAGTCAACCAGTGGAGAGAAGGCAATCAGAAAGGATCAAACAGATCATCTTCAACAGGCCACCATCACCTGGGCCAGGATTAAATGAAGATGATGCCATCTCTCTTGACTAGATTGTAGGAATGACCTTAACATGGCTAGCCAGTAGTTTGGCACTTTTGTATATCAGCCATTAGAACTAATCCATAGGATGTTAACATGGCTAGCCACTAGTTTGGCACTTTTGTATATCAGCCATTAGAACTAATCCATAGGATGTTAAACTTTAGGATGTAGTACTGTTGATGATGCTACTTACTTAACATTTGCAGTTCAAATCTGCACCATATTTTGTATGTACTTAAACAATGCAACATGTTGTGCAGTTTATATCTGCACAAACATTTGCAAAGAATGATATGCAGTTTGAATGCAGTTTATGTATGATTTTCCATTTGCAGTTTTTGTTATGCAGTTTACTTCATTGTTACAAGTATTTCAAACACAAACACATGTAAACAGATATAGAACACTTCACTTCATTCATTCATTATAACCATTGTTACAAAGATGCATTCTAACCACAAAATACCATAGTCTTACAATACCAATTCTAACCTAAACTGCATAAACTAAAATGACATCACTTACAAAATAACTGCATAATGTAAACTGCCATCACTTACAAAATACAATAACACCTAAAATAACCTAATAAGAAACATCCCAACAATAACCACAATCAAAACCCTATTGTAAAATGCAGTTCGAGAGTTTTGATTGGTTGCTTGAACAACTTCATCTTGTGCATTCTCCAAATTAACATGGATCTGATACATGGTTGCTTGATACCAACGATTTGGTAATGGCGCATCAACCTATCTGAAATAGTTGCAATTTCTTGTTGGATCCAAGAAATTGGGGCAACCAAGAAATCTTCTTCCAGGGTTCATTTGTGTCCAAGAGGTTCGACACCTTGCTACTTCACCACATCCACAAAGGTGCGCCATTGATTTGTTGCAAGATGAAGATGGAACGGATTTAATGATTTTTGGGTTTAGAACCCTAATTTTGAAATGGATATTTGGGTATGTTTTAGGTAGGGTTAGTTTTTTATAAGAGATAATGTAAGTGGTTTTCGTATGTGGCAAGTTGAATCTGATGTGTTATTTGGCCAGGTCCACGTGGACACCAAATGGGTATCTCAACTGGTTGCCCACCATGGGAGTGAGCTAAGGAACTGGTTTTAAAATGTTCAATGACACGATTGACAAACCCGTGTAGTATAGTAACCTGAATGACAACTTTTAAACTAAAGTGACTTAGGACAAATTTCACGCAAACTTTAGTGACTTTATTGTCTATTAACCCATTTTGATGCCATAGCCAAAACTGGTGCCATGGGAAAAAAGTGTTGAGGTGGCACCGCTTTTTCCCATGGCATCACCAACGGCACTAAACGATACCTAGCGCTCTTAGACACAATACAATTACCTCAAATCAACATCACCCACATGACCAAACCATTAAAAAAATGATAAACAATTTTTCAAACCCAAATTGTTTTTATTACCGACAATGACAACAATTGGAGGGTGGGGTTTTGAAAGGTATTTTCGTAATTATTTTGGAGATATTTAATTATTTTGACGACGGTAGTGCCACAGATGTCATGATTTTGACAAGTTGTGCATTCAAGTTTTGATGGGGTTTTGAATTTGTGGTAAATGAAAAAGAAGTGTAAATTACTTAAGTTATTTTTGGATGATAATGGTAACTTGATGATAATATATGTATATAAGGAAAAAATAAATATAAGAGATTTTGATGGTGGATCCTACGGGATTGATAAGTGGGGAAAGGAAAGATAAATAATGGATGAAGCTCTTGATTTGGTGATGGTGATACGCATAGAAGTTGTAAGTTGGGTTGAATTTTAATTTGATTTTGTGATGGATGAAGATAGAGATGAGTGAGGAAGATGGAGTATAGAGAGAAAAATTAGAGGAATTGTTGGTGAAGATAGGTGGGGAAGATGAAGTAGAGAGAAATGGTAAAAAGACAAAAATACCCTTCTATTTGTAGACTTAACTATTGTTAGTGTGTCCAGTTAAATTGAAGGATCAACGATACATAACGTTTCTCATTTAAGGACGGATGGTGCAATTTTTTGGGTCAAAGGACGAAACTTGTCGGTCAACGCAAACCACAAGGACGAACGGTGTGGTTACTCTTGATCCTATGAATCATAGAGTTGATTAACTCTAAATAAATAAATATCTATGAATTTCAAGAAATTGGGCATCTTTCATCTTAATATATACTCAACTGCTTAATGTCTTATTTCTACAACTGACATTGGCGTACTGTGAAGTGTATACAAATATAATTGATCACATAAACGCTACGAAGTATAATTTATGAATTTGTATGCTCAAAGAGTTGTTTAACTTAAGAGGGATGCTCACATATCAAAAACTTGCGACACAAGCAACTAAAAAATTAATAACATGCGGTAATTTAGTTTGAACAACTTAATTAAAAGTAAACCAGGCATCTAACATTAAAACTAAAATAGATCACTAACAAAAAAATCTCGGAACAAAAAAGCAATATAAAAACATGTATTGAATTAAACTACTTATCAAAAGCCCAAGCGTTCTCCCTTTTAACCTTCTCTTCAGGTGACTTTCCTTTGATCATATATATCAGCAACAGTTTGACATGTCAGATTTGATGTTGAGATAGTTTGCGGTCAGAAAACAAATTTTAGAAAAAAAAAAAAAAAAAAAAAAAAAAAAAAAAAAAAAAAACATGGGTTATTAATGGTGTTTTTGGGGGAGGCCATGGATAATTGTCCCTTCAATAATTATGGATATTATTTGCATGGTTTAGAATCCTTTCGCCAGGGTACGGTTGGGTCTTTGACATACGACTTCGTCAATGCATTAAATATCTCACTCAAAAACAAATTTAATAAATAAATTGAAAAGGATTTTACCTAAAAATGAAATGAGAAAATATTTATTTAACATTTTTTTTTAAATTCTATTATATATTATTTTTGTTAGCTGTATATTAATGTGTGATTGCAAAGTGATTAGATTGATGAGTAGGCACTTAGTTGTCTATTAATGTTGATTAGCTAGTGATTACAATTTACCCTAAATAGATCATGCTTTGTACTTATATATTGCTTGTATTTGTGTACGTATGATAATCAATAAAACAATACAAAACACATTCATATCTCTCACATTCTCTCACAACCTTTCATGGTTTCAAAGCCATAGCATCCTTCTAAATCCTCACCACTATCCACTGCTCATCTCCTCCTTCTAAATCTCCATCCGTAGCATCCTCATCCCCTTCTTAAAATCACCTCACCCCATCTTACTTATATCCTCATCATGACCGTCATCGACCCTCCCCCACAACCCACCATTCTCCTTTCCGATAAACTAATGGCAATCACTAATCTAAACAACATAATCCCGGTTAAACTCGATGGCAATCACTAATCTAAACCACAAAATTCTATTCATTTTTTTATTAAACGTTAAAAACTTTTTTCTTCGATAATACTCCGTAATAAATAACATATATATTTCCTGAACTCGTATTTGCGATATAAGTGAAATCTAGAATCATTAAAATTATTGTCACAATTCAGTTTTATGAAAAAAAATTCATTCGAACTTAGAGATCGACTATGCACTAGAAAGCATGCACTACATATTAAACTGTACCATGAAAAATCATCCTAGAAAGAATTGTTGAATGTTGTATTTACAGATAGAAATATTAAGACGACAGCTAGGAACTTTAATTCGTCCTAACCGGCATGATTGTTTAAATGATCTATTTAAAGCTTGTAACAATACTGAGTGCAAAATATACACAGTCAATACCAAAAAGACGACTATATATAAAGACTAGCTAAAAGACCCGTGAAATTCACGGGTGTTTTAAATGAAAGAAAATATAGATGATGTTGAAATTGACGTAGTAAGCAAGGAGAACGAACCCATAAACAAAGGTTGGTGCATACAGTAAATGATTAGAAATGAAACAATGGATAGTCTTTAAACATGTCGATGGTCATTAAAAGTATAACTTGGAGCAACAATTAAGTCTCTGAACACATTATTCTTCAAACTACCTTGAATGTCTAATCCAGAGAGCCATTTTCTAAGGAGTGCAGACATACATTGAACGTAAAAGTATTATCGCAACATGATATTTACCCACCTGCAGCCTCGAAAAGTCCCATTGAACCTTTAGAAAAGTAGTGATAAACTTCAAAACCAAACAGATCACCGAACATTATATATTCAATTTGCAAGAGCAATGTAATTTACCTTGCACTTGCAAATTGAATATATTTGATAATCACCGAAGATATATATTATATTCATGTTGTTCCTATTTTAAGCAAAGTAACATTTTTATCCACCAAGTTCCTATAAATAATTACCACACTGTAACTACAAAATTCTAAGAACATAACTAACCTTCAAACTTTCACGGAAAATACTACCTCAAGTTAACCTTCATGTTAAAAGTTTTATTTCTAAAATGACCAATCCAATGTAAATCATACGTCTGCACGCATGTTCGGAGATTGTTCAAAAGCCAAATCAACTTTCAAAAGTGAGCTCCAATTTTGCCTTGAATTTTTACTCCTTGCTATGGCCATCAATGAAATATCCACGTTATATAAAAGCATCGTTGTTCCACGTTATATAACAGTATCGTTGTATCCAACTAACGATAGACAGGTCATATACCAAGTATAAATCTGTAAAAATATACACGAACCGATATTGGGTTAATGGTCATGGGAATAAGAATACCGATTCAAGTTGTTATGTCCCATACAGTTGAAAGTATAACCAATTTTGTTAAAAGTGAAATTGATTAGGAGACCTAAATGTATGCCTAATTTCTTCTATACTCATTACAAACCATTTTTATAAAATTTCTTCTATACACATTACAAACCATTTTAATAAAATTTAAGGTTTTAAGAAGGTCATTGGGTATATGAACATACTAACATACTGATAAATTTATGTATCAATCAAAAGGGTATTTAAACATACTTCCATAAGAATAAGATTATAAATACATCTGAATCAACTAACTATATGAAGCATAATGATAATAATTGGCGAAGTTGTGTAGATATAACATAATATATACGATAGGGGGTGCAATATATGTTTACGATACAGTAAACTACTTTGACCTCAAAAGACAAAAGATACTTCCGTAATTTATACAATGTTATGAAGAATGATGACATCTGAATGTTACTATTCTCCTTCACAGGTTCACTTTTATAACACTTGCATTTATCTAGCTTTTTTTAGATGAAAGTATCATATGTTGCACAATGTTGGGACAAAGTTGATTTAGTCAAAATGGAATACTACAAAGAATATTAACTTCTGATATCGCTAAAATAACTAACTTTCATGAGCCAGAACTAAAAAAATGTCATACATTCAATTTTAGGATACAAATAGCAACAGTTGTCATTAATCTATGAACAAAAATCCACAGATATTCGACAAGTGGTGCGTACAAACTTGGAGGAACCATTTTAGTTTCTCTTAAGGCTTTTTCTGGTTTACATATGTACTAAATTGTTGACATTTATAGTAGTAGTATAATCCAAATCATAAGCTTCTATCCACTCAATAACACATAAATAATGAGAATAAGTATTCATTTTAGTTTTCTTTAAACACTACTCTCATAAGCACAAGCCTCATGTTGATCCACGATATATCCATTGTCGTATAATTATAATATAAAACATCCACAAAAAGCTTTGTAGTGCATTTGAAAGAGCAAAATGACACGCAGAAAGAAAATAAGAACCTTGTCTAACTTTCATGAGTAGATTTCAACGAAGAAAAATTCTGCAAAAAAAGAAAAGAAAAGGGCAAATCACCCAAAAATGTAGTTAACTTGCCACTTTTTCCCATTGTATGTAGCATTCTTTTTTTTTCTCATTCTGTCAATCAACCTCTATCGTTAGTCCTTTCTGTGTACCCGTTACCAAAAAACCCTGCATCGTTAGTCCTTTATGCTAACGATCGTTAATGAATAACTTAAAATTTGGTTATCTTACGCTAAACTTGCATCGTTGGTCCTTTATACTAACGATCATTAAAAATAACTTAAAATTTAGTTTTCTTACGTTTCCGTCCGTTCTTTCACGTTTCCGTCCGTTTTTACACGTTTTCATTCGTTTTAACACGTTTTTGTCCGTTTTTTCACGTTTTCATACGTTTTTACATGCTTTCATCCGCTTTTTCACGTTTTCGTCTTTTTTTCACGTTTTCATCTGTTTTTACACGTTTTCATCCGTTTTTACAAATTTCCGTCCGTTTTTGCACGTATTCATGCGTTTTTACATGTTTTCGTCCGTTTTAACACGTTTTCATCCGTTTTTACATAAAAAGGGTGAAATGTGTAAAAACTGATGAAAACGTGTAGAAACGGCCGAAAACATTCGAAAACGTATTAATATGCGAAAAAATAGACAAAATGTGCAAACACGAACGAAAACGTGAAACAACAGATGAAAAACGTGTAAAATGGATGAAAACGTGAAACAACGGACAAAAACGTGAAAAAACGAACGAAAACGTGTAAAAACGGATGAAAACCTGTAGAAACGGATGAAAACGCGAAAAAATGGATGAAAACGTGAATAACGGACGAAAACATGTTTAAATGGACGAAAACGTGTTAAAACATACGAAAACGTGTAAAAACAGACGAAAGCATGCAACAACGGATGAAAACGTGTAAAAACATATGAAAACGTGAAAAAACAGACGAAACCGTGTTAAAACAGATGAAAACGTGTAAAAACGAACGAAAACGTGCAAAAATGGACGAAAATGTGTAAAAATGGATGAAAACGTGAAAAAACGGACGAAACGGGGGAAAACAGACGAAAACGTGAAAAAAAATGGACGAAAAACGTGTAAAAACGAATGAAACGTGTAAAAACGGATAAAAACGTGAAAAAACGGACGAAAGCGTGTTAAAAAGAACGAAACGTGTAAAAACGTACGAAAACGTGAAAAAAACGGACGGAAACGTAAGAAAACCAAATTTTAAGTTATTTTTTAACGATCCTTAGTATAAAGGACCAATGACGCAAGTTTAGCGTAAGATAACCAAATTTTAAGTTATTTATTAACGGTCGTTAGTATAAAGGACTAACGATGCAGGGTTTTTTGGTAACGGGTACACAAAAATGACTAACGATAGAGGTTTATTGACAGAATGAGAAAAAAAAAGAGTGCTACATACAATGGGAAAAAGTGGCAAGTTAACTACATTTTTGGATGATTTGACCAAAAGAAAAAGAAAACAAAAGTGCATATGAAGAATTAGAACTTGGTAAACACTCTTAGAATACATCTTAGCTATTACTAATCAATGAATTTTTTTCTTTTAAACGTACAATGATAACTATGATTAGTTAAACTTAAAGATCGAAACATTTTAGTTAGCATGGGAAAAGTTAAACATTACAATGGGTGATGCACTTTCAAGACTATGATAAAGGTAATCCTAGTTTGCATGCACTTTCAAATATTTCTAGACAACAAAGACATTGGACGTTAAAACGATATAGCAAACAAACTAATTATGCATTGATTAGAAAGTAGAAACAATAGGCCATGAAATATTAAGACTTTATACACTGATTAAAACATTACTCTACCTAATATATGTTACATTTGTCTTTAAATACTATAGTTTAAGCAATATATAGATTTAGAAAACATTACCTCATGTTCTACCTCAAGAACATGGAATTCTTAACACCTACATGTGCACATCCTCGATCTTTCTTAGGTAACTCAAATTTCCAGCAAAACGTCAAATAGAGTATAGATTAAATGTTATGGGAGTTTTTACCTTTCGTTAAATATGAGTACCATCCCGAATTTATAGATTATGTGATCACCATCTTCTTTGATTTCTGCAACAAAAACAGGAAATCTTTAATAGCATCCATATATTAGAAAATAAGGATCAATCAGATTAACTTGGACAACAAAACTTCAATCACATAAAACACATAAAAGTTCAAAGTAAATGCTTAACAACAACAAAAAACTTACATAAAGATATGAATATGATATTTGAGTTAAATTTTTCTTGAGCAAAAATGACAAAAAAGGACGGAGATGATAATGTTCTGGCTAAATGAATTACACACAATCAAGGCTCATTTAAATTGAAATTAGGAAACTATTGAATGTCTGATAAAAGAGCGGTAAAAATATCTTGTAAATTATTTATGTAACAGCCAATTTCAAAACATATTAAAAGATTGATGGTAGATATAAATATGGTAAATGTTACTGCCAAAAATAACGTGATTGAGATTTTTTAAAACCACCGAATTTCAAATGAAAATTCAAAAATATGGTGAAGACACTTGTCAGCATAAGACGCTTAGTTATATTAGGAAAAAATTTATTATATGGTAGTAAAAAAAGTGTGTTATATTAGTTTAAATAGATTGATGGTAGATATAAATATGGTAAATGTTACTGCCAAAAATAACGTGATTGAGATTTTTTAAAACCACCGAATTTCAAATGAAAATTCAAAAATATGGTGAAGACACTTGTCAGCATAAGACGCTTAGTTATATTAGGAAAAAATTTATTATATGGTAGTAAAAAAAGTGTGTTATATTAGTTTAAATAGATATAGCCTTGGCTTTGTCTTAGCTAATTCAAACAATCTAGCACGCCAGTTTTATTTAATGGAGTCTTGCAAGTTAGAGATTGTCCTCCATTCCGGAAAATCTCTCAACAACGTCAAAATCTTCGGTACCATGGACCCTTACGTCGTTGTTTGGATTTCGGGAGGCGGTAAAGATACTAAAGCACTTAAAACCGAGGTTGCAAAAAGGGGAGGCTCTTTTCCTGTTTGGAACTATAGCATGCATTTTGACATCTCTTCCATGAACAACAATTACACCCTCTTCTGCGAGATCAAGCACGACGGTCAATGGTCATATGGTAGATCGAAACATAGGACAAGTCCAGATTCCTTTCAAAGATCTCCTAGCAGGAGATGCTTCAGGAGAGAATGTAAGTTACCCGGTAAAGATATGGTCTTGGGAGGTAAAAGGAGAAATCATCCTTTCCCATAAGTTCTCGCAATCAGAGGTTAAGGAGAAAGATAGCTCCGGCAAAGTCGTTGACAGCCCAAAAAAGAAGGGTGATCAGAAAAAGAAGAAGAAGAAGAATGGAGTGATGAAACGGATTGGAACGACAGTGGTAACACAAGTGGCTTCGAAAGTAGTTTTGTTAGCTGGAACGGCTGGGCTAATAGTTGCCCTGGATGATAGAAGTTCCATGTCAGCTGCAGCTGATGTAGAAGTTAAGGATGAAGACCAAGACCAAGACCAAGATGATGACGGGTAAAGGTGTAATGGGTCACAACGGAATAAACACAAGTGCGGAAGCAAAACCTTCGTTTGACAACACCTACCCAAACCCGTATGAACCTATGAGGAAACTAACAAACAAATAAGGCAAACTAATCACAACTTCTAAACAGCCTATAACAATATCAAATCAGCCCCAAATCAGCAGGTAATAAAAGTAAACAACCACACAACAAGAACACCAAGCTTTTAGCGTGGAAAACCCCAAAACGGGTAAAAACCACGGGACACCTAGTGCCGCTTAAATCCACTACCACCAATAATAGAGCAATACAATCAGACCTTCTCTAGATACTAGAGGCATACAACAATCATCATACACTTGGAATAAAGCATCAACATGTATGGAAACAAATTAAAGACAAAAGAGGAACAACATCACCAGAAAATCTGATGCAAACTGCCTGGGCAAGAAACAGGACTTCCAGGCCTCAAAATCAGATTCCCAACGGTCAAAACCTTCCTTTATATGTAAGGAAGCTACAGCCCGAAAATCGTTACGATCCAACGGTTCAAACTCCGGCGATCTTCAGTTTTGTGGGCTGCTGCAGGGAAAAACGAAAACCTCTCTTTTGATCTTTCTCTCTCTCTATTATTGTTGTTTCTTTGACTTCTATCACACACCCTTGCTCTCTTATCTAACCACTGAAAATAATCAGTAATAAGGAGTCTAAAAATACCCAAGATGGGCCTCAAAGGGATACCCAAGATGGGCCTTCATACCCAAGATGAGTCTTGATACCCAAGATGAGTCTTAATATGTTGGGCTAATAACTCTCATGGGCCAAGAAAATACCCAACAAATCTCCCCCTTTTTCTGCCTATGAGGGTGAGTTCGCCATCCCGGCGATCGAGCAACAAATCTTGAGCTTCTCCCTTGCTAACTGCTTGGTCAACATATCGGAACCATTATCATCGGTATGAACTTTATTAAGTTCAAACATACCATCTTCAATAGCATCTCTAATCCAATGATACCTCACATCAATATGTTTTGTTCGCTTATGAAACATAGAATTCTTCGCAAGGTGAATAGCACTTTGATTGTCACAAAGAACCGCATAACGTTGTTGCTTGAAACCAAGTTCTTGCAAAAACCTTTTCAACCACAATAGTTCTTTGCACGCTTCTGTTGCTGCCACATACTCAGCCTCTGTTGTAGACAAAGCCACACACTTTTGCAATCTAGATTGCCATGAAACAGCTCCCCCTGCAAAGGTCATCAAATATCCAGAAGTAGATTTCATGTTGTCCTTATTTCCCGCCATATCTGAGTCTGTGTAACCAACAAGCATGGGTTTCCCATTTCCAAATGTGATACCCAATTTGGAAGTACCTCGCAGATATCTAAATATCCATTTAACAGCTTCCCAATGCTTCTTACCAGGATTTGACAGGAACCGACTGACAACACCAACTGCATGAGCTAAATCCGGCCTTGTACACACCATAGCATACATCAAGCTACCAACCGCTGAGGCATATGGAACTCTATCCATCTTTTCAATACTCTTTTTGGAAGAAGGGCAATCTTTATCAGTTAGCTTAAAGTTGGTAGTAAGAGGGGAACTAACCACTTTAGCTTTATTCATGTTGAACCTGCACAAGACCTTTTCAATGTATTGCTCTTGTGATATATGCAACTTCCTGGCACCTCTATCACAGAAAATCCGAATGCCAAGGATCTGTTTTGCTGGCCCCAAGTCTTTCATAGCAAAAGACTTGCTCAAATCTCGCTTCAGTTGGGCAATTCTTCCAACGTTCTTGCCAACAATCAGCATATCATCAACATATAGCAACAAGATGATGAAGTCATCATCACCAAACTTCTGAAAGAAAACACAATGATCTGAAGAAGTCTTTCGGTAGCCTTGCTTCCCTATGACCGATTCAAATTTCTTGTACCACTGTCTTGGTGCTTGCTTCAACCCGTACAAACTTTTCTGAAGTCTGCACACGTATTCTTCCTTCCCCTTAACCTGAAAGCCTTCAGGTTGCTCCATATAGATTTCCTTATCCAGATCACCATGAAGGAAAGCTGTCTTGACATCCATTTGCTCCACCTCAAGATCGAGGCTAGCCGCCAAACCAAGAACAACTCGAATAGATCCCATCTTCACAACCGGAGAGAAAATCTCATCAAAATCAATGCCTCTTTTCTGACTGAAGCCTTTAACCACCAATCTGGCCTTGTACCTCGGTCTAGAAGTATGCTCTTCAGTCTTCAATTTGAAAACCCATTTGTTTTTCAAAGCTCTCTTACCCTTAGGCAACTTTACCAAATCAAAAGTAGCGTTCTCATGCAAGGAATTCATCTCATCTTGCATGGCTTCAACCCATTCCCTTTTGTGTTCATCTTCCATAGCTTCTGCATAACACTCGGGCTCTCCCCCATCAGTAAGTAAAACATACTCATGTGCAGAATAACGTGTGGAAGGATGATGATCTCTAGTAGACCGCCTAAGCGGAATGAATGGTGGCATATTAGGTACTGGTAACTCAGGATGAACGTCTTCATCTAAGTTTGGTTGCTCTTGATCATCAACATCATCAGCACCTTGTTCTTCATCATTCTGAATATCATCTCCAAACTGTGGGTCAACATGTTTAGGAGGAACCGGATCCAAGTCAATGAGATCATCATTATGTTGAGGAATTGTTTTCTTCTCAGCATTCTCAACATCTTTCAAAGTTTGATCTTCCTCAAACTCTACATCTCGGCTACGAACAAGTTTCTTTTGAACCGGATCATACAACCTATACCCAAATTCATCTTGACCATACCCGAGGAACACACATGGCTTAGACTTCACATCAAGCTTTGATCTTTCATCTTTGGGAATATGCACAGAAGCCTTGCATCCAAAAACTCGTAAATGACGGTATGAAACATCTTTGCCGCTCCAAACCCTGTCAGGAACATCAAAATGCAAAGGAACACAAGGGGTTAGATTAATAACATGTACCGCCGTATTCAAAGCCTCACCCCAAAAAGAAGCAGGCAACCCTGCATGTGAAAGCAAGCATCTGACTCTCTCAACCAAAGTTCTATTCATCCGCTCTGCTAAGCCATTCAACTGCGGTGTCTTCGGTGGAGTCTTTTGATGCTGAATTCCATGCTCTCTACAATAAGCATCAAAGGGGCCAATGTATTCACCTCCATTGTCAGTTCGAATACATTTTAGTTTCTTCCCTGTCTGCCTCTCAACTAAAGCATGAAACTGCTTAAACACATCCAATACTTGATCTTTGGTCTTCAAGGTATATATCCAAACCTTTCTTGAGTGATCATCGATGAAAGTGACAAAATAAGAACACCCACCAAGTGTTTTAGTCTTCATGGGACCACAGACATCGGAATGTACCAGATCAAGTATGTTCTCCATTCTGAAAGAAGGACGACTCTTAAAAGCAAGTCTAGTTTGCTTTCCTGCCAAATAGTGAGAACATTTCTTCAAGTTAATATCATGCACACCAGATAACACATTCTTCTTAGAAAGAATAGACATCCCCTTTTCACTCATGTGACCAAGTCTCTTATGCCATAACTCGGTCATATCATCATTGTCTACAGCATTGACAATGCTCTTGGATATCTTCGGATGTGTCATGTATAACTTGGATTCCCTTTTTCCTCTTGCCACAATCAAGGATCCGAGAGTTACTTTCCACAAACCATTACCAGAACTGTTGTGGTAGCCATCTTCATCAAGAAGACCTGTTGAGATAATATTGAGTCTCATATCTGGGACATGTTTTACATTACGCAAAACCAATTCCATCCCCGTGTCAAACTTCAAGCAAATATCTCCAATACCAGCAATTCTTGATAACCCAGTATTACCCATCCTAACAACACCGAAGTCACCTGGTGTGTAAGATGAATAATAATCTTTTCGTGTTGCGACATGACATGTAGCACCACTGTCAAGAATCCAACTCGAATCATCATTAGCAAGGTTGACCATATCATAATCATAACAAACAAAGAACTCGTCTGTGGTGGTATTTACTTCAGTATTGTCATCACCATCATCATCTTTCTTGTGTTTGTTCTTCTGGTTGTTGTAGTTCTTCTTCTTGTTCTCCTTTTTCAACTGTCTGCAAAACTTCATCGTGTGCCCCTTTTTATGGCAATGATAGCATTTAACATCAGCAAATTTTCCTTTGCTGGAACTACTGCGATGATTACCTCTGTTACTCGGGCCTCTGCTTTGACTTCTCCCCCGCCTTTCTGTGACCAAGACATCTGACTGTGAAGAAGAACCTTGTGACTTTCTTCTCATTTCTTCATTCAGAATACTGCCTTTAGCCAATTCCATGGTGATAACACCATCTGGTGCAGAGTTGGACAATGATGTCCTAAAAGTCTCCCAAGTATCCGGTAAGGTACCAAGAAGCCACAAGCCTTGAATCTCATCTTCAAACTTGATACCCATACCTGCAAGCTGATTTATAATACCCTGAAAGACATTTAAGTGATCAATAATAGGAGACCCATCAGTATACTTTAATCTCATCATTTGCTTGATTAAGAACAACTTGTTGTTTCCAGTTTTTCGAGCATATAACTGTTCAAGTTTGTTCCAAAGAGTACGAGCATGTGTCTCCTCACAAATATGGTTCAAAACATTATCATCAACCCATTGCCTAATATACCCGCAAACCTGTCTATGCAAAATAGTCCATTCTGCATCTGTTTTGTTATCAGGTTTCTCAGTAGAAAATACAGGCAAGTAGTAGTCTTTAACATAAAGGAGATCCTCCATTTTTCCTTTCCAAACATGATAATTCGAACCATTCAAACTAACCATCCTACTTGTATTAGTTTCCATCATTCAAACAGGTTAAGTCCCCAAACCAAGAACCAAGCTCTTGATACCAATTTGACGGGTAAAGGTGTAATGGGTCACAACGGAATAAACACAAGTGCGGAAGCAAAACCTTCGTTTGACAACACCTACCCAAACCCGTATGAACCTATGAGGAAACTAACAAACAAATAAGGCAAACTAATCACAACTTCTAAACAGCCTATAACAATATCAAATCAGCCCCAAATCAGCAGGTAATAAAAGTAAACAACCACACAACAAGAACACCAAGCTTTTAGCGTGGAAAACCCCAAAACGGGTAAAAACCACGGGACACCTAGTGCCGCTTAAATCCACTACCACCAATAATAGAGCAATACAATCAGACCTTCTCTAGAAACTAGAGGCATACAACAATCATCATACACTTGGAATAAAGCATCAACATGTATGGAAACAAATTAAAGACAAAAGAGGAACAACATCACCAGAAAATCTGATGCAAACTTCCTGGGCAAGAAACAGGACTTCCAGGCCTCAAAATCAGATTCCCAACGGTCAAAACCTTCCTTTATATGTAAGGAAGCTACAGCCCGAAAATCGTTACGATCCAACGGTTCAAACTCCGGCGATCTTCAGTTTTGTGGGCTGCTGCAGGGAAAAACGAAAACCTCTCTTTTGATCTTTCTCTCTCTCTATTATTGTTGTTTCTTTGACTTCTATCACACACCCTTGCTCTCTTATCTAACCACTGAAAATAATCAGTAATAAGGAGTCTAAAAATACCTAAGATGGGCCTCAAAGGGATACCCAAGATGGGCCTTCATACCCAAGATGAGTCTTGATACCCAAGATGAGTCTTAATATGTTGGGCTAATAACCCTCATGGGCCAAGAAAATACCCAACAGATGAAGACGGTGACAATGACGAAAACGGTGACGAAAACAAAGGCGAAGACGAAGACGAAAGTGAAGACGAAGACCAATATGAAGACGCTGCCAATGACGAAGACGAAGACGACATTGACATTTATCGTGCATGAAACATCATGTTTCTCTAGTGTATTGTTTGAATTATAATTTATCGTGCATGAAACATGATGTTTCTCTAGTGTATTGTTTGAATTATATATATGTACCTGTTACTTTGATGAATCCATGGCTAATAAGTTGTCACTATATATCTTTCAGTTTAATTGTGTTTGTTGCATGTTTTGTTCATCGTAAAAAAAGAATTAATTTTCATAATTTATTCTAAGAGCATCCACAATGGTGAAGCTTTACATAGGTCCATAATCATTAAATTATAAACCTTTTAATGTTATAAACCTATGTTCACTATGCATAAACCTTTTACAACTCTTCAAATGATTCATAATAACACATGCATTAAATTATAAATAGGTTCAAGAATATGAACCTCTTCATGCCACATGTACATGAAACAAATAACCACTATGGTTAAAATGAAAGATAAAGCTTTATATAGGTTTTAGACCTTTTGATGAAACTACCATAGTGGATGCCCTAAGTCTATGCTTCTTTTTTAATATGTGGATACTTGTGTACTTGTTTCTAAAAGTGATTCCCAAATCATGCTTTTGTTTGAAAAAATTAGACTTATTACTAAAATCATCTTCGTGGTTTGTCCGGTATGACAAAAATATTCCTAGACTTTTTTTTTCTCGGAGCCTATTTTTGTGGTTTTGACCCTTAACGGTTTGATCCCTTGACCACTATTTTTGTCAGTTTGAACGTCAAGTGGACGTTTAAATGGCTGAAATAACATAAATACCCTCTTATATTTAAAAGTAAGGTCTTTGTAGTTTGTAGGGTATCACGAATTTAGTCCATAATTTTTTTATACGTATTCATACGTTTTTATCCGTTTTTGTACGTTTTCATCCGTTTTTATACATTTTCGTCCGTTTTTATATGTTTTCGCTTGTTTTCTTATGTTTTTGTCCATTTTTATACGTTTTCGTTCGTTTTTCTTACGTTTTCATATGGTTTTATCCGTTTATAGGATTTCGTCCGTTTTAAAACGTTTTCCCCCGTTTTCTTATGTTTTTGTCAATTTTTGTTGGTTTATATACTTTTTAGTCCGTTTTTATAAGTTGTTCTTGTGTTTTCATACGTTTTATCCGTTTTTATATGTTTCCGTCCGTTTTTATATGTTTTCTTTCGTTCATATATGTTTTCCCCCGTTTTCTTACGTTTTTTTCAGTTTTGTCAGTTTTTATAAGTTTTCATCTGTTTTTATTACACTTTCATACCTTTTTATCTATTCGTATATGTTTATATGTTTTTATGCATTTTTATACGTTTTTCTCTGTTTTAATACATTTTTTCTGTTAGTAAGGTTCGTTTATATTATTTGTTTAACTCTTTTTACTTATTCATAGTTAAATAAATAATAAAAAAAAATTAAGTAAATAATAAAAGACATCTTACTAACGGATAAAAACAAATAAAAACGTACGAAAACATAAGAAAAACAAAAGAAAATGTATAAAAAAGAGCAAAAACATTTAAAAACAAATGAAAACTTATAATAACGGACGAAAACGTATAAAACGGACAAAACACGTATGAAAACGTAAAAAATGGAAGAAAACGAATAAAGACGTACAAAAACATATAAAAACGTAGAGAAAGTACGTATTTAGTACTCATCATATATAACTAAATGATTAGTGAGCATATCTTCCTTACTATTGGCTTGACCTCTTATTGCTATCTGTTTTATATCTGTGTACGTGTGTGTCTTGTTATCTTCACTTTTATTTAATTAGTTTTAGTTAATCTACACATCGTGCCAGTCTCTCAGGCTGAAAACCCCCTTGCTTTAGATTAGGTTTTAATTAAACTAACTTTATGATTAAAATACTGATAGATATTTAAGTTTTAACGTTCCACTCTTAGTGATCGACACTCTACTTACCAACTAGGCTACATTGATCAGGTATACTGCTCGTTAGTGTTTGTTATAGGTTAAGTCGGCTAAATATAAATATTTAAACTTGATAACAATAATTACCTATACTAAACGACGCATCAGGAGCCTTATTTTTAAACGTAAGAGGGTATTTATGTTATTGCAGCTATCTAAACATCCATTTGACGGTCAAACTAACAAAAAATAGTGGTCAAGGGACCAAAACCGTTACGGGTCATGTTAGGATTACGAAAATCCATATTAAAGACTCAGTCACCCCGAGTATCATCTAGCACTAGTTAGGTCGTAGTCTTATTAGTAAACGTTAAGTTATCGTATCACCATGGAGTCGGGTCGGGTCTTTACCCACTGTTTTCCTGTTCCATAGCCCGTTAGGGGTGTGTCTTGTAAGAACTATAAATACCCTTTCACTCCAAGTGAAAGGGTTGGAGATTTCATTTTAATCAAGCTAGCACTTTCATTTCTCTCTCTAGAAACTCTCCCAAATTCTTTCTCTCTCTAAAACTCTTGTTAGATTCAAACTAAACATCAAGTTATTTGTGTTTTATAATAATCAATCTCTTACAATTGGTACCAAGATCCATGGTTTGGTCATTTAGATTGTGTGTGCTCAGATTTAATGATTGGATATAGTTTTTCTTGTGTTTTGGTTCGAATACATAAGCTTAAAACTTCCTAGTTTGAGTTTTGGTTGTGGTTAGATTTGCTTAAAGCTTGTACTTTCATGTTTAGGATTGTTGTATTAGCTTGGTTTGGTGTTTGGTTAGGTTATTTCATAAGTCTATTGGTTAGTTTGAGGTGTATTTGAAAGTTTGAAGACTTATTCTTGACTACTTTTTGTGTCTTTCTTGACTGCGTTTTGAGGTTGCTTGGCTGCGATTTGAGTGGAAACTTGGCTGCGATTTGCATAAAAGTCTCATTTGCGTTTTGAATTGTAGCCAAATTGGTTATAAAAAGACAAAACTCAGTGAAAGTGACTTGCGTACTTGCATGAAATTGACCTTGCGGTTTGTTTGCTAGTGCTGCGTTTTGCTCCAAATCATGCGTTTTGAGTTATGCGTTGTGAGGTCACTGCGATTTGAGATCTACGTTTTGCTCAAGTTCTTGCGTTTTGGTCACTGCGTTTTGATATTGCGTTTTGGTCACTGCGTTTTGCTCAAGGGATTGCGTTTTGCCTACTGCGTTTTGTCTACTGCGATTTGGTTATTTCTACAGGCTGTGTTTTGTCTCTGCAGTTTGCCTCAAGACATTGCGTTTTGTCTCTTGCGGTTTGACTAAAGACTGCGGTTTGACCGCTGCGATTTGACATAAGAACTAGCATTTTGATCATTGCGGTTTGCCAAGAAGATTGCGTTTTGTCTCAAGCATTGAATGCGTTTTGCTCAAGCTTCTTCACTGCTTTTTGTTGACTTTTTGCATCTGAAAGTTGACTTTTTACGTCAAAACTTCAAACGACCAAAACTTTTGAACCGAAACTCCGTTTTCAGCGAAATACCTATCAAAATGACCGGAGCAGCCTGAATATTGTGAGGTTACACCATAAAGTCGTGTAACGAATTTTTCGAGGCCGAAATCTCCTTCGAAAGGAAGTTATCGACGTTTTTAAGTTTTAGACCAAAATTTCACTATAACAACGTGCATCAACCAAACCAAATCACAACTAAACAACATATCACCTTTTCTATCAAACGATCATCACTTTTAGCACGCAATATTTAGTCATTGTATCGATCCATCAGTTATCATAACACGTTCAACTGGTCATTGCCTCACGGTTTCTTCTTGATTTTGTAAAATCCTGCGAAAAATTCTATTTCTCGGTTTAAATCATTGACTTGTAAAATCCCGTGCACGTCTACATCATGCCTAACACTTCAGATTCAGTCATAGCTAATGTACTCAAATTGTACGTTGTGATTGATGAACATAATATTCCTCACAAAGTACAACAGACAAAAGTTGTTGAATCAGATATTACAAATATGTGAATTAGCAATGTTATCCCATATGAGCAATATGTGGAACACAACGAAGCTTGTGTTGTACCTAGTTGTGCATCTTCTATTCTAAATGATGATGATATGTTGCATGAGTACACTACATTCATTCCTGATGACTCATTGACCACTATACTTAATATATATATAAGGAACAAGTGGCCATATATGAACAACGTGCGAAATTTGAACTAACTGAACGTGGACAGAAAATGGATAGTCAAATGCGTACACTGATTTCATATCGTAATTTAAGGGAAGAAACATTGAAAAAGGAGTTATACTCTTTACAAGTGAAACTTAATCAAACTGTTAAGCAAAAAAAAAGAAATACAAGAAAATGTAACAATGCTTAAACAAAACTTCAAAGAAAAGGAAACAAAACTCTTGAATGATTTTTTCAGACTTAAAACGTTAAAGAATAAACTTGAAAACAAGTTGTATGCACAAGACCACTCCATACAAACTTCTCACATGATGTTAAATCATAAGAAATTATGTGATGAACATAGTGAGAAATCCATAGGTGACCCAAATCCAGTTTACCTTAGGAACGCTAAAGTGGCCCAACTTATTTTATATGATGGGAGTGAAATCACTAAACCGTTGCTAGTGCACCATTATCAGAAGAGGATAGAGAGTTAGAAGAAATTTCTAGACATAAAATGGCTAAGAAAATGAATGACCTTGTAAGTGTGAAAAACCGGGTCAACCATAAACCTCCCAATTACTCTAAGGAGAGCTTCTTAGCTACTTTCAAACCTCAAACTCAGTTGACCCCTAAACAAGTATTTTGGAAGTTAGACATGGAAAAGAAAAAGGCCAAAGAGCATGTAATAAATAATCCTCCCCTAATGAGATTACCGGTTTGCAACGGTGTACCCGCCTAATATACTCATGCATTTAGTTCCTATAAATCTTCCTACAGAATGTAAAACGTTAATTAGCATTTACGTACTTTATCAACTATTTGCTGATTTCGTTACACCATCAGCTATTACTGAAGGGGAAAGGGGGTTTGAGCAAACAAAACGGTTTTATCTAACTGAGGTTATTCCATTCTTCAAACTGGTCAAAGAACATTTTGAAGGTATTCAAAAGGCCCTAAAAACTGAAGTTAAAGAAATGAAAGATGTGTTTAAAGAAACGGAAAACATGGCGAAACAAAATGCAATTGAGCTTAAAAGTTATGAGATTGAAAGAAAGAATATACACATCACCAATGAGAATTTGATTGCTAGATGTATTGCCCAGATGTGTATTAGACTGCTACTGATTCTGCTTTAACTGCCATTCAGTTTCATGGTTTGTCAATTGCATTTAAAGTTGCCCAGGTTCGTGTCAATGAGTTTGAAGCCGAGAATTTAAGATTGCGTGAGAAAATCCAAAATGATGATCATGATAACATGGTCAGGCATTTGTCTAAATTAGAAGTTGATAATCTTAATTTGAAATTAAAATATCAGCATCTAGAAGAAAGAATTAAAACTTCAAATGCCAAGACGTCTTTAGATGCTCCTGAATTTGATGCATATTTTGAAATAAGCAAACGAGATGAACGGGTTCAAGCTCACTCTAACACGATCAGAAAATTGAAAGCACAAATTTCTCAATTGTAGGGAAATAGGAGTGAAGTGGTTGGCACCCATAAACCACCGTCTTTGGATTCTCATAATTTTCAATACCAAAACATCATCAACAAATTGCAACAGGAAAATGATTGTTTTCAAGCTAAAAATTCAAAAGTTAAATTGCATTACAAAGAGTTATATGATTCAATTAAGGTCACTCATGACAAACATAATGAAAAGATAATTTGTTTGCTTAATGAGATTGAGAATCTAAAGACTAAGGTGAAAGGAAAATGCCATTCACCACTTGTGAATATGTTGTTCCAAAGGTTTCTGCTTGTAAAAATTATGCAATTGATGTTAAGCCTATTCTCCCTCCTCTTAGGAACAATAGGAGAACTTATCAAGCATATCTTCCCCACCTTAAGGATAGCTGATGTGCTATTTAATCCTGCTTTTAATATTTATAAAACTTAGATAACTTAGGATAGACACATACTAACGGGCAGAGAACCCGATCAGATGTAGTAAAGCCTTAGGTAAATCCGAGTATCGTCCCACGAGAGCTATGACCTTGAAATAACTAAGATGATTAGAAATGATATTGATAATATATTGGTATGAAAAAGTTGTTATAATTCATCGATATGCTATTAATCTACTCACACAGACACCAGAAATTTAGGGAAAAGAGATAGATAAGCGAAGCTTAATCAAGAACACAAATATGAATTGATTCTCGATATGAAGGTTCAATATAGTGGTTAATTATCACCAGGCTCCTTTGGTCAATTCGTCATGGCCTATGGTTCTTAGATTCCTCACAAAGATGAACAGATCACCCGGGATCATTCAGCAACCTAATAGCAATCATTAAGCACCAAATCTACTAGATCTAGACGGTGGAAACCCGACCGTTAGGAACTTAGATTCCCCCTAACCTCTTAAATACCTCCACTTAATAGGTGATCATTTGGTCAGTTCACACACGAAGAGTGGTTGTACTATGGTCAATTCCTCCCATACTTCGCAATCTATCAGACTAGGGTCAGTTGGTCATATCTCCCAGCCCTTTAGATACTACCAAGCTTATAATACTACCAAGGCTAGCGATCTATGAAAAGACTAGCAAATGTCTATAAATAATTAAAGAGAATAACGATAACATAAATGCAAACTTCAATTAATGATATGAATTCATAGTATAAGTCCTAGAAAAATATAAAAAGAATTCATACTCGAATACAATGGAAATCGTAGACGAGGACTTCGTTATTCAACGCTCCTAAGCCATGCGTCTTCTTCTGTGATTTGATCTCCCCAAACCCTAGAAGGTTTGGGAAAGGAGAGATTCTTAAACTGGTGAAACCTTCGACTATTTATAGGCTTCGAACTGGTTACGGCGTAACCTTATTAGGTAGTTACGTCGTAACCTCTTTAATCGTTTGTGCTTAGCCATGGCTACGACGTAACCTTAGTTGGGGTTACGCCGTAGCTTTCGTAAATCATGTGTATTTCTTCATTACGGCGTAACCTGAGCTGAGGGTTACGCCGTAGTCTTTTTCAATAAGGTGTTCATCAGTTGTTATGGCGTAACCTGAGTTGAGGGTTACGCCGTAGCCTTCATAATCTTTAGTTATGCCGTAACTTCATCACTTGGTTACGCCGTAGTTAACAAACAATCTATCCATAGGGCTTGAAAATGTCCAATTGCAGCTTCCTTACATTGAATATATCCTTAAATGAAATAATAAGGAATAAGGATGTTTTCATGAGTATTTTACTCAAAATGTGATGATAAAGGGGGAAATTAACACTTAGAAAATCAGGACTATTTGATGTTATCAAATATCCCCCCACTTAAACTCTACTTGCCCTCAAGTAGACCAATTTAGACTGCAAAAGATACATCCTCAATAAATGAGCAGTTATAATTTCCATGCAAGAATATTAATAAGAGCCGAACACCTCACGAAATGGGAACGAAAACACTCTCACTCTCATCCTAATCTAAGTGTTAATTTCGGGGTGATCACTCAATTGCACGGACATAGTAAGTATTCTATCATAAGCTTGGCAATTACACACAACTCCACCACTAGAGCTAAGGTTAAGACAAATTTTAGAAAGCAATGTTGGGTTATAGTGATTCAAAGGCTTTGGGGTGGTGTCATTATTAACGTGTCACGACGAAGTGGACAAAATCAATGATACATGACCAAATCCATGGCCAAGACATCAAGGATTGCTCGCTGCATCACCTAGACACGCTTTACGACAAAAAGGGTAAGGTAAGGCATGAGATATTTAAATGGGTGTAAAAGAAAAAGAAAACAAATAGTCTTAGCTTAAAACCAAGTTGTCATCGCCAAACCGTTAATTCGAGGTTCATCTTCACATGATCAATATATGTAACTGAATCCACCATTATTCTTTCTTGAACGATTCTTCCAACATTCGAATGTGATCGAGAAGATTATTCTTAGTGGTAATTTTTTTATATATTGCTTGTAATTCATCGCACTGTAACTCGGATAATAATAAACCTTTTTTTTTTTTTTTTTTTTTTTTTTAACATACATCCCCCCCCCCTTGAACTGAGCATAAGGAGATAACTTAGGGGTCTTTGACGATCTTCAGTAAGATGTGGATGATTAGGTACACCTCTCGAAAGTTTATTTTGAACCTTGAACAAGGGCGAACAATGACTTCAAGATAAAAAGGTAAGACTACACGGTAGGCTAAGGTGTAAGGGTGTAACGAAAATAAGGGTTAGAAAATGAAAGGATAGGCTCAAAAGGGGTGTAATTAGGGGTATCTTGCACTAAAGGTAAGCGCAACAAAAAGGGTTAACACGGAGGTCGAAAAGCCAATGTGACTAATCGAAAAACGCACACAAGTGAACACATATGGGCTATTTGGGTTTAATCCTAAAACATTTACTTTTTTCAAAATCGCCTTTTCCAAATGCACCAAGCTAACTTGATACATTACTCGTCTATGGTCTCGAAGTGATGTAAAAGCCAAGTTCTAAAGTTTACAATACTATCGGCACACTCAATATATGGTAGATTTGGGTAAAATGGGAAAAACGGAAAGGCTAAATCTCACCAATGGCAATAAGGGTTATAGTGTGCTCGGCTTTATGTAATTCTAGATTGGTTAAAAATATAACAAAAAATTTCAAATGAGCTTAAAATTTTTAAACCAACTTGAAAATTAGGGCAAGTAAGCTAAGTAATCATACACTTCATTTCTATTCCTATCCCCCCACTTGAAGTGTACAAAGTCCCATTTGTACGAAGAAAAAGGAAAAATAAAATAGAAATGAAAAATAATCAAGATAGAAATAAACTCCCCTCTCGAATGCTTGCCCAAGATGTCTCACTAAAGGTTGAAGGTGGGTCATGGGGTTGCTAGTGCGTATCGTTTCCGGGGACTACGCCTTAATTATTGTATAGCCTCAAAATTTTTCTACTGCATCAGAGGTTACGGCGTAACTGACCCTAAGGTTACGCCGTAATTGCATCACATAACCAAAAACATGCACATAATACATGCAAAATTTTGTACCCTACGGGTACAATCGATAATTAAGCATACAAATATCCTAATAATTTAGTTATTACAGACATAAGTACCAAATTGTTTCAAATTGTTCCATCAAACAGGGAAATCAATCATCCCTAGGTGATCATGATCCATGGAGTGAAATTGGGTGGGATTGAACGGGGTGCTTGTAGTGCTGCCAGGAGTGGGCTCGGCCTGCATGAATGCCACTCCTCCGTGGACGCTAACGTCGGGGATGTCGGGCTGGTACACATACTCCGGACCTTGCCACCTAGGTTGGCTCAAATGCATGTTCTGGAGCATTTGGCTAGTCCGATCCGCACTCCAGTGAAAGAAGTCCTACTGGAGCTGCTGCACTTGGTCCATGGTACCTACGAAACCCTCAAATTGGTTACTAAGACCATATAGACCCACTCCGAGGCTATCAATTTTCTCATTGAAGTGGGTCGCCATTCCATCGATCCTCTCGTCGATGATCTGTAACCTTTCCCCCACATTTACGTGTGCCCTTCTTCGTCCCATGGGCACCTGCTCCTCTACATCCTCTTCGGCTTCACCACCAGCACCACTACCTTCCCGTACTTCTCTCCTTGGGGCTGTCCTAGATAGCTCAATTAATCCATACATGTCCTGGGTACAAATCCCAAACTCAACTAGCTTACTCAGTCCAATCAAGCTAGTCTCCCTACCACGGGTCACCCGAGCCAAAGTTGCATTGGTCATCAGATCATAGCTTCTGGCCAAACCTCCCAATGAAATGATCCCCCTGCATTTGGCTCCTAGATGAAAACCCCTTAGCACCACCACCCATAAACCTCGCCAAATAGTAGGGAACATCGATGTTGTTACCCCCTTCTATGCCTTCCATGAGGTATAAGTCATCCATAGTCATTATTTCCTTGGCAGAGTGTCTTGCTCGAATATAGCAAGCAAGTAGGCGGTGCACCAGTCGACGAATGGGGTTTCTCACCATTTTGTAGGATGGTGGCTGTTTAGAATCGTAACCATCCATGATAGCAATTTGGTTGAAATAGGCTGCAGTGTATGAGTTTCATCCCTTCTCCTCCAACAAGTGTTGTAGAACCTACTAAAAGCTTCCGAATCCATTTCTTCTTCAGTATACAAGCCCATTCTCACAGTAAATTGCCTTAGAGTCAAACTCCATCTCACACCTCCAAGTTGGAAAAACAACGACTCCACATCATCATCCTCAATATCAGTATGAAACTCAACAATAACAAGGAATTCCCGGACATATTCTGGAATGACCGGCTCCGTGATCCTAAAAAGCCTTAACCACGCATTGCATGTGAACTCCCCTGCTGTACATGTGAACTAAATTTTGCAGAATTTCCTCAACTTCCTACCAGCTTTCCCGTTTGCCAAACTATCAAATGCATCAAAATCAAGTGCTTTCGGTTGACTAATATCCTTTCTCCTTAATTTTTCGTACTCATCAAGGCATAATTGCCTAATTCCTGCATCATCGTATGCCATAAACCTAAACCATTGAGCGGGGTTGTTTGCGCCTGTAAATAAGACAGATAACAGTAAGTGGAGACCTTACTGATGTAAAGCTACGGCGTAACCACTATTATAGTTCCGCCGTAATTTGATAATTCCTGAAGTTACAGCGCAACTCAACATAATTGTTACGCCGTAATTACAGATTTCAACAGTTACGACGTAACTTACCCCTAGTTATGCTGTAACTTTCCCCAGAAACTCAGCACCTCAGATGGTCAAATTAAGCGATAGATTACGTCGGAACCATCAATATTTTTCAAGTGGTAAAAAGTTTTTATAGATTTTTAACCTATTAGTGCTGAGGGACCGCGCCTAACCTACTAGGTTTGTGTTTGACCCAAAACCCTTTTAAATTAAGTCAAAACACCCAAATCGACCCATAGTGATAGGACACGAATCAAAATAACATGGGAAAATCATCATAATCATCAATTAATCAAACCAATAGCAATAATATACTCAAATAAGCAAGATCCCTAAAATATTAAAATACAAACCCTAATTGAATAATCGAAATAAACGAATCAAAAAGAGTATTAATATATCTTACCAGCCATGGTGAATCATGAGATGAAGAGATCTTGATGGAAAAAATTTTGAGAGAAAAAATTACTGTTTTGGTAGGCGATGAAAAGATTTTATGTAAAACCTAGTTTTTAATCCGTATATGGTTTTATACCGCCAGGAGGTTACGGCGTATTTTAATTAATAGTTACGCCGTAACTAATATTTTCAAAATATGAAATGTTGTGAAAGGGTTGTGTCATAATCCTAATAGGGATTACGCCGTAACTGAATATTTAATTTTAATTAAAAATTTAATTTTTAGAAATCTGATTGTATAGTGGTTACGTCGTAACTCTTAAAAGAAGTTACGCCGTAACTAATAGCATCGGAGAATAAATTTGTACTATTGCAATAAGAGAGATTGAGAAACGTACCTTATGGAAGTGCTCAAATCTCTTAATGAAGTTAATATGATATACCTTAGATCTTCCATTAACTGCTCCCCGACAGCGGCGCCAAAAAGCTGATGTGCTATTTCATCCTGCTTTTAATATTTATAAAACTTAGATAACTTAGGATAGACACATACTAACGGGCAGAGAACCCGATCAGACGTAGTAAATCCTTAGGTAAATCCGAGTATCATCCCAAGAGAGTTGTGACCTTGAAAGAACTAAGATGATTAGAAATGATATTGATAATATATTGGTATGACAAAGTTGTTATAATTCATCGATATGCTATTAATCTACTCACACAAACACCAAAAATTTAGGGAAAAGAGATAGATAAGCGAAGCTTAATGAAGAATACAAATATGAATTGATTCCCGATATGAAGGTTCAATATAGTGGTTAATTATCACCAGACTCATTTAGTCAATTTGTCATGGCCTATGGTTCTTAGATTCCTCACCAAGATGAACAGGTCACCCGGGATCATTCGGCAACCTAATCGCAGTCATTAAGCACCAAATCTACTAGATCTAGACGGTGGGAACCCGACCGTTAGGAACTTAGATTCCCCCTAACCTTTTAAATACCTCCACTTGATAGGTGATCATTTGGTCAGTTCGCACATGAAGAGTGGTTGTACTACAACCAATTCCTCCCATACTTCGCAATCTATCAGACTGGGTCAGTTGGTCATATCTCCCAGCCCTTTAGATACTACCAAGCTTATAATACTACCAAGGCTAGCGATCTATGAAAAGACTAGCAAATGTCTATAAAGAATTAAAGAGAATAACAATAACATAAATGCAAACTTCAATTAATGATATGAATTCATAGTATAAGTCCTAGAAAAATATAAAAAGAATTCAAACTCGAATACAATGGAAATCGTAGACGAGGACTTAATTATTCAGCGCTCCTAAGCCATGCTTCTTCTTCTGTGTTTTGATCTCCCCAAACCCTAGAAGGTTTGGGAAAGGAGAGATGCTTAAACTGGTGAAACCTTCGACTATTTATAAGCTTCAAACTGGTTACGGCGTAACCTTATTAGGTCGGTACGTCGTAACCTCTTTAATCGTTTGTGCTTATCCATGGCTACGACGTAACCGTAGCTGGGGTTACGCCGTAGCTTTCGTAAATCATGTGTATTTCTTCATTACGGCGTAACCTGAGCTGAGGGTTACGCCGTAGTCTTTGTCAATAAGGTGTTTATCAGTTGTTACAGCGTAACCTGAGCTAAGGGTTACGCCATAGCCTTTATAATCTTTAGTTATGTCGTAAATTCATCACTTGATTACGCCGTAGTTAAGAGACAATCTATCCATAGGGCTTGAAAAAGTCCAATTGCAGCTTCCTTACATTGAATGAGTCCTAAAATGAAATAATAAGGAATAAGGATGTTTTCATGAGTATTTTACTCAGAATGTGATGATAAAGGGGGAAATTAACGTTTAGAAAATCAGGACTATTTGATGTTATCAATAGCCTAGATAGTCTTCGTGAGATCCTTGAAGATGATAGAATAGAGAAACCTCTAGATAGTATTTTTGCCTATTCTTGCATTTACACTAAACGATCTCAGGAACTCTTAGAATACGTCATTGGCACATGTCCTAAAACCGGTACCAAGCGAGATAGATTTGTTGCATCCACTTAAATGCCTAAGAACAAGCATGTAATCTTTGAGATACCCTTGAAAACCTCTGAACCCAGCACATCAAAACCAGAAAAGCAAATGATAGTGAAACAAGTTAATGTTCCCATCATTACTTCCATAGGAGTAAAAATTGACTCTAAACTAGCGGGTCAAAGCCTAGCGACAATACAAAGAAAGATAGGACTACGCAAGTTAAAAGTGCTCACAAGAAGGAAGTAGAAGACCACAGTAGGAACGATAAATTTTATTTAAATAAATAGAATCGTGTTGGTTCTAGTACTAGCTCTAAGCGTAAAGTAATTAATTCGAAGTCTTATGCTGTGTGCAAAACATGTAATGAATATTTAATTTAGGGTAATCATGATCAATGTGTTGTGTCAATTTTTGATGTCTAAAAACAATCCCCAATTAAGAAAGTTTGGAGAGCGAAACAAATTAAGCAATCTTGGAAACCCACAGGGAAAATGTTTACCAATGTGGGCTTACAGTGGAAGCCCATAGGTCGAACATTCAAACTAGGCGAAATTTTCCCCTTAACTAGGATTGCCATGCCTAGAGGAGTGCCTGTTAAGATATGGAAGCCAACTGGTAGAATTATTCCTTTAGTCACACAATGACCTTTAACTAAGTCATGTAATTCTGTTAGTGTTGTCCCCATTGTCAAAATCAAGACACCTAGGGTTTTTGTAGATCCAAAGATTGTTTGTACTAACCAAAAAGACCCCATTTGCACGTGGGAATCCAATGTTTCCAATTTTCCATCTTCGTCTGTTTTCAAATACATGTCGTACAAATCGTCCTTTGATATATGGATTCAGGCTGCTCAAACATATGACCGGAGATCCCTCACGGCTCAAGAATTTCGTGAATAAGTTTATCGGGACAATTAGATTTCGAGAATGACCATTTTGGGGCAATTATGGTTTACGGAGATTATTTTTTTGGTGACAATGTAATTTCCAGGGTATACTACGTGGAAAGACTTGGTCACAATTTGTTCTCTGTTGGTCAATTTTGTGATTTCGATCTAGAAGTGGCTTTCAAAAAACACACATGCTTCATCAGGGAATTAGATGGTGTTGATATTCTTAAAGGTTCTCGTGGCACTAATCTACACACCATCTCTATTGAAGACATGATGCAGTCCTCTCCTATTTGCTTGTTGTCTAAACCCTCAAAGAAAAAGTCTTGGTTATGGCACCGTCGGTTAAATCACCTGAACTTTGGTACCATTAACGATCTTGCTCGCAAGAACCTTTTACGAGGTCTACCCAGACTAAAATTCGAAACAGATCATCTTTGTTCGGCTTACCAACTGGGCAAAAGCAAGCAGTATGTTCACAAACCTAAAACTGTGAACACCATAATGGAAGTTCTTCACACCCTTCACATGAATCTATTCGGACCAATGAGAGTGCAAAGTATATATGGGAAGAAGTATGTTCTTGTTGTTGTCGAAGACTATTCTCGATTTACATGGGTGAAGTTTTTGAGGACTAAGGATGAGACGCCAGAAGTTATCATCAGACTGATCAAACAATTGCAAGTTAGACTCAACAAAACCGTCAGAATCATCCGCACAAATAATGGAACTGAGTTTTTGAAAAAACATCTCATTCAATTTTATGAGAGTATTGGCATCAGTCACCGGAAGAGTATTCCACATACTCCTCAGCCGAACGGAGTTATTGAAAGACGAAATCGCACTCTTGTGGAAGCTGCACGAACCATGCTAATATTCTCTAAGGCTCCGATGTTTCTTTGGGCGAAAGCTATTGCTACTGCTTGTTACACTCAAAACCGATCCTTGATTCATACTCTTCACAACAAAACTTCATATGAGCTGATACATAACAAGAAACCAGATCTTTCTTTTCTACCCGTGTTTGGTGTTCTATGTTATCTAACAAATGACAGTGAAGATCTGAGAAAGTTAAAGGCTAAAGCAGACATTGGATTCTTCGTTGGGTATGCACCAGATCGTAAGGGATACTGAATCTACAACAAACGAACCAGACAAATTATGGAAACCATTCACGTGACATTCGATGAGCTGACTGAGCAACCGGCTCCGGGACACACCAGTTTCTGGTCCACACCTAATTTTTTGACTCCTGGACCAATAAGTTCAGGCCTTGTACAATATCCCACTCATGCAGTTCCTTATGTACCCGCTTCAGATGACGATTTGAAGATCTTGTTTGATCCAATGTTTGATGAATATTTTGAGCCACCAACTGGTGATACTTCGACATTATCGGCTGCCGCAGCTCCTAATCTACCAAGGGATTATCCACTAGTTTGATGCTCCCTCTACTAGTTATTCACCATCATCATCAAATCTTCAATATCTTTCGGTACATCAAAGCACTACAGTAAACAATTCTTTAGAATTGAATCCTTTTGCTCCTCCTAAAGATGTTCCGTTCGAAAACATATTTTCTCCTGAATCCTCGTCTGAGGAATCTTCTTCAGGGGATCTTAACATGGCTACTTTAGTTCCCTACCCTCAACCACATGAACATCTCAAAAAATGGACCAATGATCATCTGATTGATAACATTATTGGGAATCCTTCTCGTCCAGTATCCACACGAAAGTAACTTGCCACTGATGCCTCGTGGTGCTTTTATAATTCCTTACTATCCAAAGTTGAACCCAAAGATTTCAAGACCACTGCTGCTGAAGATTATTAGTTTAATGCAATGCAAGAAAAATTCATGAGTTTGACCGACTTGAAGTATGGGAATTAGTACCACCTCCAGACTGTGCAATGATTATTGCTCTCAAGTGGATCTATAAGGTGAAACTTGATGAGCATGGTGGTGTTCCAAAAAATAAGGCACGGCTTGTTGCTAAGGGATATAGTCAAGAGTAGGGCATTGACTTTGAGGAGTCATTCGCACCGGTTGCTCGAATAGTGGCTATTAGAATCTTTCTCGCTAATGCTGCCAGCAAGAACATGATAGTCTACCAAATGGATGTGAAGACTTCTAAATGGCGATCTGAAAGAAGTAGTCTATGTCAGTCAAACAGAAGGATTTGTGGATCCTGATCATCTTACACTTGTTTATCGTCTGAAAAAGGCTCTTTACGGCCTAAAGCAGGCACCTAGGGCATGGTACGGCACTTTTTCATAGTTCCTATTGGCAAACGGATTCTACAAAGGTGTTGTTGATCCTACAATATTCACTCAGAAAACAGTAAAACATTTACTTCAATGTTCAAATTTATGTTGATGATATCATATATGCCTCAACCAATTCTATGGAATGTGACCGTTTTTCAAATAAGATGAGTTCTAAATTCCAAATGTATATGATGGGAAAAATGTCGTTTTTCTTAGGATAACAAATTTCTCAAAGTCCCAGAGGCATTTTTATAAATCAATCTAAATATGCCAATGAAATTTTAAAGAAATTTGGATTTGATTCTAGTGACCCTGTTGACACTCCTATGGTGGAGAGAACAAAACTGGATGAGGACCTCTCTGGGATCCCGGTTGATCAAACTAAGTTCCGTAGTATGATTAGATCCCTGATGTATCTCACTGCCAGTAGACCAGATCTTATTTTCGCTGTATGCATGTGTGCTTGGTATCAGGCTAAGCCTACCAAAAAGCACCTTAAAGCGGTAAAACGGGTCTTTCGATATCTCTAAAGAACCATTAATATGGGTGATAACACTCAGAATGAGCATGTTTTTAGTTGTGTTATTGCTAGTTTTATGCATGACAACTAGTTATATTTATACATAATTGTTTCGAAATTGCGAAGAAAGTGTATTTGTATGTAAATGTAGCTAGGTATCGGAAAAGATGAAGAAATGATGAATATATGCACATTTGGATCATTCCCGAGAAGGAGGAGAAAGAAAAAACTACACAAGGACTTAATGATTTGAAGCACGAAGATTTCTAAGTTTCTACGCCAATAAAATATCAAGTTATATCGTAGAAATCAGTGCCGAAAGCAAAGAAAAAGCATGCATCAAGCAGAGACGAGAAAAAGTCAAAAGATGCTGTACGGATGGACTCCAGCCGATCGGTCGGAGCCCGTAACCAGATCGGCTGAATGGTGGTTAAAGGAGGAGCCGATCGGTTGCATCCCGCAACCAATTTGGCTGGGCAATATGCTGTTACAATTTTTGCATTTATTGAAGACTTAACTTCCACTAATCATTGGAGTCCAATCATTTTTAGTTATTAACTCCTGAAGGACATTTTTAATTATCTTAGTAAGGTATCTTATGCTATATAATGAACCTAGACTAATGTACTAGGTGCGACACAACCTTGAGAGTAATAGACTTACACCAAAGCTATTACTAACCAAATTTGTTCAGCCCAAAAGTCTCATAGAAGCTGTAAAACGTCCAGGAATGTATTGAGTTTAAGTCTCAATCATTTGGTAGTGTTTTGGAGTTGTTACAGTTCATCTAAGGCAATTGGAGGTGTGTGGATTGCTATAGTTCCACAAAATTAGTTCTTGTAATTCAAAGATAGGTATACTTTGTTACTTTACAATGAACTTTTATTTTTATGAGTTATATGAAAGTTATGTTTGTTACTTGTGTTTCGTTATGATTGTTATGATGGAGTAGTTCTTGGATATACATGTGTGTAAGATGTAAACAATTGTTTGAGTGTTCTTATCTATATGATGCATGAGAATTCTTCTTGTTTAATAAGTTTGTTGAGATAACATCTAGTCTTGCTTAATTAGTTGGTATTAACATTTAAAAGATATAAAGGCCGAAAGTATTTCTCTTAATGTTTTTATTCCAAAACGTTAGTGTACGAACTAGTATGAGATATGAGGATTGACATTCATCATATTTGGTTATCAATTGTGAATCATTTGCCTACGATATGTGCATTACTTCAAGTTTACACCAAACTATCATGAACACTCTAGACAATTAGTTATAACTTGCACACTAGTATATGTTTTCTTTAATTGTTTTTAGAATAACAAATTGCGTAGGAGACTTGACAAACCTTCTTGTCTTAGACAAATCAAATCACCACAAATCCCTTAATTATCCGGTAAATCGTGTTTATAAATTTAAAATTTGTACACGGTAGAGCACATCAATGGGACTCTGGTGTCCGAAGAACACCGCCATGGCACTAACAGCCTATGCAGATGATGACCATGCAGGGTGTAAAGATACACGTCAAAGTATGTCGGGAGGTGCTGAATTTTTGGGTGATAAATTAGTGAGCTGGTCTTCAAAGAAGCAAATAAGTACGTCCATATCTTCCACAGAGGCAGAGTACATTGCCATGTCTGCATGTTGTGCTCAAATATTATGGATGAGATCCCAACTATCTGACTATGGCTTTGCATAAAACAAGATTCCTTTGTACTGTGACAACAAAAGTGTCATTGCTATTTGATGCAACAATGTCCAGCACTCTCGATCAAAGCACATCGATATCCGACATCACTTCATTAGGAAACAAGTTGATAATGGTGTGGTTGAACTTTACTTCGTAAGGACTGAGTACTAGCTGGCGGATACCTTCACTAAAGCTCTTCCAAGAGAACGGCTTCAATTTATTCTCCCGCGACTTGGTATGAAGAGTCTGAAGCCAAACACTCAAATGTCTTCAGGAAGAGAATGTGGAGTAATGGATTTTCTTCGTGTATCACTTGTACATATTTAAAACCAAAAAGAAAAATAGAAAAATATAAAACCTACAAAAACCATAAAAATCAGAAAAATAGAAAATACCAAAAATAGTTTTTCAAGGCATGTCTTCTGGTATCGATAACATTTACGGTCCTAAAAATGTTATTCAATAATTAAACGGGTCTTTAAATGAAGTTCAAGAAGAAGTTTAAAAAGTTTTTCAAAACATGCATAAATGGCTAGCTATTATTTCTGATATGCAACCCACTCTTAAAAATAAGGAAAGCACTTCGACAAAAAGACGGCTGTTCTTATACAAATATTTTTATGTCTATGATTCTTCAGGAGAGTATTTGTGTTTCACTTGGTTGTAATATGTTATATGAAAATCAATTGGACTTATATTTTTGTAAATCAATAGGACGTAATTTTTTCATAAAATGTGTCACTCAAGCAATGACTACAGCTCTTTTAATAAAAAAAATTGTCATCTATTGATGGGGAGAGTGATTTCAAATGTTTATATTTTCAAATTTTATACCATCAAACGAGTCTCTTTGTACATAATAAGTAGTGAATTAATATTCAAATGTTATGTGTCAGTATATGAATTTTTCATGAGTTTCTCGTTAAACTCCAAATCATTTATAAACTCAGCATTCCTGACATTAACATTATCCCTCATAGATTGAGGGGGAGCATTATAATGTTCCTTTATCAATATATATTAAACCAGACAACATTTTCTCTCAAATTTTCCAACTTATTTAAATCAATTAGGATCACAAATCTTGAAAGGTTTGAAATTTTTGATCGGGGGAGAGAATGTGATTTAAATATTAAATCTGATAAAAATGTGATTGTTTAAGACTCAACCAGGCTCTCCGCCCTCCATGTGCTAAACAATTTCAAATACCGATGCACATGTTGAGGGGGAATATTTTTGAAAGATCAAAAACAATTGAGGTACAAATGCTTTGATATTTTATCACAAGTACCTTGATTGATTTTTAATTGGTTTTAAGGCGGAGAGAACAGTACCACATGACTGACATTGCATTTAATTTATTGGAGTTATAAGGATGGTGATGTGCTATTTCATCCTGCTTTTAATATTTATAAAACTTAGATAAGTTAGGGTAGACACATACTAACGGGCAGAGAACCCGATCAGATGTAGTAAAGCCTTAGGTAAATCCGAGTATCGTCCTAAGAGAGCTGTGACCTTGAAAGAACTAAGATGATTGGAAATGATATTGATAATATATTGGTTTGACAGAGTTGTTATAATCCATCAATATGTTATTATTCTGCTTACACAGACACCAGAAATTTAGGGTAAAGAGAAAGATAAACGAAGCTTAACGAAGAATACAAATATGAATTGATTCTCGATACGAAGGTTCAATATAGTGGTTAATTATCACCAGACTCCTTTGGTCGATTCGTCATGGCCTATGGTTCTTAGATTCCTCACCAAGATGAGCAGGTCACCCGGGATCATTCGGCAACCTAATAGCAGTCATTAAGCACAAAATCTACTAGATCTAGACGGTGGGAACCCGACCGTTAGGAACTTAGATTCCCCCTAACCTCTTAAATACCTCCACCTGATAGGTGATCATTTGGTCAGTTCGCACACGAAGAGTGGTTGTACTATGGCCAATTCCTCCCATACTTCGCTATCTATCAGACTGGGTCAGTTGGTCATATCTACCAGCCCTTTAGATACTACCAAGCTTATAATACTACCAAGGCTAGAGATCTATGAAAAGACTAGCAAATGTCTATAAAGAATAGTAGAGAATAAAAATAACATAAATGCAAATTTTAATTAATGATATGAATTCATAGTATTAGTTCTAGAAAAATATTAAAAGAATTAAAACTCGAATACAATGGAAATCGTAGACGAGGACTTCATTATTCAGTGCTCCTAAACCATGCTTCTTCTTCTGTGTTTTGATCTCCCCAAAACCTAGAAGGTTTGGGAAAGGAGAGATACTTAAAACTAGGGAAACCATCGACTATTTATAGGCTTCGAACTAGTTACGGCGTAACCTTATTAGGTAGTTACGTCGTAACTTCATTTAATCATTTGTGCTTATCCATGGTTACGACGTAACCTTAGCTGGGGTTACGCCGTAGCTTCTGTAAATCAAGTGTATGTCTTCATTACGGTGTAGCCTGAGCTGAGGGTTACGCCGTAGTCTTTGTCAATTGGGTGCTTATCAGTTGTTACGGTGTAACCTGAGCTGAGGGTTACGCCGTAGCCTTCGTAATTTTTAGTTGCGTCGTAACTTCATCACTTGGTTACGCCGTAGTTAAGAGACAATCATATCAATAGGGCTTGAAAACGTCTAATTACAGCTTCCTTACATTGAATAGGTCCTTAAATGAAATAATAAGGAATAAGGACGTTTTCACTAGTATATTACTCAAAATGTGATGATATAGGGGGAAATTAACTCTTAGAAAATCAGGACTATTTGATGTTATCAAATATCCCCTCACTTAAACTCTACTTGCCCTCAAGTAGTCCAATTTAGACTGCAAAAGATACATCCTGAAGAATGCGCAGTTTTAATTTCCATGCTAGAATATTAATAAGAGCCGAACACCTCACGAAATGGGAACGAAAACACTCTCACTCTCATCCTAATCTAAGTGTTAATTTCGGGGTGATCACTCAATTGCACGGACATAGTAAGTATTCTATCATAAGCTTGGCAATTGCACACAACTCCACCACTAGAGCTAAGGTTAAGACAAATTTTAGAAAGTAAAGTTGGGTTGTAGTGTTTCAAAGGCTTAGGGGTGGTGTCATTACTAACGTGTCACGGCGAAGTGGACAAAATCAATGATACATGACCAAATTCATGGCCAAGACATCAAGGATTGCTCGCTGCATCACCTAGACACGCTTCACGACAAAAAGGGTAAGGTAAGGCATGGGATATTTTAATGGGTGAAAAGGAAAAAGAAAACAAATAGTCTTAGCTAAAAACCGAGTTGCCATCGCCCCACCAATAATTCAAGGTGCATCTTCATATGATCAGTATATGTCACTGGAATCCACCATTATTTATCCTTGAACTATTCTTCCAACCTTCGCATGTGATCGAGAAGATAATTCTCAATGCCAATTTCTTCACATAGTGCTTACAATTCTTCGCACTGTTAACACAGATAAAAATAATTTTTTATTTTTTTTATTTTTATTTATTATTATTTCTTAAATGATAACATAAATGCATCCCCCCATTTGAACTTGAACATAAGGTGATAACTTGGGGGTCTTTGATGATCTTTAGTGAGTTGTCGATGATGACGTACGCCTCTCGGAACTTTTTTTTTGAACCTCAAACTAGGGCGAACAATGACTTCAAGGTAAAAAGGTAAGACTACACGGTAGGCTAAGGTGTAAGGATGTAACAAAAATAAGGGTTAGAAAATGAAAGGATAGGCTCAAAAATGGTGTAACTAGGGGTATCTTGCACTAAAGGTGAGTGCAACAAAAAAGGTTAACACGGAGTTCGAAAAGCCAATGTGATTAATCGATAAACGCACACAAGTGAACACATATGGGCTATTTGGGTTTAATCCTAAAACATTTACTTTTTTCAAATCGCCTCTTCCAAATGCACCAAGCTAACTTGATACACTACTCATCTATGGTTTCGAAGTGATGTAAAAGACAAGTTCTAAAGTTTACAATACTATCGGAACACTCAATTTATGGTAGATTTGGGTAAAATGGGGGAAACGGAAAGGCTAAATCTCACCAATGGCAATAAGGGCTATAGTGTGCTCGGCTTTATGTGATTCTAGATTGGTTAAAAATATGACAAAATTTTTTCAAATAAGCTTAAAATTTTGAAACCAACTAGAAAATTAGGGCAAGTAAGTTAAGTAATTTATATTCCTATCCCCCCACTTGAAGTGTACAAAGTCCCGATTGTACGAAGAAAAAGGAAAAATAAAATAGAAATGAAAAATAATCAAGAAAGAAATGAACTCCCCTCTCGAATGCTTGCCCAAGATGTCTCACTAAAGGTTGAAGGTGGGTCATGGGGTGGCTAATGCGTAACGTTTCCGGGAACTACGCCTTAACTAATGTGTTGCTTCTAAAATTTTCCCACTGCAGTAGGGGTTACGGCGTAACTGACCCTAAGGTTACGCCGTAACTGTATCACAGAACCAAAAACCTGCACAAAATACATGGAAAATTTTGTACCCGACCTGTACAATTGATGACAGATCATCCAAATATCCAAATAGTTAAGTTATTATAGACATAAGTAGCAAATTATTTTAAATTGTTTCAAATTGTTTCATCAATCAGGGAAATCAATCCTCCCTGGGAAGATCATGATCCATTGAGTGGAATTGGGTAGGATTGAACGAGCTGCTTGTGGTGCTGCCAGGAGTGGGCTCAGCCTGCATGAATGCCACTCCTCCGTGGACGCCGATATCAGGGATGTCAGGCTGGTACACATACTCTGGACCTTGCCACCTAGGGTGGCTCAAATGTATGTTCTGAAGCATTTGGCTAGTCCGATCCGCACTCCAATGAAAGAAGTTGTGTTGGAGTTGCTGCACTTGATCCATGGTACCTGCAAAACCCTAAAACTGGTTACTAAGACCATAAAGACCCACTTCGAGGCTTTCAATCTCCGCGTTGAAATGGGTTGACATTCCCTCGATCCTCTCGTCAATGATCTATAACCTTTCCCCTACATTCACAAGTGCCCTTCTTCGTCCCCTGGGCACATGCTCCTCGACCTCCTCTTCAGCTTCACCACCAGCACCACTACCTTCCCCGACTTCTCTCCTCGGGGCAGTCCTAGCCAGCTCAACCATTCCATATATGTCCTGGGTTCAAATCTCGAACTCGACTAGCTTAGTTAGTCCTATCAAGCTAGTCTCCCTACCACGGGACACCCGAGCCAAAGCCGCACCGGTCATAAGATTATAACTCCTAGCCAACCTCCCAATGAAATGAGCCCCCTGCAAAGGACTCCTAGAGGAAAACTCCTTAGCACCAACACCCATAAACCTCACCAAATAGAAGGGAACATTGATGTTTTCCCCCCTTTCATGCCCTACATAAGGTATAGATCATCCATAGTCATTTTTTCTTTGGCAGAGTGTCTTGATCGAATAGAGCAAGCAAGTAGGCGGTGCACCAGTCGATGAATGGGTTTCCTCACCATCATGTAGGATGGTGGCTGCTTTGAATCATAACCATCCATGATAGAAATCTGGTTGAAGTAGGTTGCAAGGTCTTGAGTTTCATCCCTTCTCATCCAACAAGTGTGATAAAACCGACGAAAAGCTTCTGATTCCATTTCCTCTTCAGTGTACAAACCAATCCTCACATTAAATTGCCTAAGAGTCAAACTTCTTCTCTCGCCTCCATGTTGGAAAAACATTGACTCCTCGTCATCATCCACAATATCAGTACGAAACTCCACACTAGCAAGGAATTCCCAGACGTACTCCAGACTGACCGGCTCTGTGATCCTGAATAGCCTCAACCATGCATTGCACGTGAACTCCCCTGTATTTCACATGAACTTAATTTTGCAATACTTCCTCAATTTTCTATGAGCTTTCCCGTTTTCCAAACTATCAAATGCTTCAAAATAAAGTGCTTCAGGTTGACTGATATACTTCCTCCTTAATTTCTCAAACTCTTCAAGGCACAATTGCCTAATCCCAGCATCATTGTATGCCAGAAACCTAAAACATTGAGCGGGGTTGTTTGCACCTGAAAATACCACAAATAACAGTAAGTGCAGACCTTACTGATGTTAAGCTACGGCGAAACCATTATAAGAGTTACGCCGTAATTAGGTAATTTCAGAGGTTACGGCGTAGCTTAACGAAACTGCTACGCCGTAATCACAGACTTCAATGGTTACGACGTAACTTACCCCCCAGTTACGCCGTAACTTTCCCTAGAAACTCAGCACCTCAGATGGTCCAATTAAGCAATAGATTACGCCGGAACCATCAATTTTTTTAAGTGGTAAAAAATTTTGATAAATTTTTAACCTATTAGTGCCGAGGGACCGCACCTAACCCACTAGGTTTGTGTTTGACCCAAAACCCTATTTAAATAAAGTCAAAACACCCAAATCGACCCATAGTGATAGGACACGAATCAAAATAACATGGGGAAATCATCATAATCATCAATTAATCAAACCAATAGCAATAATTTATTCAAATAGGCAAGATCCCTAAAATATTAAAATATAAACCCTAATTGAATAATCAATATAAACGAATCAAAAAGAGTAGTAATAGATCTTACCGGCCATGGAGAATGATGAGATGAAGAGATCTTGATGGAAAACTTTTTGGGAGAAAAATGTACTGTTTTGGTAGGCGGTGAAAGTTTTTATGTAAAACCTAGTTTTTAATCCGAATAAGGTTTTATACCGCCAGGAGGTTACGGCGTAATTCGATTAATAGTTACGCTGTAACTAATATTTTCAGAATATTAAATGGCTGTGAATGGGTTACGTCGTAATCCTAATATGGATTACGCCGTAATTAATTTTAAATTTTAATTAGAGATTTAATTTTTATAAATATGATTGTATAGTGGAAATGATTGTATAGAGATTTAATTTTAATTGAGAAACGTACCTTATGGAAATGCTCAAATCTCTTAATGAGGTGAATATGATATACCTTAGATCTTCCATTAACTGCTCCCCGGCAGCGGCGCCAAAAAGCTGATGTGCTATTTCATCCTGCTTTTAATATTTATAAAACTTAGATAACTTAGGATAGACACATACTAATGGGCAGAGAACCCGATCAAATGTAGTAAAGGCTTAGGTAAATCCGAGTATCGTCCCAAGAGAACCGTGACTTTGAAAGAACAAAGATGATTAGAAATGATATTGATAATATATTGGTATGACAAAGTTGTTATAATCCATCAATATGCTATTATTCTGCTTACACACACACCATAAATTTAGGGTAAAGATAAAGATAAACGAAGCTTAACGAAGAATACAAATATGAATTGATTCTCGATACGAAGGTTAAATATAGTGGTTATTTCCAGACTCCTTGGTCGATTCGTCATGGCCTATGGTTGTTAGATTCCTCACCAAGATAAGCAGGTCACCCGAGATCATTCGACAACCTAATTGCAGTCATTAAGCACCAAATCTACTAGATCTAGACGGTGGTAACCCGGCCGTTAGGAACTTAGATTCCCCCTAACCTCTTAAATACCTCCACTTGATAGGTGATCATTTGGTCAGTTCGCACAAGAAGAGTGGTTGTACTATGGCCAATTCCTCCCATACTTCGCTATTTATCAGACTGGGGTCAGTTGGTCATATCTCCCAGCCCTTTAGATACTACCAAGCTTATAATACTACCAAGGCTAGCGATCTATGAAAAGACTAGCAAATGTCTATAAAGAATAGTAGAGAATGACAATAACATAAATGCAAACTTTAATTAATGATATGAATTCATAGTATAAGTTCTAGAAAAATATAAAAATAATCCAAACTCGAATACAATGGAAATCGTAGACGAGGACTTCGTTATTCAGTGCTCCTAGACCATGCTTCTTCTTCTTCTTCTGTGTTTTGATCTCCCCAAACCCTTGAAGGTTTGGGAAAGGAGAGATACATAAAACTGGTGAAACCATCGACTATTTATAGGCTTCGAACTAGTTACGGCGTAACCTTATTAGGTAGTTACATCGTAACTTCATTTAATCGTTTGTGCTTATCCATGGTTACGGTGTAACCTTAGCTGGGGTTGCGCCATAGCTTTTGTAAATCAAGTGTATTTCTTCATTACGGCGTAGCCTGAGCTGAGGGTTACGCCGTAGTCTTTGTCAATTGTGTGCTTATCAGTTGTTACGGTGTAACCTGAGCTGAGGGTTACGCCGTAGCCTTCGTAATCTTTAGTTGCGTCGTAACTTCATCACTTGGTTACGCCGTAGTTAAGAGATAAGCGTATCAATAGGGCTTGAAAACGTCCAATTGCAGCTTCCTTACACTGAATAGGTCCTGAAATGAAATAATAAGGAATAAGGATGTTTTCACTAGTATATTACTCAAAATGTGATGATATAGGGGGAAATTAACGCTTAGAAAATCAGGACTATTTGATGTCATTAGATGGTAAGGTTAGGTATTCGATCCAACGATCCCGCCAGAGCCGGAGGGATCTACCCAGCGACAATCCACTAGTTAGTGTAGAAGTTCTTAGGTATAATTAAAAAAAGGAGAAAAGTGAGAATAAGGGAAGAGAGCCGACTAAGATGGAGCTAGTACTGGAACAAACCCAACAAAGTTCTAGCGATGAAGTATCGGTAAGAGCTGAAGGGGTTAAAGAATGAAAAAGAAATATAAGGAGAAAGGGTGAAAAAATAGCCCTCCAAAATTTCTGCCTTAGGGTAGAAACCGGGTTGAATTCATATGCTACTGGTGGTTACCAAGGTAACGTCGGTATTGACGACAATACGTCATGGACCAGAGATGCACTGAACTAAACTTCCCAGCCACTCAAGTTCTCTTAAAAGGACTTGTTTCTTTCTCACGGAGAACCAATGTAATCTATCGACTTATCTCTCAGAGATGGTTGATATTGAAACAGGAGACCCTCTCCCTAGTCTCCGCATAGGAAAACCAAAGTGAACTATTGAATCTAGAGCCAAGAGATCATCCATAAATCTCATTAGGACACACTTTCAATATGCTTGTTGTTTCATACACCGTGAAAAGCAAGAAAATATTTATTAAGAGTCCTACGCATTATCCTTGTGGTATTGCCAGAACATCCAAGTGATATGTAAAGTATTCACAATGAAGATGGAAATCCTTCTAGAGCCAATATCAAACAAGCTCTTGGTAGGTGACATGTGAGATCCTTCATGAATCAAACGTGTGACAACTGGAAAACAACGATGTTGCGATTCGCATTTGAATCTTGTTCCAGTAAATGAATTGAAGAATGCTTTTGGAAAAACCCTTCGATGTGTTCAACAATTGTTTTCGAGCACATCGACTGCGCATAAATTTCTCAAACAAAAGTATTTATGATTGAAACATGATCTTGCTCATAAAAATTTCGTCGTATTGCAAAACTCATTATCCGGCAATACGTGACTGTTTTTTTTAAATCAGTTTTCATTAATCAGTGAATCCAAATTCGCTGGTTCACTCACTCTGTGTTGTCTACTTTGAGATGCTCCGGTTTGAGAATGGTTAGTACAGCTGCGAAACCCTGTCAAGGAGATTCTTTGGAATTCTACCTAATCATAAGCAGTATTTATACTGATCAACAGGGAACCGTGGTTCTTGAAACCATATTCAACAAAAGTGAACAAAGGCACTTTCGTGTATTTATTGCTAACTATTGTTTGCATGAATCCTTGACGGTTGCAGTTGATGGTCAATGAGATGTCAATTCATAACCACATGCTCGCACTTCACACTAAAAATCAAAGAAATCATGATAATTGAAAGATGTACGACACTGCTTCCGCAACTCTGATGCATAATATCATGATCCAGAAAAGTGTGAGCATGTCGGTCTAAAAGTCACAACATCACATGGAGGTTGTTAATACAAATAAACCGTAAAAACATTTATTTATATTTAGCGATCTCTTTGTGTTTTGTTGATAACAAATATAAAGTTATCATAAGTAAAATTATAAGGATACATGGTATTTTTGTAAACCATATTACATATAGTCATTTAACATAAATTGTTGTAATAATTCATTTGTTGTAATACTTTATTAGGATGGGTAAAATCCATAACCCATGACCCATACCCATGGAGCAAATCCATACCCATGATCCAATGTCTAGATACATTGTATCTATTTGGATACCCATGATCCAAAGTCCATGACCCATGACCCATTATCCATGACCCATAACCCAAATAGGAGGAGCGTCTGGCGGATCCTTCAGTTTACACTGGACGGATCCCTCATGTAAGGGATCTGTGGGATCCGAGGAACAGTAGAGACTTTTTGCCTATAAATAGTGAGTCATTTCTTTATTGTAACTCACCCCTCTTCTTACAAAATCTCTCATATATTACATCTCTCTTCTAATCTCAGATCTCTTGATCTATATAGTAGTTTTTCTTTCTTTTGTTGTGATTCTCATATAGGTCCTTCCCAAAGGTGACATCACGAGATACTACAAGTCATCCAAGAAAGGGGTCCTTGATTGATTTGTTCCTCCACAAGATTTCTGTAGCAAGATCTTGTATTTCATATTTCACAGAGTTGTGTGTTATAGTTGTCTTGGTTTGGTCCTCTGTGTTAAGGACTCAGTATTTAGCTTTGTACCGGAAAAAGTGTAAGCGACGTTGTGAGGCTTCTCCGCCAATTTGAAGGAGCTTGTTGACATAGTGCTTGAACTCTCGAGTAGGTGACTCAGGAAGTGGAGTAGGGTATGGAAGGTGTCCTTGTAACCGAACCACTATAAATCGGTTGTGTTATTTCTATCATTTACTTTACTTGCTTTCATTACTTACATTACTTATTGCTTTATACTTTCTATTCATCCATATGATTTCACATAATATCGAATCTAAAGTTTTTGAAACTAACTTAAAATCGGCAAAACTATTCAACCCCCCTTCTAGTTTTCCACAATTGGTATCAAGAGCTAGGTTTACAAAAGTTTTAAAGTAAATCGTATTTTAAAAACTTTTCGATCACAATGGGTTCTGAAAATTATAAAGAAGGGCAATCTATGCAACGACCTCCACTACTTGAAACTAATGGTTTTATTTATTGGAAAAATAGATTCGAAACTTATGTGAAATCAAAAGATATTGATCTTTGGTACATCATTGTTGGAGGTGACTTTGAAACCACTACAAAAGATGATAAAACCGGCAACCAAATAAACACACCTCATGATCAACTCTCCGATGATCAAAAGAAAAAGCTTTCCAAAAATAGTGTAGCTAAAATGGTTTTATACAATGCTTTACCCAAAAAGGAATTTGAAAGAAGTTCTATGCTTAAAACCTCTAAAGAAATTTGGAATTCTTTAGTTGTAACTCATCAAGGAAATCAGCAAGTTAAAAACAATAAAATAGATTTATTTGTTCAACAATATGAACACTTTTCAATATCGGATGAAGTAGTATAGATAATTCTTTTGCTAACTTTAATACTATAATTATATCATTACAAGCACTTGATGAGTCTTTCTCTAGTCGTAATCATGTCAGGAGATATCTAACGGCACTTCCATCCAAGTGGAGATCAAAGGTAACGGCCATCAAAGAATCAAAAGACTTATCAATCCTCACTCCCAACAAACTCATAGGCAATCTAAAGGTTTATGAGCTTGTCCTCGCTAAAGATTCTGAAGCCTCAAAATAAAAGAAAGAGATGCACAAATCTCTTGCCTTAAAAGCCAAGAAGATCTCAAGCGATGAAAAAAACTCTTCTTCGGATAGTGATGACGAAGAATATGCCATGGCGGTAAAGGATTTCAAGAATTTCTTTAGAAGAAAGGGAAGATATGTCAAGCAACCATATGACGACAAGAAGTGGTTCCGGATAGGCAAGACGACAAGAAAGCAAGGGATCAACGCGCATGTTTTAAATGTGGGGACCCTAATCACTTGTTTAGTGAGTGTCCTAAACGTGACGAACAAAAGGCGTTCGTGAGTGGTTCGTGGGGAATGAGTGAGGAGGAGAACGAAGAAATTTGTCTCATGGCAAATGACTCAAACGAGGTATGTCCCGAATCTCTCTATTATAGTAGCTCACCAATAGATGATGAATCATTGCATCGTGAATATGATAAAGTTTGCAAAATTAGTCTAAAAGTAATTAACAAAAATAAGATTTTGAAAAACAAAAATGAACGTTTAGAAAAGGAAGTCATTGAGTTAAAAGGCAAATTAAAACGTTTAGAAAAAGGGTAGATAATAGATAGGGAATGTGAGCTTTGTGTTAAACTTCAAACATTAGTTGATAATCTTGATTCCAAGATTGCTAGAATGAATACTAATACTCTAGATATAATACTAGATAGTGTTAAAACAGGAAACAATCAAAAGGGTTTAGGTTTTTAGGAACTTAATGCATCAACTAGCGAGAATAAAGAAACACAACTCATCAAAGCAACTGAAAACAAGCTACTGTAGTCACGGATCCCTTGAAAAGGGAACCGTCTAGTATAAAACCATGGATTCGTGGGTCTGTACCAGCAAATAGTAGAAATGATATAACTACTTCATCTAGAACCGACTTTGTTATCATTAACAAAAAGAAAACAACCCATGTTACTGTTAGACAACCACCTCCACTAAAACAAAATCAAAGTTTTATGAGAAACGAAGTTCCATCATTTTCAAAACCAAACACATTTATAAGGAGACCTAATAATGTTTATCCGAGAAGTAACCACCATCAAATGGGATGGAATCCTAATGTACAAAACGGCTTTCCATTTCAAAACTTTACACCATGGAATGGGTTCTCACCTTTTCCATATATGCCTAACATGAATGAAATGTATAACACTAATGGACCCATGAACGAATGGGGACCAAACTTTTGAGTTAATTATTTTCTTGGGTGTGCTTAAAGGTCGACCTAGATCCGGATGAATGGATCAAGGATAGTGAGTGCACGAGGCACATGACCGGTAGCAAAGACTTGTTTTCCATATGCGAATCCTTCAATGGAGGGAATGTGGTATTTGGTAATAGCAAGAGCAAAATCATCGGTAAAGGTACAATTTCTCACAAATCTTTCACCATTAACGATGTGTGCCACGTAGAAAACTTAAACTTCAATCTTATAAGTATAGGACAAATATGTGATAAAAAGTGTAACGTACTTTTTAGTGAAACCGGTAGTAAAATATTGAAAAACGGTATCACTATAGGAAGAGGCATTAGAAAACATGGAGTCTATGTCAATAAAATCGGTAATGAACCTAAAGACAAACTTTGTCTTACTTCTATGGATGATACTTTGACCTTATGGCATCGAAGATTGGGTCATGCCAATATGCGACTTCTTCAATCGCTATCATCTAAAGAACTAGTGAGAGATCTATCAAAATTAAAATACGAACATCATTTTTGTGATGCTTGTAACGTAGGAAAGCAAGTCCATGCTAGTCACAAAGCCAAAAATATGGTCTCTAGTACTAAGTGTCTAGAACTACTTCACATGGATTTATTTGGTCCATCCGCTATTCAAAGTTATGGAGGTAACTACTAAACTTTGGTCATAGTGGATGATTACTCTAGGTACACATGGACTAAATTTTTAAAGAATAAAACTGAAATGTTCGATTACTTTGAAATATTAAGTAAGAAAATCCAAAGATAATTAGGAAGTCCTATAGTGTCTATTAGAACGGATCATCGTAGGGAATTTGATAATGAAGCGCAATTTGGAGCTTTTTGTGATGCTAATGGTATTACTCACAATTTCTCGGCTTCTCGCACTCCACAATCAAATGGGGTAGTTGAAAGGAAAAATAGAACCCTACAGGAAATGAGTCGCACCATGATTAATGAGCAATCTATTCCTCAAAAAATTTGGTGCAATGTCGTTGATACATCAACCTACATACTTAACCGAGTCTTAATTAGACCAATCTTTGATAAAATTTCATACGAGTTACTTTGAGGCAAAAAGCCTACGTTAGAACATTTTAGAGTCTTTGGTAGCAAATGTTTCTTACTTAACACTAAAGATTACCTAACTAAATTTGATCTTAAATCAACCGAAGGTATCTTCTTAGGTTACTCTCCTAATAGTAAAGCTTATGTTATATTAAATAAAGAAACAATGAAGGTTGAAGAGTCATTAAACGTAAAATTTGATGAAAGTCCACCTAAACCTACCCAGCCTCTTGTCGATGACGAGATAATCGAAAGTGAAGCCATATAAATCAAGGAAAATATAAACAAAGAAGATGAAACATTAAACAATGAAATCATCAATATTAAAGAGTCTAAAGATCATCCCGTAGATAAGGTCAAAGGAAAGTTAAATGAAAGAAACTTAAGATCTCAAGTCCAAAACCAAAGTAGTTTATTTTGTTTTGTCTCAACCATAGAACCTCAAAATACAGAAGAAGCCATAAAAGATGAAAGTTGGGTAGTGGCTATGCAAGAAGAGTTAAATCAATTTGTTTCTAACGATGTTTGGACACTTGTCCCTCCACTTAACAACCAAACCATAATTGGAACTAAATGGGTATATAATAACAAGTTAGATGCAAACTGTGTAGTGTCTAGAAACAAAGCTAGACTTGTTTCCAAGGGTATAATCAACAAGAAGACATAGACTTTGATGAGACCTATGCTCCCGTGGCTAGATTAGAGTCTATGAGAATACTTCTTTCTTATGCTTGTGCTAAGATATTAAAAGTGCTTTTCTAAAGGGCTTTATTAATGAAGAAGTCTATGTAGCTCAACCTCCGGGCTTTATCGATTTTGAAAAACCTAAACACATGTATAAACTAAAGAAAGCTCTTTACGGTCTTAAACAAGCCCTAAAGGCTTGGTATGATAGACTCAAATCATTTTTAATAAAAAATAACTACACCATGGGGTTAGTTGATAATTCACTTTTCACTAAGAAAAAGGAATCACACATAATTATTGTTCAAATATACGTGGACGATATTATATTCGGATCGACTTGTCAAGACATGTGTGATGATTTCTAAAAAATCATGCATGATGAGTTTGAAATGAGTATGATGGGAGAACTAAGTTTCTTTCTCGGTCTACAAATCAAACAATTAGAAGATGGTATCCTCTTTAATTAATCCTAATACATAAAAGAAATGTTAAAGAAATTTGGTTTAGAAGAGTCAAAACCCATAAGAACAACAATGTCATCCGATACTAAACTAACAAAAGATAAAGACGGTGAATCCGTTGATAACACAAAATACCGTGGCATGATTGGTAGTCTTCTCTATCGTACGGCTAGTCGGTCGGATATCATGTTTAGTGTTTCTCTATGTGCTAGGTTTCAAGAAGACCCTAAAATATCACATCTATAAATAGTCAAAAGAATATTTAGATACATTAAGGGTACGACTCAATTGGGATTATGGTATCCTAAGGGAACGGGGGTAGAAACTATTGTATATGCGGATTCTGACCATGCAGGTGATTATGTTGACCGAAAGAGTACAAATTGTGCATGTACCTTTATGGGATGTTGTTTAACATCTTGGTTCTCGAAGAAGCAAACGGCATTGGCCATATCAACAACCGAAGCCGAATATGTCTCCGTCGGCAAAGCATGCCAATAAGCACTATGAATGAAACAAGCATTAGTTGACTACGGCATTCATTTAAGTGACATAGCCATTTTATGCGACAACAAAGGTGCTATTAACTTAAGCAAGAATCCGGTGTTACACTCTCGCACCAAGCATATAGAGATCCGTCATCACTTCTTAAGAGACAATGTTCAAAAGGGGAGCATTTCTATTGAGTAGGTAGCATCCGAAGACAACATAGCCGACGTCCTTACCAAACCGTTGAAGCGGGAACAATTCAACTTGCTCCGTCTTGGTCTTGGTCTCATGGAACAATCGTCGTAATTTGTTCCTCAACTCTACAAGGTATGTAAACGATGTCCTTACCTTCTTTTCTGAGTCTAGGATCTCTATTTCACACACAACTCACAAACAATATGGGGATTTTCAAAACTCAAAATATATTGTCTTGTACCCTTTCAAAACTAACGATAACTTTTTATTTTCAAGAAACTTTTCGAAATGTTTTCTAATTGGATACTTCTCCCCGTATCATTTCTCTAACGCTATTCTCACGTCTAGGAAAAACCTTTTCATTATTAATACAAAGTAAGAACCCATTTTCATTGCATCTCATGTCTTTTGAATGCTAAAGGGAACATATAACTAATATGTGTTTTCGGGTACATTCATTTAAGCAACAATGAACTAAGGAGCACTCGGGTTATCTCAAATAATAATATGCTTTTTCACATCTTAGTTTATTTTCATTTTTTTTGGGAGTCGAGATAACCGCAACTCCAAATGGTTTGCATATAGGCACACACTAGGCATCAATGTTTCCAAAAGGAAAAATTTGAGCTGCCTGAGTCACCAGTTCCACGGATCCCTGCATTAACGCTGGACGATTCCATAAAGGAACGGACCCGTGAGAACCGTGGGACAGAAGCTAAATTTCTTTTCTATTTTACTCACTTTGGCTATAAACCTTCATATTTTCATCATTTTAACTCTTTCACTAATGAGTATGTTACTTAATGCTTGTGTTCTCATGATCACATGCCTTAAATTCATATCTAATCATTAGATTTTAGTCCACATTTTGGGTCTAGCATTCATTACAATGCACTATTTTCTCTATAAATAAGGTTCCCAAAATGCTTGCATATCCATCACTCTCAACCTCACAAACAATCATCATCATGTCATTCAAAAGATCTTCCAACATTGATATACCACTTAGTAAAAACAACCCTCTTCAAGAAATCCAAAACTTTATCCTACCACCTTCCGTAGTGCCACCACCCAAATCTAGAAAAACCGCACGGATTAGTATCCGGCCTTGTTGTCTAGCCAAACCATTGTCAAAAAGTTCATCACCAACTACTCATTCACCACCACACGATTCCATTGTAGCACCCCCATCATTTTCAACAAGCACACCACCACCATCACCTATCAAGTATCCACCCAAGATCACCCTATCGGAACTCCTTAAGACTCCGAAAACAACCCCACTACCCATTTCTAGTCCACCCCCCACATCATTTCAACAAACTTCCAACCCAAAAGAACTAGTATTTTTAACACCACCAACATCTCCAAACACACTTTACAAAGATCTTTTAACTTCACCACCTTTAGCTCCCATTTTCTTACAACAACATCTAGGTTCATATACTCCACCACTTACCAACATAATGGACTTTGATCCATATTTTCCAACTTTTCCACCACATATTCCGCCTTTCACAAATCAAACTTACCCGGAAACCATCCACACACAATACCCACATCATTTACATTGTGAACATTTCCAATCCACTAGGGAACTTGCAATGGAAATAAGGGACGAGATGTGATTCATACTTAACCACATCCTTGATCGCATCAACATCATCACTCACCAAAACTTCCATAATTAACCTTATGTAAGCATGGAAGGAATGATATTACTATTTTCTCTATTTTTTTCTTTTAAGTCATTTTAAAGAACAAACCTTGTTCTTAGTTTTCACATGTTTGTATGTGGCCTATATGCCACTACACTTTGTCTTTTTATTACAAGGCTTTGTTTACATATCGTGGCTCTCCATCTTGTTTCTCGTCAATTACAAGATTATATTGCATGTTACTACTAACTTTTTCTTTGTAGGTATTATATTTTCTCACTTGACGCCCTATTCTAGGGGGAGCTACCGTCAAGGGGGAGTTAGTGCTTCGTGGATTATACTATTTTTTCCACACTTTATTTCTTTGATAGGTTCGCTTTTTGTTTCGTCAAAAAGGGGGAGAAGACGTAAAACTTATATATGCTCTCGAAACATACATATAATCTTAAGTTTTAGTCATCATAACATTATGTTTTGTCATCAACAAAAAGGGGGAGATTGTCATCATAACATAGATTTATCTTTGATAAAATGTGTTTATTGTTTCTTAAATTGCTATTCGTTAAAACGTGTTTATTGTTTTTTAAATTCCTCTTCTTTAAAGTGTGTTAATTGTTTAATAGATTTCTCTTTTTTAAAATGTGTTTGTTGTTTTCTTAGATTTCTCATCTTTAAAACGTGTTTGTTGTTTTTTAGATTTCTCTTCTTTAAAACGTGTTTCTTGTTTTTTAGATTATCTTTTTTAAAACATCTTTGTTGTTTCTTAAATTTCTCTTCTTTAAAATTTGTTTGTTGTTTCTTAGATTTCTCTTCTTTAAAACGTGTATGTTGTTTTTTACATTTATCTTTTTTAACGTGTTTCTTTTTTCTTAAGTTTCTCTTCTTTAAAATGTATTTTTTGTTTCTTAGATTACTCTTTTTTAAAACGTATTTGCTGTTACTAAAATTTCTCCTCTTTAAAATGTGTTTGTTTTTCCTTTAGATTTTTCTTCTTTAAAACGTGTTTGTTGTTTCTTAGATTCCTCTTTTTTAAAATGTTTTTGTTGTTTCTTAAATTTCTAGTGTGTGAGATTCATGGTATAAAAAGCTAGTATGTGAGATTCATGGTATAAAAGGCTAGTATGTAAGATCCATGGTATAAATTTTATAACTATCAAAATATACAAAATTTATTAGTGTATATATCACAACTAAATAAACGATATATAGATTTCCACAACGAAGCACAGACATCAATTATGCTCGTTATAAACATGCATAGATAGGATGGCAAAAAAACCCGAACCCGACGGGGAAACCCGAAACCCGAACTTATTAGGGCGGGACGGGGCATGCTTATCGGGTTTCAGGGCGGGTTTTGGGGCCTTAACGGGGATTCTTATCGGATTTGGGGCGGGGACGGGGCACACCATCCCCGCCCCGCCCCGCCCCGAAACATATACATATACATATACATATATCTATATACATAAAATATTGTGTTAGTATTTACGTACTAAATATAATTCTCTAATTTTTGTTAGTTTTTATCTTTGTGATATTTAATTATGATCATAGAAGCTTGTTTTGTGTCATACTATTCTATAAAGTTGTGATTTATTTCAATGATTAATATATTACTAATGGTTTCTCGATTATTCAAGCTATTCCATAAAATCATATTGTTAATAGTAGAAAAATAAGAATAAACAGGGAGCGACACGAGTATGATGGAGTATCGCGCTCAAAAAAGACAACCCGATAAGGCCCCAATGGAGAATGGGGCGGGTTTGGGGGAGTATCTCGCCCCAATGGGGGGCCCCGATAAGATCCCCAATGGGGATTGAGGCGGGTTTGGGGATGGTTTTTGTTATCGGGTTTGGGGATGGGGATGGCCGCCCCGCCCCAAACCCGCCTCATTGCCATTCCTACTCAAAATGCTTACGTACTCTTATAATCAAGCATATTTGACAAATATAAATCAGTGAAAAAGAGTCACACTTTAAGAATTAAGCATTCACCTTAACGCTTAGGCATAAACAATTCAAGTGGATGTTTTGGCCTGCTGGGGGGAGGCCACTTCTCGTCCGAAGAAGCTTCAACTTGGTTAGGGTTAGACCAAGTTGTATATCCTGATATTTGGCACGATAAAAGTTGGCACTGCTCTCGGCTTTAATATGGAGGGTTGTCCAGATATGCTTGCAAAAATGATTGCGGATATGGGAGATAAAGTAGTGAATAAGTGAATGCTCTTTCCATTAACGTGCAAGGTTTTGGAGATTTTAATAAAAGGAGATGGGTTAGGAACTTATGTCATGTTCATAATGTTAACTTCCTGGCCTTACAGGAGACTAAAATGCTTCGCGTGGATCTATGGACACTTAGGCAGGTGTAGGGGAATTCTCAATTCGATTTTGCGTCTAATTTGGCTAGGGGTAGATCAGGAGGCATCTTGTGTATTTTGAATAAGTTGTTGTTTCATAAAGAGAGAATTATTAGTGTCGACAGCTATGTGGCTGTTCAAAGTACTTGGTTACAAAATGGCTTAAAAATTATGTTTGTTATGGTGTATGCTCCTCAAGACTTGGCAAGCAAAATTATCTTATGGTCGACCTTATCTTAGCAAATTTCAAATTGGGATGGTAATGTTATAATTATGGGAGACTTTAATGAAGTTCGAGAGGTTGGTGATAGGTTTGGTACTGTATTCAAAGAAAAGCAAACTGAGGTCTTTAACTCGTTTATTAATAATATGAACCTGTTCGATGTTCCTTTGGGGGGGATTTCAGTTTACATGGACTACAAGTGGGCGTCAAATATGAGCAAACTTGATAGATTTCTTGCTACCGAAGGTTTTTCATGATTGATTTCCAAACATTACAGGTACTATTTTAGAGAAAGGTACATCGGATCATCGGCCTATTCTTCTTAAAGAATATGTGGTTGATTATGGCCCTAATCCATTTTGCTTCTTTCATTCTTGGTTAGATTGTGAGGGATTTTTTGACTTGGTTGTTGATACGTAGAAAGCTTTTGATAGTGCTGAAAATAATGGTATGATCTCTTTCAAAAAGAAACTTCAAAATCTTAAACAAGTTATTCATGCTTGGAGTACATCTAAAAAGCTTTTGGATAACCAATTAAAGAAGGTGCATCAAAGTTGTTTATCCTTAATTGATGCCAAGGTTGATCAAGGTATGGCGACTTGTGATGATTTAAATCGCCATATCTCCTCTACGAAAATATTGAGTGATATTGATCGTAAAGAGGCTAGTGACATTGCTCAAAAAGCTAAGTTCAAGTGGGCGATTGAGGGTGATGAGAACTTGATGAAAACACTTCATTTTTTCACAGCTCTCTAAAGAAAAATCGACGACAATATGCTATCAAAGGAATTCTTCATAATGGTGTTTGGATTGATGATCCAGGAGAGGTTAAATCTAAATTCTGCAATCATTTTTGCAATAGATTCTCTTGTACATATGATAAGGATTTAAAACGTACGCTTTTAGGGGGTCATTTAAGCCCTAAATCGACCACTTTTATATCCGTTACTGCTTAATTTCGTTCCTTTTCACTTTTTAGGTCTCTTGGAAGCAAAATGCGGGAATAAAGCATATTTGGACAAAAAGGAGCAAATACATGAATAAAATGGCAAAGTCAAGATTGAAGCCACTCAAAGCTGATCAACAGTACCTGACGGCGTCCCAAACAAAGGGTGACGCCGTCCCTCTATGATGACATGATCAAAACATGCACGCGACGGCTCAGTGGAAATTTTGGTCACATAACCTGACGGCGTCACGCTATAAAAAAGGAGGGCGTCCCTCAGAGTTTTCATCTCAGACGGCCCAGATCTAGAATCAAGACGACGTCCCAACTGAAGCCCGACGCCGTCACAACTCTAAGGTGACGCTGTCCCATCGATGACTTGGCCCAGACGAAACCCTAATGATGGCGAGCTGATGGCATCCCATGCAAAAGGTGACGCTGTCAAATTTGTAAATCTATATATAGAATTCGATTTTTCTGCATCTAGCGAGGTAGACTTTTGGAGAAAAAACCCTAAATCGTTTGTATTCCGAATTGGACAGTATCTTAGGGTCCCATACCCTATTTTACACGTCGAGATAAGTCTTTTAATCCAAAGTAACATTATGTCTATCCCTTATTCGATTGATTGTGTGTATGCTTGCTTGTTTACCATGTCTAGCTAAATTTCTTGTGTACTTGGTTAGATCTATGATTATGGTTAGGTTGTTTCTTATCTTAATTGTAAATTGGCTTAGGAGTGCAACTAGGGATCATTCGTTGTATTTAATGCTTGAGTATGTTTTATGAATGTGTGGCTTATGCATGAAATAGCTTAGGCTTTCCGATTTCGTATGTCATAAACGAGAGATAACCTCAAAGAACAAAGGACTACGCATACCCTACGACCTTAGGAATACAATGCATTAAGATTAGGTGTGACAATTCAACCGACCAATAAAAGATAACTAGGGAGTAATAGTATCTAGGTAAACACATTTTTAATCATCATACGAGCACACATCAAATAGACATAGCTACCCATAGTAATTAGATAATTAGATAAATAGGGTAATCGGTAAAAGTACCACCCCTAAACCAACTACCCCGAGATTTTACCTTAGCTTTCTAAAAAACCAATATAAAGATAAAATAAGAATCATCATCAACCCCACCTTCTCGTCATACATTTCTTACTAAAATTCCTATTCCCCTAAAGAACGATATCAATTCCCGAGGCTTACCTGTAACAATTCGCATTTTCGGGTCACTATTCATTTTTTACTATTCACTGTTACTATTCACTTTCACTATTCATCCCGTAAAATTTTTATTTCACATTCTCGTAAGATAAATTATTTTAGTAATGACCTGAGAGTTCTGTGGAAAACTAGAAGGGGGGCTTGAATAGTTTTACCAATTTAAAACTTCCTTTTAAATATTTAGATCGACTTATGTCAATCTATTTAGTTGTTTATGTTGGACGTTGATAGATAGATATATAAACGTGTAATGAAAGACAAAGAGTAAGAAGCACATCACCACGACACAAGTTATTTATAGTGGTTCGGCTACAAGGACACCTTCCTTGCCCTGCTCCACTCCTCGAGTCACCTACTCGAGAGTTCGTAAGCACTACACCAACTCCTTATGGCGGAGAAGCCTTCACAACGTCGTTTAACCTTTTTTCGGTACAAAGCTAAATACCGAGTTCTTTCACACCAAGGCGAACCACACCTAACACAACGTCGCCTACCCTTTATACGGTGCTAGGCTAACCATCGAGTTCTTTCACACCAAGGAGAACTAATCCTATCACAACGTCGCTAACCCTTTATTAGGTACTAGGCTAAGCCCCAAGTTCCATTACTATGGAGGAACTACTACCCTTCACAACACAACACCTAATATCAAGGAGATCTACTCCTTGTTACAACATCATCAAGGATATCACCATCCTTGGAAATAAACCACTACTTATATGCATAACGATGCACCTCATCAATTATACGACCTAAGCATTATTCCCAAATGCTACTTGATTTGATTCATCGGCATCCTTCACTAATAACTTTGACACAACGCTTGGCACCCTTCACTAATGCCTTTGTCTTGACACCTTTAGCATTCTTCACTAATGCTTTGACACGGATGATGAGCACCACTCACTAATGCTTTCATCTTGACATTTTCGGAATTCTTCACTAATGCCTTCAACCCAACATCTATGGAGAAAGGAAGAAGTATCAACAAGAGAACCTTAGTTGTCTTGATGATGACGAAGCATGGCAACTCATGGACTTGAGCTTGCATGTCTTCAAGAAGTGGTGATCTCTCCTTTAAGAGGAACCTAGAAGATCACACAAAAACAAAAGACAAACTACATAGATCACTTGGATCTGAGGTTAGAGGGTTAGAATACTTGGGGGAAGTATGTGTGTAAAGTGATAAGTAGAAAGGAAGAAATGGATCTCTATTTATAGAGAAAATTCTCTACTGTTCTCTGGATCCCACGGATCCCTTCCACTTGGGATCCGGCTAGCACAAATCCAGGGATCCGTGGAACACTCCTCTTTGCCCATGGGTATTTTTGGTTATGGGTCATGGGTCATGGGTCATGGGTTATGGGTTGATCCATGGTTTTCTTTCTAGATACAATGAACTTGGTTAAGTGGTATATATAAAACCATGGGTTATGGGTCAATACCATTAGCTAGTTTTTACCCATTTTAGTATTTACATGTTTTTACCCATTTTAGTATGCTTAGTTTAAGTATGTGCTAACCCAATATGTAAACATTAGTTGTTGTACATATATATCTAAATCATAAAATCACTTAAACTTGTTTTAGTGTTTTATGTGAAAACGTAAGTGTGTTAGGAAACTATTAACTCAAACTATTTACGTACTTTATTTGTTTCGTTAAAATGATTTTACGTTTGTTATCGACAAAACATTAGAAGATCGTAAAATATAAATAAACGTTTTTACGGCTTATTTGTATTAACAATCTACCCCTTTTTATTGATGACAAAACATAAAATTATTTCAAGGAAAATCTAAAATTCGTAAGAGTTTGAATTTGTAGTGTTTACTTTCTTCTCCCCCTTTTTGTTGAAACAAAAAGTGTTAAAAGAAACTAACACAATTTTTTAAAAGAAAAGTTATGTAAAAATGTAAAGAGAGCAAGTGACGGGAATGGTACTCGTCTTAACTCCCCCTTGATGAGTCCATCCCTTTGAAAGGGCGTCAAGGACATGACATAAAATAAACTAATTGTGTTTGCAATTAAGTTTTCAAATGGTTCGCAACGTGCTCCCCCTTGAAGATTGCAAAGATGCAATGGGGTATCATGAAGTATAATCCAAAAATGGATTAATGTTGCAAATGATTTTGCAATATCGTTTGACACAAAGCTCCCCCTAGCTTTATGGTGTCAAGATCTTCATGTGTTATTTTGAAAATCTACAAAGTAAAGGTTAGGAAACAAGAGTATAATGCATAATTTCCTGCAAGTAAAACTCAAGTTAGTAGAAATTTGTGCTTCTGATCCACGGATCCCACGGTTCCCTTTTTGGAGGGATCCGTCTAGGCATTTTGGAGGGATCCGGCTGTCTATTGACAGTTTCTTCAGCAATGAAGATGTGTCAAACAATGCTACTATGAGGATAATATATATGTGAAATACAAAGCACAACACACAAAATATAGCATATAAGTTTTCATTCAATAAAACAAGAGATAACCAAACAAATCTCTAAAACTAAGAGAATGAAATAGGACATACAAGTACCACTAAATACTAACTAGATACTAGACTTAAAATGCTACAATGTGCTTGAGTCTAGGGGTGAGTGGACTTGTTGATTTGATCCAACTTTTCAAGAAGATGATTAAACATGAAATGTATCTCATTTCGTGCTTCTTGAACAAGTCCTTGAGTGTGTAGACAATTTGGACAATTATTGTCTTGGTTTGGACCTGGAGGGAAATGGATACTTTGAGGAGGCTCTATGTGTGATTGTGGGTCTTTATTTTGAAAAGTAGGAAGAGGTTCTAAAAATGAGGGTGGTAATGGAACTTCTTCCATATGATCAAGGTTATTCCTTGTCTCCCATGATGGGCTAGTTGGTGTTGTGGGTGGTTCCCTATTCAATGAAAAGGTTGGTGAACGGGAGGTTCTTGGTTGTGAATGATCTAACGAGTAGATGTTTGGGTGAGGAAGAGGCTCATTCAAGGATTGTAGTCCATGCTTAATGAATGAGGGTTTTGATGGCTTGCTAGAGCTAGCCATGTTTGGTTTTGAACTAGATGACCCTTTTTCTAGTCCGAAAGGTTTGATGCTAATCCTTGCGGTTCTCTTAGCCTTTGGATGAGTTTGATGAGGTGAGATTCTAGCTTCATTATCTCTAATGGGAGATGTTTCGTTGGATGAGATTTCATGGATCATTTGACTTTTTCTCTTGGATGATCCTATGGTTGAAGAGTTGTTGCTAAGAGCCTTAGTCATAGTGATGATGGTGCTAGTAAGAACTTCTTTAGTTGCTGATTTTTGAGATGTGATTGAGAGTGGTGACTTAATCCTAAGGTTGTTTGGTTTATAAAGGATAATTTGAATTAGGAAATTAAATTCTTGGCCACTTAGAGGACTCAGCATGCTCTTGGGGTTTTGATCAGCTCTAGGAGGATAATTAATGAATGCTAAAAGTGGTTAGAGAACCAAAAGGTGACTTGAATTTGAATATGGAAGCTGATTTATGCTTTCTGCATCTACGGATCCCGCGGATCCCTCTCAGCAGGGATCTGCCTGGTTAAAGACCAGGGATCCGGCTATCAGACAGGGTTTAGGTGAAATCATTATGCTTTTGTAAGGTTTATTATTAATGGATTTCGAGGTTTTGACTTAATTTTGAAGTCTCTAGCTGTTGGATATCTTAAATCCTTAACCATATCAAGTAATGGTGGTTAATGAAGGTTTTGGCCAAGAAAATTGACCTTGGGTAGTCTAACCATTTTTTGACAAGGATTCCATTTAACTTGATGTGGAGAATTGGTGATAACAAGTCCTAGAAGTCAGATGATGTCCTAAGAGGAATTTACTAAAATCTTAAAAAATACAAAGAGATGAAAAACTAAGTTTTGAGCCTAATTTTGAGTCAAAAATGATTGAGATCAATTTGCTAAAATTGAAGAGTAGACCTAACTAAGTGCTATCAAACGTGATAGATAATGTGTGAGTGTTGGAGCGGAATTATGGTGAGTTTTGGCTAGTTGATAAATCAAAAATATTTCGAAAATATATCCTAGATAAGCCATGGATGAGCGTGAGGTTTTCAACCGTTTGAGGAAGACTTAGTTGGCTCTAGTATCTTATGTTTGACTTGTTTGAGGTGATCTAGTAGACTATTATGATGCAGCCAAATCTGTATTGCATATCAGGTGCCTACGAATCCCGCGGTTCCCTTAAGGGAGGGATCTGGCTAGTTCAAAAGCTGGGATCCGCCAACTGCAGATCAGAGAGCTTTCAGGAAATGTGCAACTTTGCACTTTATAGTAAAAGCTTTTCCTAGTTGTTTCTATGGGGACTAAATGCAATAACAAAACTAATATAATTTATATCAAAGTAGGAAGAACTAAAATCCCTAGAATGAGTGACGACGACCACTCCAAGAGGTCGTAAAATCTCATTTTCCAAACACCTAAGTTAGGATGTTTAGTGCCAAGATATGGCAATACCTACATACTGTAAGCATAGTTTAAAATGGTTACAAACCATTGTTTGAAATTGTTCATCATGCACTTGAGTCCTAAGACTTTACCTTTCTTTCCTCCTTCACTTCTTCACCCGTCTTCCACGCTTTATCAAACTATCTTCACTTCTTCTTCCTCAAGAAATTGGCGAAGCATTTGAAGATTCCCTTGGTTTGTTGCCATTCGGGTGATTCATTGGGGATGTTTGGCAATTGGTTAATGTAGTCCAAGGGGTCAAGATCGATATTTTCGAGTGGGTTGCTACTACTCCCTTCACCTTCACCTTCTCCTTGCCTCTCCTTTTCGTCCTAGGAATCCGTGGGTGGGTGTGGCCTCTTGCCTTTCACCATAAACCTTGTTGTTCTACCCTCGGTTAATGGTACCATAACCTTATTGCAAAAGTTATGATCTAAGGATTGTGGGGAAGGGTCTAATGCAAAGATGAATTTGGCAAGACGGGTTAGAAGCATTGCATATGGAAGCACCATCTTGTCCATGCTTCTTACACTTGCCATTCTCTTGATCATGTAGTAAGCAATGTTGAATCGGGTCTCGGTCACAAGACAATAGATCATGAAGCTTAGACATGCGTTGGGGTGATCCTTGTTTCCTACTAGACACACCACATTCTCCCTTATCACAACTTCCCATTTTCTATACAATGCATACATCTCCGAAAGCTCCATTTGGAAAGGATCCCTATAGATCACTTTCGACTTTCTAGTCACCCTTGATGGGGATGCTCTTGGAATAAACACGGTGTCCCTTACCGTGGTTGCTTCCGGGATTATTGTGTGATAAATGTCGTGATGATCAACCATAGAGTGTAATTCCTCCAACGACCACTCATTAGAGTACATGCAAACACCATCATATGGCACCCCTATTATTCTTCCAAACTCCTCAAGTGAAAAGGTAAACTCGTGTCCATTTATGGTGAATTCAATTGAGATGGACCCATATCATTTCTAATTATACCCATAGTCTTGTAAAACTCAAGCACAAAGACCAGGCAAATTTGCTCGTTTATATCCAATAAACAATCAAACCCAATCGTTCCAAATACTTCCCTCATGTCGGTATTTTCAAGGAATGATGGATCAACAACTCTACCTTCATGAAAGAGTCTCCTTTCAAGCAACTTAAAGGCTTTCCTATCGTCCGGACTTAATCCATTTTTCCTATGGTACATGGGAATGTAGTGAGTGGTGTCTTGGTAATTTTGTTGCTTGTTGCTTGGCATGATGTTCCTAAACAATACAACCACAATGTGGTGTTAATGGTGAATAGTAACCTAGAGGGTTTGATCACAATTTTGCTCTCATCATCTTTGTTGAGTTCAAGAAATGTGTTTAATTTGTATTAACAATGTTAATTCTTTGATTTAGATTATCTTAGAAAACAATGTGGTGACAAATTATGATAAACCCATTTGAACCCAACTCTTAAAGATGAAGAAATTGTAATTCTAAGAATCAAGGAATTAAATTAACAATGTAGTGAAGATTATACTTACACAAGTGATTGTTAAGCTTGAGAAGAATGATCAATTTGCTCCTATGAACAGTACCTGAGTTCTTGTTCGTGAGTCTTTGAAGTGAGTATGATTGTGGAACATCTACAGTGATCATTTTTTTAACTTATACTGTCTTCTGTTGCACAGATCCCGCGGATCCCTCTCATTTGGGATCCGGCTAGTATAAACTTAGGGATCCGGCATGACAGCAAAAGTCAGCTCAAAAAATTCCTTGATAACTTTGGTTTGGGAGTTCTAAGACGCCTAGTGTTTTGGTGTTAAGATTCTAAAACTTGTGGTTTGAGGTTTTGACGATTTAATACTATTCCTATTGACCGAGGTTCCCTTTCTTAAGAGTTAGATTTAATTCTTGAGAAGCTTTTTCAAACATTATAATAAAATCCCATTTTATCATAATATAAGAAGTTTCACATGGAAATCTATTGACAAAGATGAAGTGTCAATAAATCCTTTGTGATGAATAATGATTGAGGTTATCGAATAACCAAGATATCATTATTATGAGTTGGTAATGTAGTCTATACAAATAAGTCGGAGAAAACTAATTTGATGGTGACTATAATATGAATAACTACTAGAACAATTACTAATAAATCATGCAACTAAGATTTTAATAATAACAATAAAGGTAGGTAATTAAAGATCATACATTTGCTAAATATTCTTTTTAAGAAAAGAAGTATTTAGATTGTTTTGTGATCTTCTAGGAATCTCCAGATTTATGTTGTAAGAATACTTAAACATTCTTTTCACGAAAAGAAATATTTAGATAAATTCTTTATGATTTTCTTGGTAACTCCAAATCCAATTATGGATAATGCTTAAGAGAAAAAAAAATATTAGAGCATTCTATCATTGTCCAACAATAAACAATATACTGAATTTTTAAAATATCACAAAAATAATCCTTCTTTGTAGTTTTCAAACATACATGGATCGTATCAAGTTTTTTTTAAAGTACGATACACTCTAAGAAACTTGGTAAGGAAGCTCTGATGCCAATTGTGGAAAACTAGAAGGGGGGGTTGAATAGTTTTACCAATTTAAAACTTCCTTTTAAATATTTAGATCGACTTATGTCAATCTATTTGGTTGTTTATGTTGGACGTTGATAGATAGATATATAAACGTGTAATGAAAGACAAAGAGTAAGAAGCACATCACCACGACACAAGTTATTTATAGTGGTTCGGCTACAAGGACACCTTCCTTGCCATGCTCCACTCCTCGAGACACCTACTCGAGAGTTCGTAAGCACTACACCAACTCCTTATGGCGGAGAAGCCTTCACAACGTCGCTTAACCTTTTTCCGGTACAAAGCTAAATACCGAGTTCTTTCACACCAAGGCGAACCACACCTAACACAACGTCGCCTACCCTTTATACGGTGCTAGGCTAACCACCGAGTTCTTTCACACCAAGGAGAACTAATCCTATCACAACGTCGTCTACCCTTTATTAGGTACTAGGATAAGCACCTAGTTCCATTACTATGGAGGAACTACTACCCTTCACAACACAACACCTAATATCAAGGAGATCTACTCCTTGTTACAACATCATCAAGGATATCACCATCCTTGGAAATAAACCACTACTTATATGTATAACGATGCACCTCATCGATTATACGACCTAAGCATTATTCCCAAATTCTACTTGATTTGATTCATCGGCATCCTTCACTAATGCCTTTGACACAACGCCTGGCACCCTTCACTAATGCCTTCGTCTTGACACCTTTAGCATTCTTCACTAATGCTTTGACACGGATGATGAGCACCTTTCACTAATGCTTTCATCTTGACACTTTCGGCATTCTTCACTAATGCCTTCAACCCAACATCTATGGAGAAAGGAAGAACTATCAACAAGAGAACCTTAGTTGTCTTGATGATGACGAAGCATGGCAACTCATGGACTTGAGCTTGCACGTCTTCAAGAAGTGGTGATCTCTCCTTTAAGAGGAACCTAGAAGATCACACAAAAACAAAAGACAAACTACATAGATCACTTGGATATGAGGTTAGAGGGTTAGAATACTTGGGGGAAGTATGTGTGTAAAGTGATAAGTAGAAAGGAAGAAATGGCTCTCTATTTATAGAGAAAATTCTCTATTGTTCCCCGGATCCCACGGATCCCTTCCACTTGGGATCCGGCTAGCACAAAGCCAGGGATCCGTGGAACACTCCTCTTTGCCCATGGGTATTTTTTGTTATGGGTCATGGGTCATGGGTCATGGGTTATGGGTTGATCCATGGTTTTCTTTCTAGATACAATGAACTTGGTTAAGTGGTATATATAAAACCATGGGTTATGGGTCAATACCATTTGCTAGTTTTTACCCATTTTAGTATTTACATGTTTTTACCCATTTTAGTATATACCTGTTTTTACCCATTTTAGTATACTTAGTTTAAGTATGTGCTAACCCAATATGTAAACATTAGTTTTTGTACATATATATCTAAATCATAAAATCACTTAAACTTGTTTTAGTGTTTTATGTGAAAACGTAAGTGTGTTAGGAAACTATTAACTCAAACTATTTACGTACTTTATTTGTTTCGTTAAAATGATTTTACGTTTGTTACCGACAAAACATTAGAAGATCGTAAAATATAAATAAATGTTTTTACGGATTATTTGTATTAACAAGTTCGACAATCGTTAGATCATTTTCGCAAAAGTTATTAAGAAAATATCGTCTTAAATTTTCATTTTGGTCGGAACACCATTTAGTCATCACGCGCATAACGAAAATCAACTCTGACAATTTTCCTCACATCAGATTAATTTTTAAATCACTCATGATTAATTTGAGAATTTTTAAGATTTCTTTTAAATGTTACCAAATAAACCCTGAGCCGTACGAGACTAAACTTACGTTTTAAACAATTCTAGTTAGACCCAGACTTAACCATTCCTGCACTGTGTTTTCTAAAATGTTTTGAAACTTTTACATTTTTTGGAAAAGTCAAACATATTTCCCTCCTCCTTTGACCATAAAGAATTTAACCTTGTACGTTCTACATTTTTGATTAAATCGCGTAACTTTTAGACTTCACGTATAACTGTTAAGTTATCCCACGTACGACGAAAACCACATTTTGACATCTCATATCACTTTTAGACTAATTTTAGTCTACTCTAAATAAATCCACGATCATTTCCCTGAAATCTCGTTCTTTTCTGATAAATTGCATTTTACGCGTTTTTGACCTGTGTTTCCAGCTTTAAGCAGCGTTTTTGCACCCAATAAGACTTATCACCCATTTTATATTTTTAGATGGAGTATAATGATGAGTTTCATCATTCCGGCAAGTTTCGTATTTTTACGATACCCGGTTTTACGTTTTATGACTTAACAACTTACCGTTAGCGATTTTCGGAACCAAACTACACTTCGTAAAATCAAGATAATATCAAGAAATTCCAATCTTATCCACCACCTCACCGTATTAACGTGTATAAACACATGTAGGGATGATATTTGATCATTCCTTAGATCATTACAAGTATACAATTTAACCATGGTTAGTTTTTAACCCAATATATAGTTAACCATATTCTCTAGCCTATAAATACCAAGCAAAAACCTTCATAATTTCTTGCACCACACCTTCTTAACATCTAAAGTCCTAAAACTAAGGAATTTCTTATAGATCTTGTAAGAACATTCATGTGTTCTTGAAGAAAACTAGTGTTTGATCTTCGTTCTTGGAAGTTTTCAAGAAAAAGTCGTTATAATCTTTTAATATCTTCAAGTCTCCAAAAAGACGTCGTTATAATCTTCTTTTCTTCTTCGGGTTCTCAAGAAGGCGTTGTTATAATCTTCTAATAGCCGTGGGTTTTCGAAGATTGCAAATTCTACGTCGAAGCTCCGTTAATATTTTATTTTTCCATAATACTCAAGCATTCTATTTTAAGGTAAGTATATTTATAAAACTCAAACTTATTTAACTACTTATAAACTTTGTTAGTTTATTTATTGTATTTGTAAACTCTTAATATATCATATAATCAAGTAATTAAAATACATGTTTTACGTATTAAGCACTACAACACTAGGGAACTTCATGTGAGGGGTTCATTTGGGTAAACGGATCGACGAGTTGCTGGATTTACGAATTAAAGTGTCCTAGCTCCTCGAACGTTTACTGCATGACCTCTGAATTGTGGTGGCCCGAACGGTAGTACGAGATATACAAACTAAAACCATTTCTATAAACAAACATACAAATACTACATCATGATCAATATAAGGACGTATATAGGCATGTTTATAATTTTGCGTCGTTATTCCAAACCTAAGAGTTGAAATCATATTCTAGGTTATACGTAGAGACTTCCAGGCTTATCCAACGATTCCGTTATACGTTGTGATAACATTTTTAAGGTGAGTTTTATAGCCCCACTTTCTTTTACTTAATTGTTTTACAAACTCTTTAGGGGAGATATATGCTCAAACTATTTTCATTTACTTTCACAAGTACTCTAAACTTTTAACGATTACTGTGAGTTCCATAGCCCCACTTTTACTCATTTAATTACTTTATAAACTTTTGGGGGAGATACATGCTCAACTACTTGCTTTTACTTTTACAAATACTCAAAACATTATACTTGATTGTATTATACTTGATTGCATTATACTTGATTGCTTTATACTTGATTGCATTATACTTGATTGTGTTCTACTTAAGTTCGAAAGTCTCCCAACATACACGGAGCAGTCCAACTTGAAAGTCTCCCAACATACACGGAGCAGTCCAACTTGAAAGTCTCCCAACATACACGAAGCACTCCAACTTGAAAGTCTCCCAACATACACGGAGCAGTCCCCTCGTTCGCATGATAAGTCTCCTTGGATAACACATGCATTGGGTTTCGGAGATGAAGTAAAACTAATGTTATTACTTTCCTTGTGAGCAACACAAAGTCTCCTTGGATAACACATGCATTGGGTCTCGGAGATGAAGTAGAACCAATGATATTACTTTCCTTGTGAGCATCATACCCACCTGAGGTTTCTGGAGATGGAGTGGAGACTCATTGCTAATTGCATAAGTTTTGATGCACGTGTACGTGATCAATATACTAGTTACATACTTAAAACATTTATACTTTTAACTACTATGATACATGCATACATGATTGACGTACTATTTTTAGCAGTGGGTTGTAAACACACAGGTTGCAAGTTTTGTATGGGCGGAACTTGGAACTGAGTTGATTTACAATGCCTTTGCTATGTGAACATTCTTTAAAGGCTTTTCAACTTATTCAAAACAAACTCTATGAACTCACCAACCTTTGTGTTGACACTTTTTAGCATGTTTATCTCAGGTCTTAAGGCGATAGCTAGAGTTTGAAGCATAGAGTCGCACGACATATTTTGAAGATTTTATGCATTCGTATTTACCATTCGAAACATTTTGTAAACATTTATGTATTATACTTTGGGACCTCATTGTTTGTAATTCTGGTTTCATTAATCGAATGGTAACTTTTCAAAACGTCTCATTTAGAGGTCGTTTTCTATAATTTGTACTTTGTATTATGAAGTAGCACCCCAATGACACAATCTTCCGCTGCGATTTACATTACCCAATACTACACTGCAACGATTAGGTTCACTGCCTAGAAGGTTGAAAAACTTGCTCGAAGAAAAGGAAGTTTCCTTTGACACCGAACGCGCTTCGTATGCGCATCAAGTTTTTGGCGCCGCTGCCGGGGAATAGAATAGCTAGTTAGATTTCTATCTCGTTTAGGTTCCTTTGCTTGATTCCTATCAAGTGATATATTTTCTCATTTTCATTAGCTTCCTTGTAGTCTATCCCCCTTCTTTGTGACTCTGTTCGTAGCCTCATCACTTTTCATCATGGAAGTTGATAACCCACCACCAAATCAACCACTTCCCAACGACCCACCACCAATTGACCCGCCAAGAGGCTGTACTCTTGGTGAATACTCTAGACCGAGCCATCAAGGCTATAGGAACACTATTGAGCTCCCCGATCAAGCTCAAACTACGGTCCTGCGATCCGACACCATCCGGTTGGTGCAAAACAGATGTGCATTCCATGGACTTCGTTCCAAAGACTTCCTTAAAATTTTTGACTCCATCGACCTTGATGCTACCACACGGGAGACTACGCGCTTGCGTCTCTTCTAATTCTCTATACGAGACCAAGTTAGTAATTGGCTTGAGCGACTTCCAGCCGGATCCATCTCATGTTGGGATGATCTCACCACTCGTTTCCTCGCCCAATTTTTCCCACCGGGGAGAACTACCAAACTTAGGAATGACATCTTGATGTTCCAACAACGTCAAGGCGAAACTCTCTACGAGGAATGAACTCGATTCAAGGACATACTCCATAAAGTCCCTCATCAAGGCATCGATCTTTGGCTTCAAGTCCAAATCTTTTATGATCATGGCAACTTCTTAACTAGGTAAACCATCGACCAAGCGGCCGGTGGCAATCTTAGTGAACTCACCGCGGAAGAAACGTGGGGTACTATAGAGGACCTTGCCCTCTATGAAAACGAATGTTGGAATGACCCCCGTGGGTTGCCCAAAACCATTAAGGCAATCTCCTTGCCTCCCATTGACTCACAACCTTCCAATCGTAGGATGCTCGAACTTGAAGATCAAGTTAAATTCCTAATGAGCTCCTACGAGAATCCTAAGTCTTCACACCAAGTGAACAAAATCACTCTACCTTGTGAATTATGTAGTGGTCCCCACGACACTCGTGATTGCACAAGACTCCCCGAACCGCTTTTGTAGACTATGCCTCCACGCGTACCGACGGAGCGGGAGAGAAGTGGTACAAGCAACGACAAAGTGATATGACAACCAAGCTCGACGCCCTCTTAAAAGCCTTCAATGACGGGAGATTGGAGCACTCCTAAGTGACACTATAAAGAACCCAAAAGTGAATTCGATTTCATCCGACTTCATGTTCTTGCTCACCATGGGAGAGTGCATATCCATGCCCTTCACACCCAAAATTCCACTCGGTCAACGCCATCAACACGGGTTCCAAACGATCCCTCATGAGATACCAAGGACTCGAGCCAACGGTCCATCCAACTCTTGAGAAACCCATCAACCAAGAAACCAAACTTAATCTAGAAGAGGAGTATAAGGAGCTCCACCAAGAAAAACCAGTTCTTGAAGTCTTGACTCATGCGCCTTATTATAATGCTTTAAAAGAAAAATAAGAGCAAGAACTAAAATTAGGAGAACGTGGGTTCGAATTTGTGCAAAATAAGTCACCTAAGAAGTTAGATGATCCCGGGCTATTCATTCTTCCGTGTAGAATTGGAAACCCCAAATCTTTCGACACATTTGCCGACTTAGGATCAAGCATCAATCTTCTTCTGTTGTCCCTCCATAGAAGCCTTAACCTAGGTAAGATAGAACAGTAGAACCAACGGAAACCATCTTAGGACTAGCGGACGGTAGTATTGCATATCCGGTAGGGATAATTAAGGGCATGGTAGTGCACGTAGGTCGATTAACTCTTTTGGCGGATTTCCATGTGCTAGACATGAATAACGACTCGACATTCCCATTGTTAGTAGGAAGAGAATTCTTAGCTACCGCTAGTGCCATAATTGATTGTAAGATGTCTAAGATAGTGGTAGGAGAAGGGAGTGCTAGGTCAATTTACGATGTCAAGAAGCACATCTACTACAAAGAGGATGAACAAATACCCTATGAGATCATGTTGGATAGAAAATCATCTAGATACGGACCTTGGATTAATGGAGATTTTGTAGGTCCTCAACGACCGTTCTATCTAGAAGAGACCTTCGTAAGTAACTCAACCATCCATGAACAACAATTGGCTAGGGACATTGAAGTGAACCCGTTCGAGGATACCTTAGTGTTTAGGAAGATGACCGAGTTCCTAGGAACCTTGCCCATTAATCTTAACATGAATAAGTGGAAAGTTGAGAGTGAGAAGCCTAAGCATAATTGGAGTTAGGATAGACCACTTAGTGATGGGAATGGATAATGGCACATTAGGATGACAATCTATGATCCCGATGGAGAAAAGTTTGAAAAGGCATACCGGACTAAGCGTACCAATAGGAAGTTAAAAGATAAGTTTGATCTTGAGGATAAACTTACTTACATAGGTACGTAGGAGCACGACTTCGATTCTAGCTACAAGACTCATAAATAAAGAAAAGCGCTTCGTGGGAGACAACCCATGCTGAATTGTTTTCTTGTTATGCGTCTTATATCTTTTTCATTGTTGTTTATTCTCATGTTTGATTTTGTGAAAATGTTTTATTTTGTCTTTAACCTCGTTTTAATTACATATAAAGGTATTTTACAAAAAGATAAGTGTAGGGAAGATCACGTACGTTTTTTAAGAACATGAACATGAACATGAGAATTAAAATCAGTGAAATTGATATATATGTGTGTTTGTTAGAGTCAAATGCTTGTATCGAGTCATAATGGATGTTTTGCAGGAATTTTTCTAGGTTTTAAAGATGTAATTTTTCCAAAATTTTTCCAGAAAAATGCAGCAGACCAGTTTCTGTCAGGACAACCTGAAGGCGTCAGGATTAAAGCTTGACGACGTAAGGCTATGCAGAAACAGTTTATCATTTTTTTCGTTTTCTATACTACTTATAAATTTTTGGAAATTCCGAGGTCTTAATTTTCCATAAAAACTGCAAACATCCATTCCACAAGCATGATATCTTACTTGCTTTCTAGTGTAGTTGTGTGTCATATAGAGTTTTACCGCTGATTTTACGCGAAGGTTTCGTTTGTTTTCTTATAAGTGTGCAGGTTATATTTGGCAAGAAGAAAAAACACAAAATTGGATGGAGCTTCTCACTCATACATTCTTCTTGGAAAAGAATTTAACCGCAACTTCACACGGATCCTACCGAGCTAATCAGGGGAGTCCTAGTTTATTTTCCTTACTTACCTTCCTTTATCATAACTTTGATATTTTCGGGGAACATTGGGGACAGTGTTCAGTTTAAGTGTAGGGAGGGAGAATAAAACGGGAACTTAGAAACAATTCACTCACTTGATTATTTGTCTTGTCCTTGGTAATTTGTGCAATAAACTATAAGAAATATTTGTTAGGGCAATTTTAGCACCATATTTAAATTTTTTTATGACATGTACGAGCTAAACTTTAGTCTTAATAAAGCGTCTCATTGATAGAAATTATATGACTAGCACAAAAACCGTTTACCACTCAAACTCTACCCAAAAAATGTGAGGTTTGTCCCTAGATCTTTAGGAATAAAAGCATTCACCTTTAATGCCTAGAGAGTGTACCGGTAGTATAATAGATTCTAGATCGCTAGTGAGACTACACTTGTGTAGTTTGGAATAACTAAGTGAAAAAAGGCATTAGGATAACCCTTGTTTGAAACCTGTATTATAATTACTTCTTCCACATCAGTCGAGTAATTACCCCACACCCTTGCGATTTACTCATCTTTAGTACACGATACCCCTAGTTAACCCCTCAGAACCTATCCTTTTCGCGGTTCTCGTGATGTTTCGGTTTTCCGGAATATCAATGAAGAGCATTGTTTACAATCCACCCCCAAATGTACACCCAAATCGCCTTAGCCTACCTTGTATGCAATCATCTTTAGTGCATTGCTGTTATCATTACTAAACCCTTAGTTCAAATATCTAGTTACTTACATGGTTGCTAAGTCGAGTCATATCTTTTGTACACAGTTTTGGGATGATTGGGACTCATGGGTAAAGTTAATATTTTATGGAGTAACAGGAAAGAACGATAAATTTAAATTCCCTTTGTCTACGTAATTAAATACTCCAAGTGTTTTGATCTTTTCAAATTGGGTCAATTAGTGTTAGAGAAATAAAAACTCAAGTGTAGGGATGCTCCTATAAATCCTTTATATTTTGATGTTATCGTAGAGGATGGTAGAGTAAAAAGGTATGAAAAAAATGGAAAAAATAGAGAGTGTAAAAAAAATGAAAAAAAAAACATACGGGCTACCATCCTACATCTATCTTTATGTTTATGTCTTTAAATTTATGTTTGTTTTGTTTCAAGTTATCTAGAGTTAGTGAGTCGAGTCTTGGCTAAGCAACGCCACGCTTTTCATGCTTGTAACATAAGATGTTTTTGACTTGCCACCTCTAAAAATCCCCTATCCAACAAAACCCTTTGTTTCCTTACCGTAAGCCTAACGTTACAACCCTTGTAAAGACCTCTTAGATAGTTGTTCCTAGGTGCTTACGCCAAAGCGGTGGAGGTTTGATCTAGTCTCAAGCTTCTGGTAATCTATGTACTATGCCAGGTAATGAGTGTTAATATTCTATTTCCATTTATTATATTTCATATGAACCCGAGAGATGAGAGAATCCAATCACCACTTGTGAGGTGCTAGTGTATAATTTTTGTGCTTGTTATGACTATTGCGGTGCTTTTACTTGTTATGAATTATTTTAAAACCATGCTTTATGCCCCCTAACTTATAAATTGATTAGCCAAAAGCACATTTTCTTGAGGACAAGCAAATACCAAATGTATGGATATTTGATAAGGATTTAAAACGTACGCTTTTAGGGGGTCATTTAAGCCCTAAATCGACCACTTTTATATCCGTTACTGCTTAATTTCGTTACTTTTCACTTTTTAAGTCTCTTGGAAGCAAAATGCCGGAATGAAGCATATTTGGACGAAAAGGAGCAAATACATGAAGAAAATGGCAAAGTCAAGATCGAAGCCCCTCAAAGCTAATCAATTGTACCTGAAGGCATCCCAAAAAAAGGGCGACGTTCTCCCTCTATGATGACTTGATCAAAACATGCACGCGACGGCTCAGTGGAAATTTTGGTCACATAACCTGACGGCGTCACGCTATAAAAAAGGAGGGCGTCACTCAGAGTTTTCATCTCAGACAGCCTAGATCTAGAATCAAGACGACGTCCCAACTGAAGCCCGACGCCGTCACACTCTAAGGTGACGTCGTCCCATCAATGACTTGACCTAGACGAAACCCTAATGACGTCGAGTTGACGGCGTCCCATGCAAAAGGTGACGTCGTCGCATTTGTAAATCTATATATAGAATTCGATTTTTCTGCATTTAGGGAGGTAGACTTTTGGAGAAAAAACCCTATATCGTTTGTAGTCCGAATTGGACAGTATCTTAGGGTCCCATACCCTATTTTACACATCGAGATAGGTCTTTTAATCCAAATTAACATTATGTCTATCCCTTATTCGAATGATTGTGTGTATGCTTGCTTGTTTACCATGTCTAGCTAAATTTCTTGTGTTTTTGCTTAGATCTATGATTATTGTTAGGTTGTTTCTTATTTGTATTGTAAATTGGCTTAGGAGTGCAGCTATGGATCATTCATTGTATTTAATGCTTGAGTATGCTTTATGAATGTGTGGCTTATGAATGAAATAGCTTAGGCTTGCTGATTTCGTATGTCATAAACGAGAGATAACCTCAAAGAACTAGGGACTACGCATACCCTGCGGCCTAAGGACAATGCATTAAGATAAGGTGTGACAATTAAACCGACCAATAAAAGATAACTATGGAGTAATAGTATCTAGGTAAACATATTTTTAATCATCATACGAGCACACATCAAATAGACATAGCTACCCGTAGTAATTAGATAATCAGATAATTAGATAAATAGAGTAATCGGTAGAAGTACCACCCCCAAACCAATTACCCTGAGATTTTACCTTAGCTTTCTAAAAAACCAATAAAAAGATAAAAAAAGAATCATCCTCAACCCCCACCTTCTCGTGATACATTTCTTACTAGCATTCCTATTCCCCTAAAGAACGATATCAATCTCCGAGGCTTACTTAATACTACACTACAACGATTAGGTTCACTGTCTAGGAGGTTGAAAAACTTGCTTGACGAAAAGGAAGTTTCCTTTGACCCCGAACGCGCTTCGTACGCGCATCAACATATGACACCCGTCCTACTATGGGATATGTTCCTTTTAATTAGATTTCCATTGAGCAATGCGAGTTCTTGGGGTGTGATGTGTCTAATGAAGAAATTAAGAAGGTTGTTTAGGACTGTGTCAGTGATCGAGCCCCGGGTCCGGATGGTTTCACATTTAAGTTTTTTAAAACTTTTTAGGAGGTCATTCAAAATGATGTGGTGCGGTTCGTTTGAGAGTTTTTTCAATCGGGTGTGTTTCCTTAAAGGTTGCAACTCTTCTTTCATTGCCTTAATCCCTAAAGTCGATGATGCGAATTTTGTGTCGGATTTTAGGCCTATTAGTTTAATTGGATGCCAATATAAAATTATTGGTAAACTTTTAGCTACTAGGCTTAGTATGGTTATCGGGAGTTGTGTGAGCTTTGAACAATCGGCTTTTTTAAAAGGAAGGAACATCATAGACGGTCCCTTAGTCTTGAATGAATGTATGGCATGTTACCGTAAGAGGAAAACAGCTCTTATGGTTTTCAAAGTTGATTTCGAGAAGGCGTTTGATTCGTTGAGATGGAATTACCTTGATGCGATTATGGAACAACTATGAGGAAAACTAGAGGGGGGTTGAATATTTTTGCTGATTTTTAGTTTAGTTTCAAAAACTTTTGATTCGATCTTATGTGAATTCGTATGGATGGATAAAAAGCATAAAGAAATAAGTAATGTAAGTAATGAAAGCAAATAAAGTAAAGGATAGAAAGCAATGAAACAACCGATTTATAGTGGTTCGGCTACAAGGACACCTTCCTTGCCCTACTCCACTCCCCGAGTCACCTACTCGAGAGTTCAAGCACTATGTCAACAAGCTCCTTCAACACGGCGGAGAAGCCTCACAACGTCGCTTACACTTTTTCCGGTACAAAGCTAAATATCGAGTCCTTAACACGAAGGACCAAACCAATACAACAACTATATTAAATATGAAATACAACATCTTGCTACAGAAATCTTGTGGAGGAACAAATCAATCAAGGACCCCTTGCTTGGATGACTTGTAGTATCTCGTGATCTCGCCTTTTAGATGGACCTATATGAGAATCACAACAAAAGAAATAAGAACTAATATATAGATCTAGAGATCTAATATTAGAAGAGAGAAGTAATATATGAGAGAGTTTGTAAGAAAAGGGGTGAGTAACAATGAAGAAATGGCTCACTATTTATAGGCAAGAAAACTCTAATGTTCCCCGGATCCCACAGATCCCTTACTTGAGAGATCCGTCCAGTGTAATCCCAAGGATCCGTGGACGCTCCTCCTTATTTTGGTTATAGGTCATGGATCATGGGTCATGGACTTTGGGTCATGGGTACCCACAATAGATACAATGTATCTAGACATTGGATCATGGGTCTTGGGTTATGAGTTATGGATTTGCTCCATGGGTATGGGTCATGGGTCTTGGATATTACCCATCCTAATAAACTATAACAACAAATGAATTATTACAATAATTTATGTTAAATGATTATATGTAAATGCTTTACAAAAATAACGTGTATCCTTATAATTTTACGTATGATAATTTTATATTTATTATCAACAAAACAAAAAGAGATCGCTAAATATAAATAAACGTTTTTACGGTTTATTTGTATTAACAAACTAGGTTTCGGTAATAAATGGTGTATGTCGATCGCTGGCTGCTTAAAGAATTCTAGGGATTCTATCTTGGTTAACGGCTCTCCTACTTCTGAGTTCGAGTCGTTAAAGGGCCTACGTTAAGGAGATCCTATGTCTCCCTTCCTTTTCATTCTTGCTATGGAGGGATTACATGCCATGGTTTCTAAGGCAGTAAACATGAGGTTGTTCAAAGGCGCCTCTATTAGTCACGGTAGCCTAAACGTTTCACATTTATTATACGCTGATGATGCTTTTTTTGTGGGCGAGTGGTCTCGTTCCAATGCTTATAATCTGATATCTCTCCTTCGGTGTTTTTATTTGGTGTTTGGCCTGAAGATTAATGTGCAAAAAAGCAAGTTTTTAGGTGTCAATGTTCCTGATGACGAGGTTTCTAACATGGCTCTTGTCCTTGGTTGTGGGATTGCAAAGCTTCTAATGATGTATTTAGGAGTACCTGTTGGATGCAACATGGGGCGATGTGACTATTGGAAATGTATAGTTCAAAATTTTGAATCAAAGATGTCTCAATGGAAAGCTAAGCTTTTATCAGTTGGAGGGCATTTATCTCTTATCAAGGCGATCCTAGATAACCTCCCAACATATTCTATGTCGTTATATTGGATGCCTAAAACTGTGCAAAAGCGCTTAGAATCCATGCGCAACAAATTTTTATTAGGAGGTGATTTAGACGAAAAAAAATATCACTTGGGTCAAATGGGAAACTTGTTTAGCTAGTAAAGCTATGGGTGGTCTTGGCATTGGAAGCATTTTCGCGTTAAACGCTGCCTTGCTCTTCAAATGGGTTTGGCGGTTCCGTACTTGTTCCAATGGTTTGTGGGTTAATGTGATTAAAGAAATACATAGTTTTGATGGAGGTATTGGGAGTAGTAGGGCTCAGAGGTCGACACATAGCCCTTGGAATTGCATTCTTCAATCATTTTCCAAGCTTTAATCGAAGGGCATCGATTTATTAGATTTATGTGCTCGTGCAGTTGGAGATCGGCACTCGATCAACTTTTGGAATGAAAGTTGGTGTGGGGGCGTTCTTTAAAAGAAAAGTTCTCGCATGTTTATGCCTTGGAAGTGAATAAATCATGCACAGTTGCTCAACGTATAAACATTGAAGATTGGTCCAGCTCAGGAGATCCCCGAGAGGCGGGGCTGAGTCGAACCAACGCGATGAATTGTTGCAGGTCATCTGTAATGTGTCCCTTTCTGATTTTGTTGATGGCTGGAAATGGGAGTTGGACATGTCTGGTTTTTCAGTTTCCTCCGCGCGAACCCATATAGACAAACACACTTTCCTTGGTAGTTTCACGTCTACAAGATAGTTGAGATGTATTCCTATCAAAGTTAACGTTTTCATTTGGAAGTTGAGGCTCGATAAACTTCCTACTTTGGTGAATATGGATAAAAAAAGGCATTGATGTTGCTTTCCTTTTATTCCCCGTTTGCAATGCTCATGTAGAGAACGTTGATCATCTCTTTTTCTCGTGTGGGATGGCTCAGGATTTATGGGGTCTTCTGGCCAGATGGTGTTCGTTGGATATTCTGGAGGTCTTTAACATCATGGAATGGTTTTCTTGGTTAGATCGTGCTCATGTGTCGAATCATGCTAGGACTATTCTTGAAGGGATCGCTTCTTCTATGTCGTGGTCTATTTGGACCTTCCGCAATGCTTGGATTTTTTCGATGTCTAAACCTAAGAAGGTGAATATTTGAAATTCTATTGTTCATTAATCTTTCTTGTGGATTTCATCTAGAAACCCAAAGTGTAGATTTAGATGGCTGGATTGGTTAAGAAACCCTATTGAAACTCGTCTTTCTTTGTAATCTTTTTTTTTTCTAGCGTTTGCTAGCTCTTAATATATATTGCCGCTGTTCAAACAAATAAAATAAAAGGCAACATAATAATAATAATAATAATAATAATAATAATAATAATAATAATAAACATGGTTTGACTTTAAAAAAGGTACCATTGACCAATGAAATAATAAATGAAACAAGTTTTGACATTACTAACTACTAAGACCACTGCCAACGGCTCGTCGGTTTAGCCAACCAACGAGCGTCACTTAAGTGACAACAATGCCACGGGTATCTCAGTTGGTCGTTGGTTGGAGCTGCTTCGGTTAACGACGAGCAAGGAGCAATTTGTTTTTTGTGCGTGTTTTGTGTTAGTGTGTTTGTGGGGTATATTTGTGTAGTGAGAGAGAAAAAGACACACCAATATTAGCAGGAGTGTGTCAGTTTGCAAAGATATATTACTAAAAGGCAAAGATATGTGGTAAAAAAATGACCGTACAAAGGTATGGTTTTATTTGTTTCAATGGTTCTAAAACCTCATTGAGCTGACAGGGATAGGTGAGTAGCATGTTTGCAAGTTGAGTCGTTGAGATATCTTAGTGACCAAGTTAATAAGTTGAGAAAAGCTTCAGTACTATACTACTATCCACTTCCTAAATAAACCTATACCTCATCACATTTACTATATCTCTCAACGAACAAAACGAGGTATATGTAGGAAAAAAAGATGCATACAGGAAGCGTCACCGTATTCCTTCAAGAGTTAACTCTAAATAAAAAATTTAATACAAAATCTCCATGAATTCAAGAAATTAAATATCTAAACAAAACTGAGTCATACAATGTTTCCAATCCCATAAATTTCAAGAAATTGGGATCTTTCATCTGAATACTCAACTGCTTAATGCCTACAACAACTGACATTGGGGTACTGTGAAGTGTATCCAAATATAATTGATCACATAATTTAAATGCTATAATTTATGAATTTGTATGCTCAAAGAGTTGTTTAACTTTTAAGAGGGATGCTCACAAATCAAAAACTTGCAACGCAAGCAACTAAAAAATTAATAACATGCGGTAATTCAGTTTGAACAACTTAATTAAAAGTAAACCAGGCATCTAACATTAAAACTAAATTGATGATTAACAACTAAATTGATGATTAACAGATAATAAAAGTAAGCAAAATAAAGACATGTCTTGAAACTAGTCAAAAGCCCAAGCGTTCTCCCTCCTAACCTCCTCTTCTTCCTCAGGAGTGAAATCGTTCTTGATGTTGAACGTCTTACGGATCTCCTCAGGTTTCTTTCCTTTGATCATATCAGCAGCAGTTTGACACGCGAGATCCAACAGGCTCTTGATGTTGAGATAGTTTGCGGCCTGACAACAAATTTAAGAAAAGTTAATAAGCAATATATTCATAAAGTGATAAAACTATATATGCCAATAATTCGATATATAATGTGATAAAAAGTAAACAATACTAGTACATAACTAAACGCACGTAACAATTATAAGCATAGCCAAACATAAACCTAAACAAAAGACGACTAATATAAAAGATGACATACGTACCAGCATAAGATCAAACAAAGTGCCCTGATCCACTTTAACAAAGTCAGCATCAAAAGATTTCAGATCTTCCTCAGCAACCTTATCATCAGAACTGGATGCCTTGGCATGTTTCTTACAGTACTCAATAACCATCGCTAAGATTTTGCTGGTGACGTTGGGGAGAGGGATGACAGTGTCAGCACAATCATCTTCGATCATGTGTTTGATCGTCTCTGACTGCAACGCCACCGTCTCCTCTACCTGAAACAACTCACCGTCCGACCCCTTGAGCTCGATCATCTTTGAAGAAGAAGACGAAGACATTGTTGGAAAACCTAAATTCTTAGAGAACGACAGAAGACTTGTTATTGTTATGATTTTGGTTGATAGGTTTAGGCTTATATTTATAGGGATATCGAGTTCTAAGGGATGTAGGAATCTATCGGTTAACTATTACAAATTGCATGAAAGTAGTCATTCTTTTAGATGTATTAATATGTTAAGTCCCTCAACTTTACATTACAAAAAAACGTGTTCTAATATAGATGTGATTACAAGTTTAGAACACGTTGCGAGTTTATAATAATAGCATAATGAAACATAGTTATGTTGTTTTGCTATATGTGAATGTAAGAGGGATCGAATGCAAATTTTTTAAATATAAGAGTCGATGAAAAAGGTACAGATATGCATGATATATCGGTATGGGATAATCTACTTAAATTTGGAAACTAATATGCATTCAATTTAGAAACTTCTAGAATTAATCTATGCTATGTGATCAGTTTTGAGAATCCTAATATATCTTTTATACCACGTATCTATACTACATAAAATGGAAAAACAATCAAAGTGGAAAAGTGAAAAAGTTGAATAGTCAAATGAGAGAAAGAGCTTATTTAATACTCTCTTATCACAACTCACTCAAAAATACATACAAAATGCTCTCCTCTTTCACACATCTCATCAACCATCATCCTCACCACCACAAAACCCCTCCACCACCGCACCACTTTATCATCACGTATTGTTAATTGTCTGCCGCTAGGAACCGCTGCCGCCAGGCGCGGGTACTCGCCTAGTAATAGAAAAACAGAAAACAGTCAAAGTTAAAAAGTGAAAATTGGTCAATGAAGAGAAAAATACATAATGTAATTAATACTCTTATTAAAACAACACATTAATTAAAAGTACAATAATGTTTTCACATTGTACAACTAATTAAAAACACATCTACCAAATAAAAAACAACCAATTAAAACACCTCTTACTAATAAGTACAAAATTTTCATAAAACACAATTTAAAGAACAAACAACAAAATCCAAAATATAAAATAATTAAACACACTAAGGCTATGTTTAGCACACAAGATTATAGAGAGATTATGCTTATTTTTTCAAAAATAAGCTACTTAAAAAATAATCTTTGTTTGGCAGACATAGCTTATAAGAGCACCCGGTGTGTAAATCGTGCTTCGCCGTCGTCCTACGTGGAGCCTCGTCGTGGCTCGCCGCCACACCGGCCCCCCTCGCCGTGGGATGTCGTGGAGGTGTTCTTCGTGGGGACGACGAAGTAAATTTCTGACAAATGTTTTTTTTTTTAATTGATAAAAACAGGTTTGTGTGTGTGTAATGGTGGGCCCCAAATGAAGAGGTTGAGGTTTGTTATGAGTGAGCAGGGGGTTTGTTGTGGTTAGTTGTGGAAAAAAAGATGCTGATGTGGCGCTGAGGTGGAACGACGACGAAGATGAAGCTTGTTATGACACCTTGTGCTCTAAGAGATTATAAAAAAAAAAAAAATCTTCCATAATCTCTGAAAATAAAAGGTTACTTCATGTAGCTTAAAAAAATAATCTCTTTTTATAATCTTTTTAAGCAACAGCACCAGCATCAGCAACAGCACCAGCATCAGCACAATCTATTTTTACCAAACATACCCTAATTAATGTTATTTTTATAACACCTTAAAATGAAAAGTACATGTTATTATACACATTATATAAATTAATAAAACACACAAAACTTCATACAAGCTAACAATTTGATGGTACATATACTTTTGAAAACCGGATCGAACCGGACCAACTTGTTCAACCGGGAACCGGTTCGGCTAACCAATTAAAGCCATCCGAGAATGAACCAGAGAGGACCCGTTGAAACCGATACAAATTGGTGAATCAGGTCTTATCGAGATCTATTTCTCCGGTTAATCGTCACAGGGTACCCGCCGCCGAAATGCGCGGGTACCCTAAATACTATATATAAAGGAAAAACGAAAAAGTAAAAAGTGCAAAGTTTAAACTAAAAGATGAAATGTTAAAGACATATATTTCAGAATGAAACTATTAATACACATAGAAAACTGGGTTGACCCGGATGCTTCAAACCCTACGGGTTGACCCGGTTTAATTTGACCCGCTTTCGACCCAACCTGTCGGGTTGACTCGGTTTAAATCGACCTGTTTTTTGACCGGAATGGTTCAACCGGTTGAACCACCCGAGTCGAACCGGGTTTCAAATTTGACAAAATTATATGAGAAATGATGAAGTAGTTGTGGAACCCGTGACAAATTTGAAAAAATGAGAGACCAAGTAACTATAGTTTTTTGTTGTTTATTTTGCTTTGACACATGTACTTTGTCATTTGTATAATGTTCTTTTGAAAAATGTTGGTCTTGCACCACTTAAGGGACTAGCATATATGAATCGTCTTTTAAAAGTTAATATATATTGTATAGCCCTTTGTCCAGTATATCAATAATGTTATGTAAGTTTATTAGAATCACAAAAATTAAATAGTATTGTTATCTTTGGCGATAATTATTTGTATCCCAAACAAATAGCTTTGAACAATGCTTATATATTTATGAAAATTGATAGTACAAAATAATCTTATTATGGTGATAATTTGTAAGGTTACAAGTTTAAAAGCCACACACCAAATGATAAACGCTACACATGTAAATAAAAAAAATAGTTATCACTGCCTAAATTACAGACAAAGCAAGAAAAGATGGTCACACACATTGGCTATACCTCTAAACTACAATATAATATTGCCAACTACATAATACCGTTTCTTTTTGTAATGTTTGAATATATTATTACTAAAATCTTAATAATATAAAACAATCCCATTAGAAAATATACTCCCACACTTAGATCGACTCCACATAATTTTCTTGAAAACTGTATATTTATGTTGCTATGCAACCACGCATCAGAATTATAGTTATTCGAAAATGATTCTCTAACGCTACAAATACATTTTGTTGAAAGAAACTTATGGGTCGTCAGAATTTTGCAGAAAACTAGACACCGCTGCTAGACGCGGGTACTCGTCTAGTTTAACATAATACCAAAAGCTATTTTTAATAAAAATCCACTTTCCACTACTACAAAAAGTGAGTTTGTACACGGACATTTGTCCACCATTTGAAAAGGGTGGAGATTAATTTTGTTTTGTACACGCCTAAAACTGTGTATAAAATATTTATATTAGCCACATTTTAGCGTGTAAAAAAAAGTAAAGTTGACACTTTTTAGCGTGTAAAAAAAATAAAGCAATAAAAAACTTAAGCAACGATAAAAAGCGTGGAAAAAAACTTATACAAAAATTAGAAAAAAAAAATCTACCATATAAACCGTGGACTTTTTATACCTCAAATTCAATGACGTACCCATCACTTCTCACCCAAATTCATAAATTCATAAATTCTACCATAATCCCCAAATAAAAGCTCTGATCCCCAAATTCATAAATTCATAAAAACTCACCAAATAAATTCTAATCGTTCAAATCCCCAAATAAACTCCAATCGTAAATTCATAAATGGATGAACCCTAATCCCCAAATAAACTCCAATCGTAACCCTAACCCTAATCGTAACCCTTATTCGGTAGTTAAATCAGTTTCAATAGTTAAATCAGTTTTGGTAGTTAATTTGGTAGTTAAATCGTTGAAGCAGAGCGACTCGGTATCTATTCATAACGATCAGTAGTTAAATCGGTAGTTAAATCATTGAAGAAAATGAGCTCATGATTCGGTTTGTTAATCGTTCCATTTGCAGCAGATAAGGTATAAACTATGGTTTCAGTATTTAATTGTAATAATGTGTGTGTATTTGCTTAATTTGTGATTGACTTATTTGCTTAATTTGTGAGGAAAACTAATTAGGTGTATTTGCTTAATTTGTGAGGAAAACTAATTAGGACATTATGTTTGAAAATGTGTAAGAATGATGAAATTCAATTCATCAGTGGTAGTGATTTGGTTTTATTCTGAGTCATACGAATATACATTTATTTGAAATATCTAAATAATGTTTGTGTAATATTTAAGTGTAATAATTTATGTGAAATATCTGCTTAATTTGTGAGGAAATAAGCACTTATTAATAAGCACATGAGAAATGATTATTTGAATGTACTTACATTGAAGCTTAAGCTAACTCGTTGATGATTGTCATAATGGGAAATGATTATTTGAAAGTAACTATATGCAATCCCAAACACCCTCTTATTGTGAATAGAGGGACTGGTATATAGAACTGCTTCTTCGATATCAATAAAAAAACAAACATTCTGAATAATAATGACAACATGTATAAGGCATTTAAAGGCATTTTTGTTTAGCTTATTTTTGAGCTTATGAGCTTATCTCACCTTGGCTTATATTCTATGAGCTCAATTTTATGGCTTTATTATCAAACTTGTGGCTTATATAAGCTTATTATGATTATGATATAACAACACTTAGGCATTAATAAATCTACTATATGAATGAATTGAAATGTGTATGCTATAGCCGTTTTTTTTTCTTTACTCATAACATTATTGGAATTTATTAAAACCAATAAGTTTTCAATTCTAATGATTTTAGGCATTGTATCGGAAACTTGGTAAGTATAAGCGATGGATAAAAGTTGGATTACTGCTCCAATTAAAAGCAAAACTTTTAGAGATGGAGCTGATAATTTTATAAGATTTGCTCGTGTTAGAAGTATAAGAGGACTCATCAAATGTCCATGTAATAAATGTTGTCTCGGTGATTGGGTAGATTTGGATAAAGCTCATGGTCACATATTGCGTTATGGGTTTTTATCCGGGTATAAAGATTGGACTGTGCATGGAGAGCATACTATATCTGTAGCACCATCTCAATCTAGTAATGTTAATGTTAAGGAAACTTCTTATGGTCAAGAGGACATAAGAGGTTTGGTTCTTGATGCCTTAGGTATTAATTCTTTACCTTCGGATAACACACAATTAGGAGATACAACGATGGAAGGAGATACTGGAGAATCTACCAAAAGTGATCATTGTGATGAGGGTGTTTCATATAAGAAGTTTTTAGAAGAGTGTGACAAAGAATTGTACTCTGGTTGCAAGTACTCAAACTTGTCCTTCAATTTACATTTATATCACATTAAATGTATTGGTGGAATATCTAACAAGACTTTTAGCATGATACTAGAACTTTTAAGGGATGTATTTCCACATCTTACAGCATTACCATCATCTGCCGATGAAGCCATAAAGTTTACTAAAGATTTAGGTCTAGGTTACGAAAAAATCCATGCGTGCCCTAATGATTGTATGCTTTATTGGGGTGACAGGGTGGGTCAACAATCATGTCATATTTGCAAAGCTTCTCGATATAAAAGTGATGAAGTGACTGGAAGTTCAAAATCATGCAAATCCAATAAGCCGGCAAAAGTTTTACGTTATTTTCCCTTAATTCCGAGACTTAAAAGGTTGTACATGTCCGAGAAAACAGCAAAGGAAATGAGATGGCAAGATATTGGTAGAACAAAAGATGGAAAATTAAGGCACCCCGCAGATGGTCTTGCTTGGAGCGTGTTTAATGATCGACATTCGGATTTTGCCTCAGATCCTCGGAGTGTGAGGCTTGGCCTGGCTAGTGATGGTTTTAACCCGTTTCGTACAATGAGTACATCACATAGCACATGGCCGGTGTTATTGATTCCTTACAATTTACCTCCTTGGATATGCATGAAACAACACTCATTCATTCTTTCATCTATCATTCCAGGGGAGAAAGGTTCGGGCAATGATATTGACGTATATCTAAAACCTTTAATAAAAGAGCTCCAATCATTATGGAAGGTCGTTGATGCGTATGATGCTTTTTCTAAGGAACATTTCAAACTAAAGGCTTCCCTTATGTGGAATATCAACGATTTTCCTGCATATGCAAAGTTATCTGGTTGGAGCACGAAGGGTCGTGTGGCATGTCCCGTTTGTGCGAACTCCACTCACTCAAGGTGGTTAAAGCACGGGAAATTTTTTTGCTACATGGGACATCGAAGATGGTTAGAGCCGAATCACATTTATCGATTTCAAAAGGAACGTTCATTACAGTCGCCTCTAGATTGATCCTTGTAATTATATATATTGTAATATGTGATTCAGGGGTGGAGCTACTTGCTAAGTAGTGGGGGCGTTCCCCCCAACGAAGCTCCGGCGGACACACAAAATTTATAAAAATAAAATAAAATAAAATAAAATAAAAAATTGGTCGAAAAAAAATCTTGTGCCCTCAGGTAAATCATTCGAATGCCCTCTGCACACTGCGAGATCAACAATAAAAGTCCTCTTCGATTTATTTTGTGGTGGTTTTCTTCACCAGAATAAATGGAGAAAAAGAACTTGGGAATTTGAAAAGTTACATGATGGTGGAGATGGGTAAGTAGTGAGTGGGCCTATCGCAAAGGAGCCTAGTGGGTATTAATGTTTCATATTAATTGTATTTTATTATTTATGTATCAAAATAAAAAAGGTGGATAACTGATAACGTAAATACTCTTCGTCTTTCATTGGCTCATTGTATATTACTAGACGAGTACCCGTGCATAGCAACGAAAATTTATAGTGAAAGATCGTTTAGTGATAAAACAAAGTTTATCGGTTATAAACGAAAAATAATAAAAGTTTGAAGATTTGAGGATTAAACATAATGTTTTGAAACCCGGTTCGACCCGGGTAGTTCAACCGGTTGAACCGTTCCGGTCGAAAAACGGGTCGATTTAAACCGAGTAAACCCGATGGGTTGGGTCGAAAACGGGTCAAATTAAACTGGTCAACCCGCTGGGTTTGAAGCATCCCGGGTCAACCCGGTTTTCAATGTGTATTAATAGTTTCATTTTGAAATATATGTTTTCAACATTTCTTTTTTTAGTTTCAACTTTTCACTTTTTACTTTTTGGTTTTTACTTTATATATAGTATAGCAGGGTACCAGTACGTTTCGGCGGCTGTGACGATTAACCGGATAAATAGATCTCGATGAGACCTAATTCTACTAGTTTGTATCTGTTTTAACTGGTCCTATCTGGTTCGTTTTTGGATGGGTTTTATTGGTTAGCCGAAATCGGTGGCGACACTGGTTCCTGGTTGAACAATTTGGTCCGATCCGGTTTTCAAAACTATATATACCATCAACTTGTAGCTTGTATGAAGCTTTGTGTGTTTTATTAATTTGTATAATGTGTATAATAACATGTGTTTTTCATTTTAGGTTGTTTTAAAAATAATATTAATTAGTGTGTTTAATTATTTTATATTTTGGATTATGTTGTAGCTTGTTTAAATTGTACATTGTGAAAATTTTATTGTACTTTTTATAAGGGATGTTTTAATTGGTTGTTTTTAATTTGGTAGATATGTTTTTATTTGGTTGTACAATGTGAATAAATTATTATACTTTTAAGTAATGGAATGTTTTAATAAGAGTATTAATTATACTATGTGTTTCTCTTATCTTTAACTTTAAATATTTCACTTTTCAAGGTTTCACCATACACTCATTATATATAGTATAGATATAGATAATGTTTTACAAAATTTAAGTTAACATATTAACGCATAAGGTTTAACATAATTTAAGAGATTAGAATTTTTTAAATCATCATTAACCTATAGGACTTTAGGATAAACTAGTTGAAATTACAAAACAAATTTCACATTATCATCCGGATATGATATATAAGTGTCGCATCAAAGAGTAGCACTTTTGCTGCCTTAAATCAAACCCGACTCGATTTATTTCAAGTTACGCTAAAACTCTCTTATTGCGATGCCCCCGTAATTGTATTTCCTGCCTCCGCCACTGCTATGATTCACCATTCAATACATAAGAGATTTACCATTCAATAAATTCTTCAAAAACTGAGGGACAACCTTCGATTATTCTGTTAGTTTTTTGGTTTACATTGTCTCAAGGACTCCTAATTTTAATTTTCTTGGTTTACATTGTCTCAAGGACTCCTAATTTTAATTGATGTGGATTAAGATTTATTGAGATTTTAGAGTAAAGTTGTTCTCTTTGTTTATATAGAAATCTTACTTGAAAGTTGAATATACCATGCAATTCATAATTAACATGATTACATTATTTGACACAAATTAAGCAAACATGTATACGCATCCGTGCGGCATGTGGGCAGTAATCTAATGATGCACATGAACATATAGAATGTACCCGAAAGCGGTGCAAACCTGATCACTCTATACTTTTTACACTTGCTCAATCTCTAAAGCTAATTCGGAAACTTTGGAATGTTGTTTAGCCAAACCATTTAATTGTACTTTTTCCATGTGAATCACAAGCGCAACACAAGCAGAATACAATTTTACTTGCACATTGTAAACATACATAGAGTAGCGAGCATAAACGACATACATGTAGACAATCAAATGAATACAACATTGTTATCCAAGACTAAACCACTTTAGAGCTTCGAAACCGGCAATCCTGTTTGTAACAATAGTTATTAGAACTTATTTATCAATGTAAAAGACTCACACCTCAAGAAGGAAGCACATACCTAGCGCTTTCGCATTGACAATGCTTGGGGATGCTGCTGGGGGTGGCGAGTTCTCGTCCAAAAAAGCTTCAACTTGGTTTGGGTTAGACCAAGTTGGATACCCTTTAATTTTCCCCTGTTTTTTTCAATAAAAGTCAATAAACATGGCTTAGTGTATCATTCACTAGAAAAAGGTAATAAATGAAACAATTCCTGACTATACTAGATATATTGCATTTCAACTAATAAACTGGAATTACAATAAAGGATCGTTAAAGACAGATATGTCTAAAAATGTCAATTTGGCTAAAAGGTGAGATGTCTCTGGTTAAAAATGATTGCGATATGAATTAAGAGTGCACAAAACTATTTTTCTCAACAAACAAAATGAGTTATATGTATATAAAAGATACTTACCAGAACATTTAAAGCAGCAAGCGTGGCCATTCCTTCACGAGTCCACTGCATAAATGATAAACCATTAACGGCCATGACTAATGAAAGGTAATCTTGTATTGAAAAATGATCATAGAACTTGACTCTAAATATAATCAAATTATAGTTTTATTACAGTATTAGCTAGAAGAGCAATATAAAAAGATATGCACCTTTGATGCAGACGCAATATGAGGCACGACAATGGCATTTTTCATGTCAGCTAGGCCGGGTTTCATGTATGGCTCATCCTCAAAAACATCAAGACCTACTCGGAACATTGGGTTTTGCTTCAAATGCTCTACAAGAGCTTCTTCATCAACCACAGGTCCTCGACTGCAGTTTATAAGGATTGCTTCCTACATGTTCATATTGGGCTATATTAAAATGTGCCAAAATGGATTGGTTGGGTCAGGTCAGAACAAGTTCAGGTCCTGCTTCCATTTGATTGAGTTAAACATTATAAAATGTAAAATTACCTTCTTCATCTTAGAAAGTCTTTCTTTGTTGATGAGATGATAAGTTGTTTTGTCCAAAATTGGATGTAGACTTATCTGTGTAATCATCATAAGAGAATTAAGTATCAGATATATAAAAATTTAAATAAAACCAACACAAAAATATAAAAACATAAGAAATACTTACCACGTCGGCTTGTTGAAGAACCTCGTCCATAGATGATGCTCGCTTCCAGGTAACAGGTTCTTCGCCGCTGGCTTTCAAGAATTGACCATAAGCTGCAAATCGCTTACATATTATAGTTCAGAAAACCAGTTATTGAAATTTTAATCCTAAAGTTGCAAAGAAATTAACATTTTAGATATACGTATAAGGAAGAGGAAGGCATGCCTGTAACAAACTTTTCCAGACGTGTGGCTTGGTAGAGATCATAATAGATTAAGTTCATCTTGAAGCCTTCAATCTGATAACGAACAATATATTTGTTAAGTTTAACCACAATTGGACTGCGACTAAGACAACCGTAGGATATTAGATTATACAGTAAGAAACTTACCATCATTCTAGCATAAGCAGACCCAATACGACCAGCTCCAATCACACCAACAGTTTGTCCTTTAAGTAAATTTCCCACAAATCTACATCAAAATAAAGCCATTAAATCAGTAGTATGTAATTATCCATGAAATTGTGCTTGGTCGATACTTCAAATAAGGCTCCACAGATTAATATTTATGAGGTATATTAAGCTACATAATAAAGATTTAGATGTTCAATAGATAGATGATTTGGTGAACGGTATATACGGGAACTTACAGATGAGGAAGCCAACCATCATATAAACCAGCCCTCATGAAACCATCAGCTTCAACGATCCTTCTTGAGGCAGCAAGAGAAAGTGATGCTGCTAACTCTGCTGTCGTCTCTGTAAGCACACCCTATGCAAAATAAAACAAATTTGGTATATTGAGCCAGATTATAAGTTTCAATATTACAGTATAAAACAGCAAACTAAACATGGTATAAGATCGAAATAATGAAACTCACCGGAGTGTTACCAACAGCAACACCATACTTTGTTGCTGCCTCAACATCAACATTGTTGTAACCCACAGCCATGTTGCTGAAAGCCTTTCCTCCTGCTTTGCTCAATGCAGAAAACAATGTCTCGCCCCAGTCCTCGGTCAACTAAAAAACATGCATTAAACAATATCAACATATCTTGAAGAAAAAACGCACATTACGATTCTAATATCCAAAATGTTGCTTTGTTTGTTTATATTAATCACTAGCACGTTAACTTGTTAGCTTATGACTCCAAGATTATATTCTACGTTTCCAATAACCAGGTTGCACAATTTGAGCACACATGCAGCAGTCTAATCAATCCGGAAGCAAAAACCGAAAATATTGCTCAAAATCAGTACATAATTAGTATGTAGATTATATTAAAACTCGAAAGAATCCAACCTCACACCCTACGTGCGAAGGATGTTACATGAAGATGCATCTAAAGCCCCAAATCAAACTAATATTGCTTTGCTCCAAAGCAAAAACAAGCAAAAAAATCCCAAACTCTAAAAGCATCAAGTCTTGTTGCGTGCAAAGCCAATCCCACATTGGAGAAAGATAAATCTTAAAGCTAGGATATAACCTTAAAGGGCTATTTTCTTTGTGTCCAACTATGTGTGGTTGTGGTTAGAATTGCAATGGCTTACATATTGAGTTATAATCACAACTTCATATGGTTGATTTTTAAAAAAATATACATATGTCTAATCACCCAATATCTTACAAATTAAGTTTTTTTGTTTGTTCTAGTTAATTTTTGACTTGTGTAAGTATAACGCTAACGGATTCTTTTTCTCTTTTCCGTTACTATGAACTACTGATTACCATTTACTCTTATATTTTTAACTTCCATTGTGTATCATGTACCAAATAATCTAACAAGCCAAATTTTGACATGTTACCTGACCAATAACACCATCGCACTTAGTTCCAATCAAAGCAATGATATCTTCAACTGACAATATTGTTTTCTTCTCTGTACATATCTAAATCACACACATAAAAAAACATCAAATAAACCTTAAACATAGAAAAACCAATATATAGCATATGAAAATGAACAAAACAACTTACTTCAACACGACAATCTTGTTGCACCAAAAGATTAATCCAACGTGTACCAGGCATAGATTTTGTGCTAACAACTCTATATTTTCCATTAGGATTCCATACCTCAATTGACACTGGTTTTGCCATAGTTGGATTAATGTGTTTTTTTTTTGTTTGTGAGTAAGTGAGTGTGTTTGAGTTTGATCAAATGTGAAGCTTTTTGAAAATGTTGGTTATGTGTATTGGGTGTGGTGAGGTGTAGTGTAAGTGAGTGGAGGGAGTTATTTTATTTGACTTTTTGTGTGTTGACTTAATGGATGAGGGTGTTGTAGCGGTGATTGGGTGAGGGTGTATGATGTTATGGTGAGGTGGTGATGTAGGTGATTGGTTTTTTAGTTAATGAAATTTAGGACCTCATGTTTGGTTTTGAGGTATGAGGATATGGGGTTTACCATTGGATGCCACGTACTTGGTACTTTATCCATTGTTTTGATTGACCGATGTGCCCTTCGTGCCTCATGGTTCATACTTCATGCATAGCCGTTCAAGGCTTATATGGATTAGGACTCAAATTCTTGATTTCTTGGCATATTCTCAAATATTCAGTAAGTTTTTACGAATGTGATACATAGTTGCTATCAAATTACTGTTATACCAAATTACCAATACCTCTTCTTTACCATCAAATTTAACTAGCAAAAAAACTCATAATTTACCAATATATATAACATTTCAATATAATGACCAAATCTCTTTAGTTAAACCAAACCTTACTATAAAAACTAGACTTAAAAATAATACGGAGTAACAACTAGACATAAACATAAGTTATCAAACAAGTACTACAATTTTTTTTTTCTTTTCTCAATTTATTTATTTTAACAAGAAAATATTAAGTTAAAAGACTAACTACAAGTGGGTTCAAAGAAACTTTATGGCGACATAGTCGTATGTAGGGCAAAAATCAATTGAGAACTGAACTGACAAATCAAACCGAACCGACTGACCTTATTTGGTTCGGTGTTTGGTTTTATATAGTTATTTCGGTTTTACTGAGTTCGATTCAAAATACACCTATTCAGTTCGAAACTATATAGTTATTTGGTTCGGTTCTCAATTCACGTTTTTCTTTAATCGGTTTTTGTTTCGAGTCGGGTTTGATCGGTTCAGTGCGGATTTGGCCTGTTGCTAAGCCCTAGGCCCCTAGTGTTATGGCAGCCTCAAAGTCGAAGAAACCATAGTCTAAACTAACACTTTGAGATAGTTACAGAAAAGTTTGAAAACATCTACGAAAATACCAATTAATACATATATATCATAGCAAAAAAAAATCTATACGCTTGATGCTCATATTGTGTAAAACAGGTTTTTTTTTTTTTTTTTTTTTTTTTCAAAGCTTTTACGTTTTCATCTGCAAAATCATATATGCGGAAGAAGACGTACATCTTATCTTTAAGTCATTTACTCTCATGATACAGTTGGGCTATATACGCCATGTCGAACACAAAAAGCCCAGAGCCCATAAACTTCCCCTATATCAATCAACCCTTCCCGCCACCATTTCACTCACCTCCACCATTTCCCCGCCAAAAAAAATAAAGAAACCCTAAACCCACCTGAAAAAAAATGGCAACAGACGATGACACCACCACAGGAGGAGGACCCGAAGACCACCAAGTGGAAGAAGAATTCACCGTCTGGAGAAAAAACACACCTTTCCTATACGACCTAGTCATCTCCCACTCACTCGAATGGCCGTCGCTAACTGTGCAATGGCTTCCGTCGCCACCTACATCTTACGGCGACGGTTCATTTGCTGTTCATAAGATGCTGCTTGGGACTCATACTTCTGATGATAATCCTAATTATTTACTTGTGGCTGAGGCTCATTTGCCTGTTAACCCTGCTGGGGCTCTTGAGACTAATTTGGATCATCATAACATCCCTAAGGTATATATTTTGTTTTTTTTTTTTTTTTTATGTAGGTAAGGTGTTTGATGAAATGCCTGACTGGGTTTTCTAATAGGGGGGTGTTTGTTTAAGCTTATATGTGGGCTTATGAGCTTATTTGATTTCGGCTTATATTTCATTAGCCCTATTTTTTAGCTTATTTTTAAATTTATGGGCTTATGTAAGCTTGTTATAATATAACATGCTTATATTATATAAGCTCAAAGTAAGCTAGAAAATTAGAGCTTATGAAATATAAACCCAAATTAAGTAAGCTCATAAACCCACAATAATCTTAAACAAATACCCCTAAATAAATAAAGAGATTGTGTTTACAGTTGGAAAAAAGTGATGATTTGTTATGTGAATTTGATTGTTATGGTTGAGGATGCGATATGTTTACTGTGGTAATTTTGTTGTGAGCGGTGAAATGTTTTTTGTTGCTGTTGTAGATATGTTGTTTGATGAAATGCTTGCCTGAGTTTTGTATGCAGAGTAGCTAAATAATGGGTTTTTCTTTAGTGTTGGTAGAAAGTAATGATTTGTTTGGGCCAGGCGAGTCACTATAAGGCCAAGGTTGAGCTCGACTTGATTAAAAAATTACTTGAAACTAGACTCAAATTCTAGCTCTGTTGATTCATATTAAATTATCAAATGAAATTGATATGTTTGAATTGGTGTATGGCTTTTTTATGCTGAGGGAAGCTGTTCGATGAAATGCATGACTGCGTTTTGTTTGTGTGTGTGTGTGTTGTCGTAGAATAGTTAAATAATGTGATTGTGTTTACAGTTGTCAGAAAACAATGATTGTTAGAGCTATATTTGAGCGGAGGGAGTCAACATAGTGCAAAGCTCGAGCTCGATTAGAAAACTTGAAACTTGTCTTGGAATCAGGCTTGGTTGATTAACAGATTCTTTCGAACTTGGGTTCAAGTGGCTCCGTTAGTAGTAATAAAATACTAAATAATTTCTAACTTTTGTTGTGAGAGTTAAAAAGGGAATGTGCTGGTCAACTGCGTGATGAAATGTTTTTTCTTTTTATGTGAGTAGCTATATATTAATTCAAGTTAACAGTTGGCAGAAAGTAATGATTTGTTGATTTGGTTGATGTATTGCCAAGCTCTACCTTGAGTCAGTTAAGAAACTTGACTCGAGCCTCATTGATTAGATATACTTTTGAGCTTGACTTGGCTAGGTTGGTACTGCTAAAGTATGAAGTATAGTTGGGGTTAGTATGAACTGACTTGATAGTTTCAAGCTTGACTCGACTCGGTTAAATTCTATGGTAATGATATAAATATATACATTTACACTTAAGATAGAAGTGTAAAATGACCCAAACTATAAGGTTTGCTAGCTCAACGAGCCTATATTTTGATATTCGAGCTTGACTCTACTAAAATTGAGCCAAAGTCTGTAGCTCCTCAGTTGTATTTATTTGATGACATCCCTAGTTTATACGAACTGCTTTGTGCTGTTTTTGATAGTGTAGCTAATGATGTGATTTTTTGTACAGTTGGCAGCAAGTAATAATTTGTTAGCTTTATTGGAGTGTTTTGTGTTTGTGTGTATGTGTTCATATTTGATATTTGTATTGATGTACTTGTAGGTAGAAGTAATTCAGAAGATACATGTTGATGGAGAGGTGAACAGGGCACGGTGTATGCCACAGATTCCTTCAATCGTTGCAGCTAAGACTAGTTCTTCTGAGATTTACGTGTTTGACTCAACAAAGCAGCCTCTAGACCATGAAGGTGGTTCTTGTGTACCTGATGTGAGATTGAGGGGTCATGACAAAGAAGGGTATGGGCTGTCATGGAACCCTTTCAAAGAGGGGTATCTGTTGAGTGGTTCTAATGATTGTAAGATTTGTTTGTGGGATTTGTCTACAATGCCTGAGAATAAAATTCTTGATGCAATGCATATCTATGAGGTAATCTTATATATTTTTAATTGTTTTATATTTGAAGGATGTGTGATTAACTAGTGAGTAATATGCAATCAAATTGTTAACAAGTAGTAATTACCATGATGCCGCAGGATCATGGGAGTGTGGTTGAAGATGTATCATGGCATTTGATGAACGATAGTTTGTTTGGATCTGTTGGGGATGACTGCAAGCTGATGATTTGGGACTTGCGCACAAATAAACATGAACAAGCTGTTGTAGTTCATGAGAAAGAGGTGAAGCAAATTTCCAGCATTTTTTTTAAGATCTTTCATTTTTATGTCAGTATGTAACATTTTGGATTGCAACATTGTGTTTATAAATTACTAGTACATTTAAGTGATGATCAGATTTCTGGGAGGCAGTATTGCTAAAGTGCATCACTGCATCTGATGCTTTCAGTGTTCATTTACAAGCATTGATAGATGTTCTAAAATTTCAAACATTATACTAAGACTGTGATGGAATTTTTAAATTGAAAGTTTAGAACAATGTATTGAAATATAAAAAAGATAATAGAAACATTAACAGCCCCTTGTTTTTTTCTCTTGTTCCAGGTGAATTACTTATCTTTCAACCCATATAATGAGTGGGTTTTGGCTACAGCATCTTCAGATACCACTGTTGGTCTGTTTGACATGCGGAAGCTGACAGCACCTCTGCATGTTTTAAGTAGTCATACGTATGTCTCTTCACCTTGACGTTTATTATTTGTTTCTCATCTTTGAGATTTGATATTACAAATTTGTTTAAATGTTGTTAAAGCACAGTATTGTAAGAAAAAGTAGAATGTTCATCATGTCAAAAATAATGATCGCTGATAGATATCCTTGGATAATGATCTAAATGTGCAGGGAGGAGGTGTTCCAAGTGGAGTGGGATCCAAACCACGAAACAGTGCTTGCGTCCTCTGCTGATGACAGAAGATTGATGGTTTGGGATCTAAACAGGTACTTACAACCTACAAACTGTACTTTTGAATCAGTTAAATCATGAGCACACCAAATAAAAGTAGCAACAAAACAAAACATAAACTTAAGTGTTTAAACTTTAAAGTATTTGCTTATATTATGGATTTAATGTATCAACTTGAACAAATGAAACTATTCATGCTTTAGTGTAGGTTTAGATTTATACAAATACAAATTGTAGTGTGTTTCTTGAGTAAACTCGTCTTGTTACTGTCTAAATGTGGTGTGTTGTTGTATGTTTTCAGGGTCGGAGATGAACAGTTGGAAGGAGAAGCAGAGGATGGCCCTCCAGAGCTTCTCTTCTCTCATGGTGGTCACAAGGCCAAAATATCAGACTTCTCATGGAACAAGAACGAACCGTGGGTTATATCTAGTGTTGCTGAAGACAACGCACTACAGGTCTGGCAAATGGCCGAAAGCATTTATCGCGAAGATGATGACATTTGAAGATCACCTTTGTACTTTTCGTTTATGAGCTAGAAAATCACAACTCTACTCTACTCAAACTTGAATAGTGGTTGTTGTATCGAATATAACCTCTTGAGTCCCATATATGCTAGTAGGCCTGGGGCTTTTCAATTGGGTTTGTGCGTTTGTACAAGTAGTTTTACCTTGTTTACTTTATTAATGCATATTGTTAAGTAAATTAGTTGATTGCGCCGGTTACAAAACCTAATGCTGGCCCTAACATTGATTCACAACCAGGCTGTGGGCTGGAACCTCTTCCAGAGACATCAGCACGACTAGGTTAACGTGATGAACATGGGCTAGCTGATCTTTTAGCGCTAGATTATTGAGGAGCAGGAATACAAATGCTCAAAAGAAATTGCAATAATATTGAAAAATAGCACAAAAGCATTGTGCTCAACTGCAGATTGTTTCTTGAAGGTCATGAAGAAGGATTAATGCTGTTATCCAGCATACATGCATGCATTTCATCTGAGTGTTGCTGAAAGATCACCTAAAAATTTCATTGTTCACCAATGATTTCACACGTAGAACAAACATTAGAAGGCTAGAAGAAAATCAATAGCTGATTGCATGAGTGTGTTACTTGGCAAGCAAGTAACGGTAGTCGAATACCTGGTTTTGAAAGAAAGTGAAGTCGACTTTCTAACCCCCTTCAGGGTTCAGCGGAAAGTATGAATTGGAACAATAATTTGCAGAAGAACCGACTAATAATTATTCGAAAATTATTCGCACGTGTAAATGTGTTGGGAATTAAGGGTCTTTGTGTTTTCAACAAAATGGTACGTCTAATCAATTCAATGTATCCATGTGGCACATTCTTCGTATTAGGCATGTCAATCACTTCTATAGAAAAAATTGAATTACACAAAATAACATGTAGCATCATTCAATCATGTATAAATGTAATTTATAATAAACCCTCTAAATTGATATTTTTAGCTTTGCACTATAGTTAATATATATCAAACTACCATGGAGGAAATATATATCCGTATAAGATATGCCATTTTACTACAAAAGCCCAAGGGAGCTCTCCATTATACCCCTCCTCCTCCTCGATGAAATCATTCTTGATGTCGAATATCGTCCGTATCTCTTCGGGAGTCTTGCCTATCATCATGTCAGCAATAGTTTGACATGTCAGATCCAACAAGCTCTGTATTTTGAGATATTTAGCAGCCTGAAACATTAAAATAAATAAACATTTAGCAATATATTCATATGTACGAAACTAAACAGTATGAAACGAGCAAAAAATCATTCCCCAATGATGGAAAACAAATTCAACATACAGGTCCTCAATAAGCGTCACGTTACACTTTCTTGTGTTTCTTGGCAACATTCTCCTCTCCTGGTCCTTAATAAGTGTCAAGTTACACTTTCTTGTTCCATTGAGGCCGAGTACTATGGTGTTGCCAATGCGGTTGTAGAAGCTTGTTGGTTGCGTAATCTCTTGCGTGAGCTTCACATGCCATTATCTTCCGCTATGCTTGTCTAATATGATAATGTTAGCGCGGTTTATCTGTCTTCTAATCCCGTGCAACATCAACACACGAAACATATCGAGATTGACATACATTTTGTTCGAGATTTGGTTGATGCGGGACATGTGCCATGTGCATGTTTTGCATGTCCGTTCTCGTTATCAGTTTGCGGATATATTCACCAAGAGCCTTCCTTTTGTTTTATATGCTGAGTTTTGAGAAAGTTTGAGTGTCCGTTCCACTCCTGTTCCCAATGTGTGGGGATGTTAATGGACTATTACTATTTGTATTGATAATTTGATATTGTTTAGAGAAGCCCAAGCCCATGTCTAGTCTTTATATACTGGTTTGCATGTAATAGGGACATTATCAATAAACAACTTAACGTGTTACAAGAACCAAACCAAAACCTAATCACATGAGCGTCAGTTACTAGGCAAGCAAGTAACACAAGTCCAATACCAGGATTTGGTAGACAGTCAAAGTTGACTTTCTAACCCCTAGAGATTCAGCTGAAAGTAAGTGCATATAAATCAGTACAAAAAGTTGCAAAAGAAACATCTAACAAAAAACTATGATAACATGGTATCGTCTAAGAGCACTTGTAATGGTAACGCGATAACGGCGTTATAGCACAAATAACGGCGTTATGGGCGTTATCCTTGTTGTGACCTCGGCGTTAAAGAGCTGAAAGGAAGCCCGCGTTGCTTTGGCAACGGGCGTTATAGGGGAGGCGCAAAAAAAAAAAAAAAAAAAAAAAAAAAAAAAAAATTCAAAAATTTTACACTTTCTACCCTTAAACTTAAACTAGCCGTTATTTTAAAAAAAAAAATTCAAAAAACACCCTAAACGGCTACTAGCCGTTATTTTTCAAAAAAATTTTCAAAAACCTTTTTTTACCACTATAAATACCCAATTAAAACACCATTTCTTTTCACACTTCCACTACTAAATCCTCTTCATTCTCTCAATCTTTCAACTTCTATTAACTGCAAAAAAAAAAAAACAATGTCGGGAGGCAACGACGATACTTTCTACAATCTTCTTGCTAGTGGGTGGAATCCCTCAAACCCGGGTTCATCATCTAACCCGAACGCTGGTTCATCTTCAATCCCCAACCCACTAGGCTTATCGAGCCAAGAAATGTATCAACAACATCAAGCATTTCTGTATTGGCAACAACAAAACCAACAAAACACATTAAACTCTAACTTTCAAAACCTACAATTCACACAACAATCACAAACTGAAACACATGATGTTGCTGACACACCCACGTCTCCTCCAAAAAAAGGAAAAGGTCGCATTAAGCGAAAATCAAAGAAATCCAAAGACCCCGAGCCCGAACCAGTTGATTCTGATGAAGGCGAAGTTGTTGTTAACTCACGTTGGACTCCAGCAGAGGAAGCATTACTTGCAACATGTTACATAGCTGTTTCGGAGGATCCGAAAGTTGGAAAGTGCCAACCCAGGGATACGTTTTGGTATCGGGTGCGAAATGAGTTCAATAAAAACAACTTTCAACGGCGGAACAAGGATATGCTGTCAAGCAAGTGGAAAACTTTGAACGGCATATGCACAAAGTTCAACTCTCATTACAAACGTTCGAAACGGGATCAACGAAGCGGGGAAAGTGAGCTTGATGTGATGCAACGGGCAAAGCAATGGTATCGTGAGGAAACCAAGGGATCAGCTTTTGGCCTCGAAGACGCTTGGGAGGTTTTGCGTCATTATAAGAAATGGAACACGCCGGAACCGGTCGATTTAACCGGCGAAGTCCCAAGCCAAACAAACGAGGATTTGTTTGGTCAAGATGAACAACCTCGCCCCATGGGAAAGAAACGTGCTACCAAGAAAGCAAGATCCGAGACTACAACAAGTACTGGGGGAACAAGCACTGGAGGAACGAGCTCGTCAGCTTATTTCACAGAAACTATGGCAAACGAGTTTCGTATGAAACGAGAAGTCTCCGAAGCGGCGTATCGGGCCCAGCAGGAAAGAGATCTCACATTAACAAGGTTGGAAGAGATCAAGTTTTTGATGACGTCTACTGATGGGCAAGATCCAATGGTCGTGCAGTGGATCAATGACGAAAAAGATCGAATCATCGCAAAATATAACTTGAAACCTCGTCAGTAGATCGTATTCTCGTCATTTCCTTTAATTTGTTGTAACGTTTTATTTCGTTGTATGGTTTTTTTTATTTCGTTGTATGGTTTTTTTTATTTCGTTGTATTTTTTTTTAGTCTCGTATTGTAATATGTTTTAAGTTTTAATGAAATGTTTGTTTTAGTTTAAAAAATGAAGTGTTTGATTTAGTTTAGGGGTTGAAATTGAAAATATTAAATATTAGTGGTGTTATGGTGTTATTGGGATGTTATTGTTGTGGGTGTTTTTTGGGGATGTTAATGTTAAATGTTAAAGCTGATGTGGCGCTGACGTGGACGGTGTTATTGGTGTTATGGTGTTATTATTGGGAGTGCTCTAACAATCTAAGATTCTAAGAAGATATTTTAGCTTAAATTAATCAAATAAATTGGAATATAGAGTTGAGATCAGAACTCATATTTGTCATAGAACAAATGAACCAATCATAGCCCTCCATCTTTTATCTAAATTAATAAAAAATCATTTTTCACCTTTTTTTTTAAAACAACATATCTTACAAACGGTAAATTTTCAAAATATAAAAAATACACCATCGCGACGAGAATTAAATTATCTTTCTATAGATATGCACTTTTATATATTTTCGACAAACATTTTTTTTCAAAAATTCCGTCCGAAAAAATCATATATGATTTTTACGAATCATATATGATTTTCAAAAATCATGTATGATTCGATTTTTATGAATCATATATGATTTTTACGAATCATATATGATTCTCAAAAATCATATATGATTCGTAAAAATCGAATCATATATGATTTTCATAAATCATATATGATTTTTGTTGACCGAAATTTTTTAATGGTTAAAAATATATAGTAGTGCACATCTATAGAAAGATAATTTAATTCTCGTCGCGATGGTATAATTTTTATCGCGTAACGATTAACGGTTTGCGAGATATTTAATTTTTTAAAAAATGGTGAAAGTTTATCATAATAAAAAAATGAATGGCTATTATTGGTTCATTGGATCTATGGTAAATTTTGGATTTATATTGAACTTTTGCCTTGGAATATAATAGATCAATAAAACTAAATATGTCATATTATTCCAAATTAAAAAGCCCAAGGGTTCTCTCTACGGAGCTCCTCTTCTTCCTCTGGAGTGAAATCGTTCTTGACGTTGAATGTCTTCCGAAGTTCTTCAGGACTCTTGCCTTTGATCATGTCAGCAACAGTTTGAGCCGTCAAAGCCATCAGACTCTTGATTTTCAGATAATCAGCAGCCTGAAACAAATAATTTAATTACAATATATTCATATATATGCACGAAACTAAACAGTATGAAACCAAAGCTTAGAATTATTCGCAAATAATGCCAAACAAAATAAAACACAAACTGATAACAAATATAATCATAATTAACCTATCACAAAGTGGAGATAAACATAACCTAATTAAAAAAAAAAACGTACCATTATTATATCAACCAAAGTACTAAAATCCACTTTCACAAACTCCGCATCAAAAGACTTCAGATCCTCTTTGGCGACCTTATCATCATTCGTAGGTGTCTCCACATGTTTCTTGCAGTATTCAATAACCTTCGATAGGATCCTGGCGGTGTAATCTAGAGCGATAAAGGAGTTATCACAATCATCTTCGATCATTTTTTTTATCGTCTGTGACTCCAAGGCCACCATCTCATCTAGCTCAAAGGTTTCGCCGTCAGAACTCTTTAGCAAGATCTTTGAAGACATTATTAGAATGATGGAGTAACTTGAAACGTAGTAATAAAAAAAACCTAAGGCGATAGTTTTAGGAGACTTGTTATATAATTTTTTGTTGTTACGTGGTTTTATATTTATAGTGTGGGGGATAAGACTCTCATCCCCACTCATATCATAAGAGGCTTATGGAACGTAGGATTCTATTTTCTCTTTGACGGTAAATGGTTATTGTTTTAAATGTATTAACATGTTAAGTCCCTCAACTTTAATTTGCATCAAACATGTTATAAGGTAACTCTAATATTATATAATTAACCCTATTGATTTGAGCAATAGCAAAAAAAATAGTCTTATTAATCAATCAAAATTCTTAGTTTTGCAGATGTAGCACTTGTTAGAGAATATATATATATTACTAGTTGTCTGAAAAAAATATCTTCATGTTTGTTATTCGATTATCAACGTTGATAAAAGTTTTGGTTAAAACTTAAAAATGTATCAATATAGTGACTTGAAGAAATTGGTGCTCGATCAGTCCAGTAATTCAAACTACCGGCTATTTAATTTTAGGGTTGTTTGCACGAAGCATGACTTGATCTTAAGAACTCTCGCATTTTTGTGATGATAGTTACAGAGTTTTATCAACTTGGTGTCAGGATTTAATACTCATAACAATTATATAAAATCAAATAACATCATCAAAGCATGCAGCGGATGTAAATAGGAATAATACATGTAAGTAATTAACCGAATAAGAAAACGCGTACCTTTTAGCAATTCAAGAATCAACGGTAATTAGAACAAGAACCAAAACCCAAAACCCTAACTTTAGGGTTTATACAATTCGACCCAACCAAGCAGTCGACCACCAAGATTCACAAGCTCAAGCGTACTTGTTCTTCGTTCTTATACACACGTACTATTAGCGATTTGATGTGAAAAGCTAGTTTCTTGAATCACAAATAAAACCAAACACATAATCTTGAGTTAAGCAAATCGAAACCCTTTGGGTTTGGGTGTTCGACCGGCCACACAAGAAAGAGAAGAGGAGAGGAGAAATTAGGTCTATTGGTGATCCAATGTTAGGAGAATAATGAATACAAGGGTTTGTATTTATAGTTTCTCAAAACTTGGTGACCAAGAAATCCCACCTCCTTGGGTTTGATAGCCCACGACCGGCCATGCTCCCCCAAGGGGATTCTAGATCATTCTTGTCCACTAATTTCATTCTTAGTCCTCGTAGTTTACATTTAACGACCGTTAGTCAAAACCCCGTTAAATATTAACTATCGTTATGTTTTATTTCTTGACTAATAATTAATAATAACATTTTATATATTAATTATTAACATCAACTCTCATACGTAATGTGTGCAATCCCGAAGTCTCGAGTTCGAATCCGGACATACATATATTTAAATATCCATAAAACCTTTCACTTGGCCGGTAGCCACGCATGATCAGTGGTTAACATAAATTATAATATTCAAATATTTAATCACAAACTTGATACTGGAGTACCTTTGTAACATGTAGTCATGTACAACAATGATGATATGCATACGTAGCTTGTCTTTCAAAGTAAATGTGAGTAGAACACATTTCATTTAATACTAGCATAATGACATAGTTTTGGTGACCAATCATGTCAAACATCTTAGAAAAAACACTAATGTAGGAGAGAATAGGATACCTAAACTACACTGACATACGCAATTGAGACAAATGATCGAGCTTTATGATGTAATTCTTGGGTCTCCGCTCTTATTGTAAACTATATAATATTTTCTTTTCTAATGGCGAGTTGTATATAACCTGAAAATGAGAGATACGAAGACAGTTAAACAAAATGCAAGGAAAGACCCTACGGACCGCCATCTGTATAAGAGTAAGATAATATGAATGTGTAGGTTGAATGTAGTTAAGTGTAAATACTAATTTTGGCTCGGATGATATGTGAACGATGACCTCTACTTTATTTATAGGTGGTGGATTCAATCTTTGTTTAGCTTCCAACACGATTCCGGAGATCATGTATCTATCTCCGTTATCTATCTTGACCAGCTCGCATATCGCCCATGTTCTTGACTTGGCAGGAAAGAGTGTGTAACTACTAGAACGTGGGTTTGTGATGCAGGTTAGGCTTCGACATAATGTTAAAGCATGCTAACATACGACAGGCTCCGTGAATGTTATTGAGTGAAGGTTGACATATTGCCTTACGGTAGTCTTTGTCATCTCAAGTCTTCTTACAAGGAATGAAATGTGCCATCTTGGAAAACTTGTCAACAACAAAAAAGCACGGAATCGACTCCCCCTTGAGTACGAGGAAGTCCAAGCACAAAATCCATAGAAATATCAACCCAAAAACTCTCGGGTATGGGTAATAGCATGTAAAGACCCATATTTTGTGCTTTACTCTTTCCTTCTTGACACACAACACACTTTTTTACGAAAGCCGCAACATTCTTCAATTGAGGCCAATAAAATCAGATCTACATGCTAGCAATAGTCTTATTATATTGCAAGATTATTCTTTCAAGAGGTGGTTCGTTTGCATGGAGTTCCAAAGCCTAAGCTTTGGGATGTGTCGTTGGCTCAAGCGGAGTTTGCTTATACTAGTGTATAGTTCGACGGGGTTTTCACCATCTGAGGTTGTTTACAAGACCTCACCAAGACAAGTGGTGGATTTGGTTGATTTATCGGCCAAAAAGAATGTTCAAGCAATCAAGATGGTGGAAGAGGTTCAAGCTACACATAAAGTTGTTCGGGCCAAGTTGCTGAAATCAAATGCTAAGTACAAAGTTGTTGTGGATAAGCATCGTCGATTCAAGTTGTTCGAAGAAGGTGACAAGGTGATGGTGTTTCTTCGAAAGGAGCGTTTACAGGTTGGTACTTATAGCAAGCTACAATAAAAGAGTATTTCGAAAACTTTCGATGTGTGAGAATATTTATGAGTTTCACCCAGGAGATGTAATTGAAGGCGAGAACTCGAGGACGAGTTATTTTAAAGTGGGAAGGAATGATGAGGATATGATCGAGGAGTTAGCGGAGGAGTATATGGAGCACTTGGAATGTGGCAAAGAAGCTCGAAGGAAGAAAACGTAGTTCGTTTTGTCTACGGCGTAGGGCCAAAGCTACACATGAAGTTGTACGGGCTAAAACTTTAATAAAATAAGAAATGAGACATATGAAGAAAGTTTGGTATCAAGATATGAACCTGACTAGCAAGATTATCATTTTGAGACTCCAACGACGAATTCGTACACCTCAGCTCTGCAAGCTCATGATCCTTGCTAACAATACAAGACTCAAGCTCTTTAACCCTCGGAAGCAGGGTTTCATTCTCTTTCCCAGCAGCCTCAAGAGAGGAAACACGACCACGGAGACGGATTGCTTCCGAAGCTTCAGCCTCCGTCAACAATAGCCTAGCCTCCTGCCTAGCAATCTCGCCACATTTGTCTTCTAAAAAATTTTCCTGCTGATCACACTTACTAGATAACCTCCTCCTTTCCTTAGGATCATGCTCCGCACGCATACTAACTTCGGAACCTAAGCATAACTGACGAGCAGATCCGACATTGAACTCTGAAAATAACCGATCATAATCCATACCACGAACGGAAGCAAAAAACTTAGGGGGAGCAAACCCATCAACCATCTCACGACATTCCGAAGGATTATCTAAGAGAGAACCGTTGGTCACGTTCCACTTTGGAATATAAGACTCGTGCAATCCTAGAGGGTCCAAATCGATAGCAGCACGAATATCACCAGTTAATAGTTCACCAGCGGAATGATCCGAAAAATCTCTGGCATCTTGATCGGTGCCACCGGCTGAGGATGAACCCCTAAGGAAAGGAAAAGGGTTAAGGGAAGCTTCCTTAAAAGAAAAAACAGGAATATCTACTATAGTAATAACGGGTAGCCACAGTCACCTTCGGGATAATATCAGACCTAGTAAAAGAACTAACCTCAGCCTCAGCAGCATAGGTTCTACAATCAGGAGAAGAGTCTAAAGAAATAACAAACCTTTGAATGTGACCAATAAAATGTAACTCATGCCCAGTGAAAGAATCAGCATAAACCTCAATATCACGCTCGGGAGTAGTCGAAATTGAAGATGTAATAAAGGGCAGCGTCTGGACAGCTGCAACGCAAACCTCAGCATCCAGAGTACTCCCAGCCAACAAATCCTGCAAACCAGACACAGACGCACCACCAACAGAAAGATCGTGAGAGGATCCGACACACAACTTCTTAGCAGGATAAGAGGGTGCGTCAACAGCTGTGGAAGAAGGGTTCTCTTTCCTCTTTTTCTAAGGCCTAGAGGTAGTGTCTTCAGTAGCTAAAGCAGCAGCTTCCAAGGCCGATTGATCTCCATCATTAGCGCTACCACCATCATACCCAAAGAGTTCATTAACACTAGCCTCTATCTCACCCTTAGTATGGGGAGGCGCAATGGGAAGGAGTGGAACTGTTCGGCCAATGGTAGTTTCCAAAAGCGTTGGTTCCCCTTCACGATGTCTTCGCCCGACAACCCTCACCCTCATAGGATTGGCCACTTGAATGTAAGCGGACAATTCCATCACTGCACAAAAATGAAGTAGGTTAGAAGGCAAAATTATAAGGAAACCAAACAAGAAATACATGCAGGACAACAGACACCCACCCGCTCCGTCATTATTAACAAAATCAGGGTAAGTATCTTCATCCAAAGGGTAGTAATGACTTATACCGAACCAACAGAGGAACGTGTCTGGAAACTTCTGAAACGGAGCATGATAGGCGACAAGAGTGGCATAGTCATTTGCATTAAATTCATCAGCACGAGGAACGGGATATTTAAAGATATTTCTATTTGCGTGCCATGGAAAAAAAGCAAGACAAGGAAAATCATCAACCCAGAAAAAATGATCATTCCAATTCTTTAAAGAATCAAGGGGCTTGGTATAACAGACAGAGGCGCCATCACGTTTACTAAATGACATTTACCCCTTATTTTTTGAGTTAACATAAAAAAATGAAACAACCCGACAGTTGGAGCAATACCGTAAACGCGACACAAGATTTCAAAATAAGAAAACTTAGCCGCACCTATAACCGAAAGCTGAGTGATGTTGATGTGGTAGTATCTAAAGAGATCAACAAGAAAAACAGACAACGGAAGCCGGAAGTTGACAAAGTCAAATAACCTAGTGTACACCCAATCTTATCTCTAGGGCGTTCATGCATAGCCTGGTTGGGTGAAGGAAGCTCTGGGTGAACTTCAGGAGGAATATGGAACCTACCGCAAAAGGTTTCAAACGCCTCCCGGGAAAGACGACATTTAATATATGTAATAATACCCATAACGGAAGAGTAAGGGTCAAGATCTAACCTGATAAATGGAAGAGCCCTCTTTTAAGGAATAGGGCGACACAATGTTTATAAACTAAGAGGTCGAAGAAACTTCAATGGCGAAAAATACTGAAGAAAGAAAAGTGAAACGGTAAAAACAAAGCCGAGTATTTATACCCACGATATATTCAGTTTAATATACCCTAATATAATTATAAATGTCAGCAACAATTCAGTTAAACGGTTAGGATCAGTAGTAAAAGATAAGGATGACAACAGGATGGGTGGGCCACTCAGTCAAATCAATCAGAAGATGAAAAGCCCAGAAGCGTTCATGTCGCACGTTTCACCTACCAAGAAAGGAAACGTCACAAAGACGCTTCAATGACGAAAAATACCGAAGAAAGAAAAGTGAAATTGTAAAAACCAAGCCGAGTATTTATACCCACATTATATTCAATTTAATATATAACCTAAGATAATTATACATGTCAACAAAAATTCAGTTAAACGGTTAGGATCAGTAGTAAAAGATAAGGATGACAGTAGGATGGGTGGGCCACTCAGTTAAATCAGTCAGAAGATGAAAATCCCAGAAGCGTTCACGTCGCACGTGTCACCTACCAAGAAAGGAAACGTCACAAAGATGCTTCGGAAGCACGAAAGAAAAAACTGTTTAGTTACCTCAAGTCTAGTAACATTCACTGCATGTGACAAATGAATCGCACGCAATGAATAAACTAGACTGGGGGGACTTGATGACGTATAACACGTACAGCAGAGCAATGAACCGCACACAATGAATAAACTAGACATGGCAATGAACCGTTTAGCTCGTGTTATACGCATTTCGGGCCTAGGCCCAACAACAAAACAACCACAAGTACCAGATCGCCAGTAAGCCCAATAATAAATTGGCTACGGTCCGGACTCAAAGACGAACACAGAGCACCTAGCGGACCAGACTCATGGTTGTGGAAGGTGATCTGTGTCCGTATCCACGATTATTGCAGAACCTTGCCCAACAAGGGTTCCACTCCGGCCACTAACCTTTATAAGCGAAATGCTAGGAAACCCTAACATTAGGCTCGCCTATAAAAGGAGCTCTTATCCTATCATAGGGTACGACTTTCTCTCACATACTAAATACACACACTTTGATATTCTCTGAAAAGATTGAATACTTACTCTTACATCGGAGCTTAATCGTGGGGTTCATCCCCCCGGTAAGGCTAACGGTTTACTTTCATTTGTGCAAGGATTCAATCTACTACTTGGTTTAGTACATATTTAGCCCATCGACAACCGTTGGCCCAACCCAACACACACCCTCTACACATATTTCAACCCGTCACACTTTTTGTACTAACACCGATCATCAAATTCACATCAAGAAACTCAACTCCCATCTAATCAATTTCTACTTTCATCCTTCAATTTTTTACTAAAGATTTCATCTTTTTCCACTTCTTGAGTTGCACACCAAGTGTTTGATATTTTGCCTCAACCAAACCAAACCCACTTTATTTTGATTCTTTGGCCGTCTTGGTCAAAGAATCAAAATATGAGTTTGTTTTAGGGTTTTTGGACCTTCTCGGTCCCTAAATCGAAGTTTGTTTCTTCTTTTGGGCTCCCTCCATGGAGGTGAGTGGTTGTTCTTCGGTGGGTGTTTGGCCGTGTTCTTTTAGAATTTTTCAATGTTGCCCAGATGGAATGCCGGGGGCGAAGGGGTTTCCTCGGTTGGTTGCCCATATTAAGCGTCTCCATTTGTCGTTGGACGATCGGAGGGGGGCCTTGCGAGAGGCGCTTTCAGCGGATTGTGAATTGTTTGTTTCGGTTGGGGAGGCTTTAAAGGTCTCGGATCAGTGGTTGTGTGGGCCTGTGGGGTGTGTATGCGTCTACATGCTCTCAGTCGGGCATGCCATCATAAGGATGGGTTGGCTCGGTTCAAGTGGGTTACGGGAGATGTTGAGGAGTTTATAGTGGGGATCGCTAGGCCACGTGTTGGGAGGGAAGTGGTTCCTTTGGGAGGGGTGGTGGTGGATGAAGTTCTCCTTGATAGCGTGTTCTCCCTACCTATCACGACTGTTAAGAGCATTCCTCATAGCTGTCGTATGGCTTTTTCTCATGCTTTAGTTGCTGCTCTTGCTAAAGTGGCGGCTATGCCAACATCTATTGAGGCGTGGGTAAAACTTTTGTTGTTACCGCGTTGCACGTTACGTGTTTTCAGGCCTTCTAACCGTCAGGAGCGCAAGTCTGGTAATAGGAAGTCTTTGCAATGCCTTAGTATTCAACGGTCGTTGGCTGCTTGGGGTGGGGATGGTTTTGATGAACTTATTCTCTCGCTTTTTGCCCAACCCTTGAGGGTGGCCCCGGGAGAGGATGGGCTTGGCTCTGGGTCCGGTAGCTCAGCAATGTGTTCTAATGTTAAACAATGTTTGAGGAAAGTTTCGGACGGGTATTTCACTGCGGCTGTTAAAGTATTATGTTCTTCGGGGGTTACACCTTATGGTACGGATACTTTGACAGCGTTGTTGGCTAAGCATCCCATACTTCCTCCCCCGGTTATGCCTGTTTCCTTGCTCTCTGAGCCTCCACTTGTTGTGGATGTTGATAGCGTTCTTGGGTGTATTCAATCTTTCCCAAAAGGGACTTCTTGTGGGCGGGACGGATTGAGGGCCCAACACATTTTAGATGCTTTTTGCGGAGAGGGGTCGGCGATCGCTGTTGGGTTACTCAAGGCTCTCTCTGTGGTGGTCAATTTATGTTTGGGGGGGAGGTGCCCTAAGGTTTTGGCGGAGTTTGTTGCATCTGCGCCCCTCACACCGTTGCTCAAACCGGACAATGGGATTAGGCCTATTGCCGTGGGCACGATTTGGAGGAGGCTGGTATCAAAGGTGGCTATGAGGAGTGTCAAGAAGGAGATGTCCAATTACCTTGGTGATTTTCAGTTTGGGGTGGGAGTCCCTAGTGGGGCAGAGGCCGTGCTCCATAGCGCGAACAAATTCTTACATGAGTTTCATTCAGATGGGTTGTTGGCTATGCTTACTGTTGACTTCTCAAATGTCTTCAACTTGGTGGATCGGACTACCCTTTTAAATGAGGTTCGGACTCGATGCCCGTCTATTTCCCTATGGGTAGATTTTTTATATGGTCAGTCTGCGAGGTTATATGTGTGTGACGACCATATTTGGTCCACCACTGGAGTTCAACATGGGGACCCTTTAGGGCCTCTTCTTTTTGCCTTAGTTTTGCACCCACTTGCCCACCGGATTAGGGATTGTTGCAGACTTCTTTACCATGCTTGGTATTTGGATGATGGTACGATTATCGGTGACACTAAAGAGGTAGCTAAAACCTTAGATATAATCATGGCTGAGGGCCCCTACCTGGGCCTTGAACTCAACATTAAGAAAACATAAGTTTTTTGGCCCTCATGCAATGGGGTGAAGGTACAGGATGGTTTGTTTCCCCACAGGATTGGGAGGCCGACATTGGGTGTGAAACTCCTTGGAGGCGTTGTTAGCCGGGATGCAGGGTTTATTAGTAGTTTGGCTGTGAAAAGGGCATCTCGTGCTGTGGAACTAATGAGTTGTCTCACAAGTCTGCGCGACCCTCAATCTGAGCTCCTTTTGCTTCGCTCATGTATGGGCGTCGCAAAGCTGATGTTCGGTCTCAGAACGTGCCAACCTATGTATATAGGGGAAGCTGTTTCTGTTTTTGACAATGGCCTTCGGAAGGCAATAGAGGCCATTGTGGTTTGTGGGGGGCATTTTTTTGGGGATTTTCAATGGAGGCTCGCATCCCTTCCGACTCGGTTTGGTGGGTTGGGTTTATGTTCGGCTGAGGATGTATCTACTTATGCTTTTGTGGCCTCGAGGGCGCAATCTTGGAGTTTGCAGGATCACATTCTTCGGGGATGTGGTATTGATGGGGTTGACTCTGATTATGGGTATGCAATGGATCGCTTGCGCATGTCCCTTCCTGATTTCGATCTTGGCGGTTTCTCTAACAAGGACACCGCCCCACCTAAAGCCCAAAATGTTTTGGCCTGTGCCCTTTTTAGTGGAATCGTCCGGAGTTTGGGAGAGAAGTTTGATTTATCCCCTCGGCAAAAAGCGGTGTTTGAATGTCTCCGAGCTCCTCATGCTCAAGATTTCTTGACGGTTATCCCCATTGAAGGGCTAGGCCAACATATGTCGGCCCTGGAGTACCGGACTATCCTTAAGTACCGGCTAATGATCCCTCTGTTTCCAGCTGATGAGCCTTGCCCAGTCTGCCGCAAGGTTTGCTTAGATTCCTTTGGCGAGCATGCGGTCCATTGCAAGGAGTTACCGGGTTTCAAATACAGGCATGATTTGGTTAGGGATGTTCTGTATGATGTTCTTAAACGAGCAAGAATTTCTTCTAAAAAAGAGGGCCCCGTGAACTTTCTGACAGATCCGCTTGAAGGGAGGTCTACTTTACGGTCAGCTGATATACTTGTGTTTGGATGGGCCGGGGGGAAACATGCTTGCGTGGATCTTACCGGAGTGTCCCCTCTTGTTGGGCTAAGGGACAATGGGCTTGTTGCGGGACAAGCAGCGTTGAAAGCGGAATCGAGCAAAGTTGCTAAACACGAGAAAGCTTGTTTAGAGAATCAACACGTTTTTACCCCTTTTGCTTTTGATACATTTGGGTTCCTAGCTTCGGCAGCTGTGGAGTTTTTGACTATGGTTCAACGGGTTGTGCAAAGTAATTTTGCGACCCCTAAGTCACAAAATTTCATTTTTAGTAGAATTGGTTTTGCCATTCAAAAGGGGGTTGCGGCACAGCTTGTTGCCCGTTTGCCTGTCATCTTATTGTAATCCGTTATAAAATTCTAAATTGAAATTCGCTTTTAGTTAAAAAAAATGTGGTAATAATGACTAGCATAGGTGGTTATTTGAACGAATATTACCCAGTGACGGAACTAGGGGTGTCCTGCGATGTCACGGGACCCGATAAAATTATGTTTCATAGTGTTAATTTTCGTAAAAAAAAGTCTGATTTTTTCTAATGCACCCGGTCCAAAAACATGTGTCCCCTTATATTAAAGTTAAAAAAATTTATGCACCCGATCAATTTAATACCTGTTACACCACTGATATTACCCAATGTTATTTGTCATAGATTACCAACTAAGCGGTTGTATGTTCAACTGTTCTAAGTCCTGGTAAAAATATTTAGTTGTCACTAATTTTGTCTTTTTATATTTGGGACATGCGCTCAAATTAAATAAACATCAGTAAAATGTTGTAGTTCAAGAACACTTAACACGTTACAAAGGAAATATAATTTCAGACTTACAAAAAAGTGTCCGGGGTTAAACTTGTAGCTGCAAAGTTAACTAAAACTAAGGTGGTGGTTGTTTTTCATAAAGAGGCTCTTAACAGCCTCTTAATCTGAACCGTTCAGACGCGGTTAGATATTTTGGTCGTTTAGACCGTTTTTTTTTCCCGTTCAGACGCGTTAAGAGGCAGTAAGATCTTAATGGTCTAGACTTGAGAGGGGTGTCTGAAGGCCTCTTGCTGACAAAAAAAAAAAAAAAAAAAATAGTACGAGCAAGCAAATGTGCGATTCAAACATGAGTTTATATTTTCCGTTCAGATGCCGTCAGATTCAGACATTTACGCATCAGATTCAGATTCAGATGTGCGGTTCAGATTCAGATTCAGATTCAGAGCCTCTTAAAAAACAAACACCACGTTAACTGAAAAATTAAATGGTATTTACAGAAAATCACTAAATATATGCAATTTACAATAAAAACTAAAAAGGTGTTGCTCTCAAATGTGTAACAATCGTAACACACTTGTCAAACATGAGTTTATTTTTCCCGTTCAGATGCCGTCAGATTCAGATATTTACGCATCAGATTCAGATGTGCGGTTCAGATTCAGAGCCTCTTAAAAAACAAACACAACCTTAACTGAAAAATTAAATGGTATTTACAGAAAATCACTAAATATATGCAATTTACAATAAAAACTAAAAAGGTGTTGCTCTCAAATGTTGTTAAACAACAACCCGGCTAGAAAGTAATAATTACAAAATATATCTTTGCTTTGAGATTTAGTGTTCTCCGATGTGGGATTAGTTTACACTCAACAAGATTATGCTTCTAAACTTGGGTTTCTGTTTTGCTCGTTTCTGCTTTGGAGCGATGTATGTTCATTTTAATTTGGGGTTATTTGATGTGGTTTTATGTTAACATCATTTGCACGTGGATGCAGTGGCGGAACTAGGATTTCAACATAGGGTGTGCACTTTTTTTTCAGTATTCTCGAAGGGTATGCACCCTATGTATATTATTAATATATATATATTTTTTACACTAACCCGTCGAATTTTAGGGTATGCACGTGCATACCCGTGCTACACTCTAAATCCGCCCCTGCGTGGATGGCGAATTTGTATGTTTCAGGTTCTGATGAATTTAGGAACTGATTTTTTTTCGATTTCTATTATGATTTTGAGCAATTACTTTGTCAGTTTGTTGCTAACAGATTGGTTTAGATGGCTACATGTGTGTTTGAATTGTGCAATATGGTTACTTGATAGTTGATACTTATAATATCGTCTTAAGTGTCACAGGTTAACTAGTAAACGTGAATGTGATTTATATAGATGAATGAACCTACATTTTAGGATTCTAGCATAGGCGACGGAAAATCCGTATGTATACCCTCTGTAATTTGGTACATACCCTACTTAAAATGGACGAACTAACAGATCTAACAGATCTCGACTTGTTTTTTGAGAGTGCATACACTATAACACATGTTTGCTTCCGCCACTGATTCTAGCAGGATACTTTTTTTTCATTTTAGAATTGTTGATATAGTTTCATACATGTTTTTGGTTGACTGAAGACTGGGGTGAGACATTGTTTTCGGCATTGAGCAAAGCAGGAGGGAAAGCTTTTAGCAACATGGTTGTGTGTTACAACAATGTTCCATAATCTTATACCATGTTTAGTTTGTTGTTTTTAATGGTGAAACCAACATTCTAGCTTAAATGATGGTGGTCACAAGGCTAAAATAACATATTTCTCAAGGAACTAGAATCGTACTCTGGGTCATACCTAGGGCCACTGGGTCATATTTTGGGTCACTGAAGACAATGCTTCACAGGTCTTGCAAATGGCTGAAAAACAGAATGGTGAAGTTGATGACACCTGAACATTACCCTTCTACTTTTCTTTATGTGCTTGCAAATCTCAACTTTACTTGAGCTAAAAATTTGAATAGTCGTTGTATTGAACATACATGTTCAGTCTCCTAGATGTTTGCTCAATCTTGTTGGCTTGTTTATATTGTTTGCTGTTGCATTTTGTTCACTAAAATATTAGGATTGCAGCAAAGAGAAAGTAATCCTGGCCCTAGTCTTCCTCAGGTGCAATACTGGCCAAGACCGAGACAGCTCTTGGCGTGGTCAGATAATATTTGATAAGAGCAACATGTAACAGAAATAACGAGCTGCTTATAGATTATGATATTATCATGGCTAGGTCAAACATAGCTTTTAGTACTAAGATTATTGAGAGGACCTTAAATACGAAAAAGAAACAAAAAAAACCTCGACTGAAATAGCAAGAACGAACATTATAAGTAGACAAAATTATAGTGATCCAGCAGATTGTTTCTTGAGGTTAGTGTACATCAAGAAGGGTCAACGCTGCAATCAGGAATACGACTCATTTTGATGTTGCTGAACGATCACCTATCATAAAAGAAAAAAGTATTTGACAATGGATACACAGAAAGATAAAAGTAATACAGTACTACTTAAACTTGAATATCTATTTGTACATAGTTGGCAACTGGCAACTTGGCCTTCTTGACAAACTAACAATAAAAACAAATGAGTCATTCAATTCTGTCATCATCAATGCAAGCTTGCTTGGCTATTAGGAATGAAGGGGTCAATCAAATAAATTGTTTGATACTTTTCTAATATACTTGTGAATTAAGTTATATTAAGAAAAATAAGAGTGATGTATATGTATTTGCGGAAAACCAATAACCTTTAAAATTTTCAGTAGTTTTCTATACTGTATATAAAACTAAAAATCTTTATAGCTTCTGCATACTTCAATAAAAATACTAGAAATATAATAACAAAGTTAAATATGAAACTAACTAGACCATCAAGTAATTATCAAATTAAAATTACAGAATATAAATACATTGAAGTCTTTGTGGTTGTTTAAGATTACAAAAAAAAGATGACATATTGTACTGTTTTTTATCCCATCTAAATATCTAAAGAATAATTTAATATCACCAAAAAGAATCACATTCCATGACTCATTTCAATCTTTCGTATAAAACAAAACAGCTTTTTTTCAGTGTAACTTTATAAACCCTTCAATAATTCTTTCACACCAGCCACTCCTAATGCTCACAAAAGACGGAGGGAAAAAGTGATTCTTTTTGTAACAAAAAGATCAAAATTATAATTGGTTGAAAAGCCAAAGTATTTGATTCTTGATCTAACCTATGAAACAACATTTTTTAGCAACTTGCCAACTTGAGATTGCAAAGTTTAGCATATAAGAAATCATATTTTGCTAAAATTTGATAGCCAAAACACAAAATGATTTTTTTTTTTTTTTTTTTTTAAATGACTTAGCCTATGCAGTGGAGCACATTATTACTGTTGCTTACCTCTTTTTTTAGTTGCACTAGAAGGCTTGAAGGTTACATGACCATCGTTAGCTCCACATCCTGTCACCTCATTCAGCAATGGACCCTGGTTCCCCATACATTCCAGATCCAAGTGACAGCCATCGATATCTTGACCCTGCTGCATTGATGGAGTCCGCTGCATATTACAAGGATTCAACAAGAACCCACCACCCAGATTTGGATTAACAACACTCTGATTAACCGGATGTTGCTTCTGGTAAGGAAAACACCCTAGTTCACCATCAATTCTCCCTCTAACATCTACAAGTAAACACTTGAGTCTCCCTACTTCTGCTTCCAACCCCACTTGACTTTGAACTCTCTTCATTAGCTGTTGATTCATTGCTCTCAATCTAACCACTTCATCTTCCAAAGAAGCGGTGCGTGCTTTCTTCTTCTCACGGTACTTTCTCACGGCTTCCCGGTTCCCTTTAGAGCGTTTTTTTCCATTTTTCTCAGATGACTCAGCAGTGTCATCCGTCGGGGTCTTATCATCATCGCTCATAGGAGGTAAAATCTTCGTGTGCACATGGTAACATGTGTGGGTGTGTGAGGAATCAGGGCCGGGTGGGTTGCATGTGTGGGTATGAGTACAAGCATGTGCGTCGTTAAATATATCATCAAAGAAACTATTCATGGAACCACTGCTAGGGATATCACCCACATTTGAGCCTAAAAACATCTCGTGGTTGGAGAAATCTAATTCTCCATCGTCCATCGCAATTACAGAAATCAAATAGTAGCTGCTAAAAATCACCCCAATTCAGAGTACAAGTCGGGACCTTTTCAATTTGTTGCTCAATCAACTTCAGCACGTCCTGAAAAAGATACCTTAGAAATACAAACATACATATAAAGATAAAAGAAAAAAGAGAAAAAAGATAAATTTGGGAATATGGGACAATAAAGATAAAGACTGCATCAATATAAATAGACGCAAAACCAATAATTGAAATTTAAGCCTAAATAGATGAATTATTAGGAAATCACAACTACGGAAATGAAAAACAAAAAAAACTTAAAGGAATTAACCTACGAAACCAAGAATACAGATAAAGAGGGAACTCGATAGACCAAAACAAATACTTGAGTTTCAAATCCTAGAAAGTGATATCTCTGTCCCAAATTAATTGTTCATTTCTAAGAAATGATGGCTATAATAGATCAAGTTTACCATATTGCTCTCGAAACTAAACTTCAAAACTCATTGGTCAAGTGTAAAAGTGTAAAATAACCTAGAATAATCATGCTCTTCTTAAACGGCGTATTTTTGTCTAGCGGAAAATTATTTATAAAACAAAAAGAACTAAAAAAATTTGGGGCACCTCTTTAAAGTTTGGTAATGGGTAGAAGTGTAGAACCCTAAGCTAAAATTTGATGATTAGGCCTTATAAAGATGAATGTTCAAAGATCACAACAACATAAAAAATAAAACAATTTGAGGAAATTGAGCTACACACCTGATAAAAAAAACTCAATTTGGGGAAAAATAATTTCGAACGTTAACAACTTGGGGTGGCCAGGGAAACGGCCGGGATACCCCGGTTAACCTAACGGGTTATCATGTGCTTATGAGCTTATTTGATTTCGGCTTATATTTCATAAGCCCCAATTTTCGGGCTTATTTTGAGACCTACACCCTGATCCACATCAGTTTACCCTTTACCTTAAAAAACTTAAAAGGCAAAAACTAACAATTTAGCTTCAAACACAATGAAAAACACAAATTTGGGACAAACCCACATAAGCAATAATCATATTTTCCAACCTAAATAGTATAATTACTAAAATGAAGATAATTTGTGCAGCTTAAACTTAACAAAATGTCAACAAATCATCAATTAATTATCTAAATAACCAAAAAAACATCATCAAAAAACACATGCAATTGAATACTAATGTAATTGTGCTGAACTTAATAAATAAAAATAACCAAAAACATACCAGTAATGAAACCCTGAAACTGAAACAAATCTTAAACTGGTGTGAAAAGTGGGTTTTATAAAATAGATGAAAATGAGGGAATGAAGATGGACCACTGGTGGTGTAGAAAAAAGTCCTTGTTTGCAAAAGAAAAGTAAAAGAGAATGATGGGTGGGTGATTTATATGTATATGAAGGGGGGCATGTGTAAATTTAAGAGAATGTGTGGTGGGTGGACACCGACACCATGATCTACTTGATGATTTTAATAGTAAGACTTGCAGTTTTTTCACATCTGTGTAAGATTCTCCATACAACATTTTGTGCGTAAGCTACATGTGCTTGTAACTAATGGACCTACTAGTAATTTTATATAAAAGATCTGTCTTTTCTATTTTTGTATTTGCCATAAAGTTATTAATTGGTGTCTGTAATTTTTCTTCTCTTTGCTATAAAGTAGATATTTAGAAAGGTAAAGTGACTTTTTAGTAGTAACCCTTGGTCCATTTGTAGTGGTATTTGGGTGGCTTTAGGTGGGGGAAGGATCGGGGTTTAATATAGGGAAAATTTCAAATGTCGTCTTACAATTTTTTTAATATCAAATATAGCATAAAAAAAATTAAATCTTCATATTTACCCGTTGTTGTATGTCTCATTTAATCGATGACCGTCGTACCCTTCACATTCTTTGTTGTTTTCTAGTTTTTCAGTTGATGGGCGTTATGCATATGGAAGGCAAGCCTCGAGTTCAAATCCCATTATGTATATATAGTTTTATTTTTTTTAATCTTTGTTTTTAGCAATGTGATGGTTTATCTATAAGCTCGAAATCTTTCAAACATTTTTCAGTTTTTTACTTTACAATATGACAATTTACACCTTAAATTTTATATCTTTTAAAATGATAAAAATGACCTCTATATGTATAACTTAATATGTGTTGTAAGCTTGGATGGCTTTTAATTTTGTCATGTCTTTCAAGATTACATGTATACTTTTCTATGTTTTTTTTCTTGGATGTTACTTATAATAATAATAAATATATTGGAGCGCAGGGTACCACAAGACATGAATCAACAAGAAAGCTTTATGGCGTGCGTCATCCCGACGCCATGACACCTTGAACTGCGCCAAAGCCCAACATGCCACAAAATTAGTATAATGCCATAACCTGATTCGTGTTGATTTTATTGGTCGTTGGGCCATCACATGCTAGTTTTCTATTTTGTATATAAAAATAATGCCATTATGATACCTTGTACATAAACAATTTACGTACAAACATTTTACATACAACTTTATCATTTCCATTTCTAATATTGAAAACTTTCGATACGCTGATTCGTACAATTTTGGTGATAAATTCATTATGATAAGTTATACAGGAAGATGATTTTGAAGGTATGAGTGATGAAGTTGTGTTATAACACAAAAGCTAACATGACACCCAAATTTAAGTTTTGTCTCTTTCTCATTTTTGGCATACTAACAATTTAACTTCAAATAATTATTTAATTCTTTCTTTAAAAATTGTAATGATGATTTCAAGTGAGGAGAATATGATAAAAGCGATTAAACTTTCATATATATTTTTAGCAGTAGACAAATAATTTACGGCAACTTAAAAAAAATGAACAAATAATATGGGACAAGAAGGTATTATTATAATAAGACTAAAATACACCGTTGGTCCCTAAACTTGTATCTGTTCATCGCGATGGGACGAACCTCGCCCTTTTCATCGTCGGGGGTCCCTATTTCAAGGTTTTCACTCGCTACAAGTCCTTTGACCAAGTCAACATCTGATTTTTGTTTTGTAGTCGAGGGTATTTTAGTCAATACACATTTATACTTTTATAACACATTTATATTTTACCCCTCCATCTTTCATTCTCTTCATCATCTACCCAAATCATTCATCTCCCCAACATCATCATCTCTCCAACAATCATCTGGAAAAAAATCTGTTGATGAACATCTGTGTTACCATGTGTTCCTCTGTTTCGATCAAACCACAATCAACTTCCATAATGCATTCTAGGTCCCACTTCATAAAACCATGTTTTATATTGTTTCAAAATTCGATAAGTTTATTGCCTTACTTTAATCATGACGTTCCAAAAGTAACACTTATACCCAGCTAGAAGACGACCACCGGAGAATTGTTCTTCAACATGTTGGTCAAGTTTGCGTTCCTCTTGACGCTTCTCTATTTTCCTCACAACATGGTTGCTCTTCTTGGCCTCCTCTGTGACACCTTCAGCTTCCTAAAATGCAGACATTTGATATAAAAATTTAGTCCTGTTTAACAACCATTCTAGCCAAAAGCACTAAATATGTTCAACTGTGACAGACAAAAGTATTGAACTTTCCAAAAAAAATGTTTAGTCAATAGGATTTTTTGCTTAAAAACATCCTAGAAATGCATTGCTTCCTATGTATATAAATTAATTTGCCGGCCAAGATTTTCATAAACAAACAAAAAACAAGCAGAAGCAAAACGTATATAGAGTACAGGGATGTTTGAATGTTTCTAGTGTTTAGGTATTCAAAGTCTGATTATTAAACTTTCAAGAAACAATAACCAGTTTCCTGTGTTTGGGTAATCTAGTTCTAACTATACTTATCTGTTTATTTAAGAGCTCAACATCACTGAATAATCAATATGTGTCGTATAAGCAGTACCACAAAACAGTAATAGTTACATTTTTAGGCAGCAAAAGCAAATTAAAACACTGTCTCCGCTAACTCATGCACCACATTTTATTACAGCTGATCATCTAATTTTGATTATTCAATATCACATAGTTACTTTCAATTAGCACGTCTGAACACCCCCTCCCACTAAACTTTTAGTAATTGTAGTTGTGAATAACTATCAAACATGAGCTAACCACGTTTTAAGTACAGTTAATGAGCAAATTACCGCATCATATACTGACTTGCAGCAAACACAACTTAACACAAATAAACAAGTAATCAACATTACAAAAAACTACAAAAAGTTTCAATAGAACCATAGCAAACATTAACAAAAGCATACCTCTCCCTCTTTCTTGGCAGCGGCTTTCTTCTTGCGACCAAGGTCAACGCCATAGTGTTGAAGATACCATTGCTTAAATGGTGCAGCATCAACTTGAACAATGGCGTTTTTCACCAACGTCTGAGTCCTGACCAACTCATTTTTTGATGCATTGTAAACCACATCCAAAATACGGGTCTTTCGGGTCACAGCCTCACTACCCCATGAGAAGTTACCTGTATCCAACCTCAATGCACGCCATTTCACATTACCACCTCTAACCCTCACCCTTCGTACAGTCTTGTTGGAAGAAATCTTAGTGTTGGCTGGCTGCCTTCCTAGCTCATACCTTAATACAAGAGAACAATTAAACTATTATAATGGTGTCCATAATAATTTTCCAAAATTGAAGATCAGTCTTGCATTAGATACACTAAGATTCCTGGTTGGCATAACTACTCAAATACAGCTACAGAGCACAAAAACATCATTGTGCGACTAGTTCATTTCACAAAATCGTTTAGTAATGTAGTTGTATCTATAATTATAAGGTGTAAACTACCAAAAAAGCTAAAGGCTTATTTCATTAATGTTTAAAAAAAAAAGTGGGTGAACAAAATCCAAATACTAAAGCTCGTTGCCAAACACAACCTTGGTGTTTGGCACTACAACTTCAAAAACGTTCATTGAATCTATTTTTAAACATAGTAAAACTGATTCAAATTATACAACTACTTTAACGTCAGATAATCAAATTCTATTGCGTGTCGCCGTGCCGGTATGTTTGGCTAGCAACAGTTAGGACTTTGGAAAATGTTGAAGAATCTATTTTTAATCTCATCACGCCCTGGCCAATGCAACATGTTGAAGAATCTATTTTTAATCTCATCACGCCCTGGCCAATGCAACATGTTGAAGAATCTATTTTGGTAACACAGATGTTCATCAACAGATTTTTTCCAGGATGATTGTTGGGGAGATGATGATGTTGGGGAGATGAATGATTTGGGTAGATGATGAAGAGAATGAAAGATGAAGGGGTAAAATATAAATGTGTTATAAAAGTATAAATGTGTATGGACTAAAATACCCTCGACTACAAAACAAAAATCAGATGTTGACTTGGTCAAAGGACTTGTAGCGAGTGAAAACCTTGAAATAGGGACCCCCGACGATGAAAAGGGCGAGGTTCGTCCCATCGCGATCCTCCGATACAAGTTTAGGGACCAACGGTGTATTTTAGTCTTATAATAATTATTTTCAGTATTACTCTACTAAACAAGTATTGATCCAATTATGCATGCACAACCTTAAAAGATTTGAATTTATAAAACACTTTTACAATAAAAATACAAATGATAAGAGAAAATGTATATCAAGTTTTCCACCGCAACGCAAGCTACAATTAGTCATTGGTATCATGCTCATTCTCGTCTTAAAATAATTCTTCATCGATCAAAGCACAAAGTTTATAAAATCACCATCACTACAGTTTTCTCTTTCTTATTTTTTGCAGAATGACAATTTTACCATTAACTAATTAGTTTATAACTTTTTTAAAGTTTGTAATAATAACCTCAAGTGAGCGCAATATGGTAAACTTGATCTAAATCCTCTATTTATTTTTGAAAGTGGATAATTAATTTAGACAACCCAAAAAGAAAATACCAAAAATAAATTTGAAACGGATTGACTAACTATATTTCTTAAGATAGTAATGATTTGGAACAATAATAACTCCTACTATAATAATTTAAAATAAAATAAGCACAATAATAACGATGAGATTGATAGCGAATTTGTGATAGCTAGTTTTGAAAGAATCAATCAATAAGGCATCAATAATTTAGAGAACTTAAGCATATGGCATGTTGATTATAATTAAAATAATCATAATAGTACGTAAAAAGCAATACTAATACATTTAGGAAACTTTTGCATGGCTGTATTTTCATTTTGAATAAGTAATCTTGTTGTTTAGTTATTTTTATGTAACTATGGTTTGTAGCTAAACCCCCACCACGCCCACTTGCAGCATCTTTATACAACCTTTGCCACTCTCCTAAATCATCAACCGTTAAGTTTGACCGTTAAACACTTCTCATATGACTTGCACATGAGGGTAAAAATGTCATTTCATCTATTCTTATATAGTTTGATCAAATATTCTTCCACAAAAACACATACCCACAAACCCCTTTATCATCCATCTTCTTCTCTAACTAAATCCACCACCGCTGCTCAACTCACTACACCACCGCCGTATTCTTTCTATTCTCTGTACTAAACCAACCAAGCTACCATAACCGGTGGCTAACATGAAACAACCACCTCACCGCCACAGATCCTTCATAACGCCACCACAACTCTTTCACGCCCCATCGAAGTCGTCACAGATCTGACTAAAAACCTTCACTAAACCACCCTGCTGCCACAGATCCGACTACATACCATCGCTAAACTACCTCGTCGCCTCCAGATCCGCATGGATGAAACAACTACCCCGTCGCCGCAGATCCGGATACAAACCATCATTAAACCAATTATATCATCAAAACCACAGTGGTTTGAGGCGTTGTAATAGATCTGGATATCTACAATTATCATCAAAACCACCATGACACCATCATCATCAAAACCACCATGACACCATCCACCACTACCAACCGACTGTCGTAAACCACTGTTACAACGCCGCCATCGCCACGTCTAATCCATCAAAAATTCGTATTTTTTTATGGATATAAGCTTTGTAGAGGGTGTGAAAGGATTTTGATATGGGTGTCGGTATCTGTTACTATTAATGATTAATTTCCCATGTGTAATATATATCTCTTCTATGCTTTGGGCCTCTTTCTATATTTGTTTCTCAAACACATATAGGCGGACATTTACCATGATAATTTTCACAAAATGGACATCAGAAGATTGGTAATTTATATATAAGTAGAAATGGGTCAAGATGGGTGTAAAGTCCAGCTTAAGCCCATCTAAGATATTGTAACATTGATTTGCACAGCGGAATAATAAGTAAGAACAACAATATTACTAACAATGTTTTCTTTATTAACCATAAACTAACAAACCAACTCAAACCCTGGGCATTTACAAGCCCTACGCCTAGGAACACACACACACTTTTGGTGTTTACATCTTGCTTAACTCTACTAAAAACTAATAACCTACATCTCTTTATATACTAGAGATTAGGTTTACATGACTTCCCTAAGAAGCTAACTAAGAAGATAATATCAAATCTTTTAAACTTTAAATATTATCTTTTAAATATTCTATTTTCACAAGAAGATCTTTCAACTTTTATTTCTTCTCCACAAATATCCAAAGCTGTCATAATAAGTCCTTGTAGTTTTGTAATCATCAAATTATAATTCCCAACAATCTTCCCCTATTTGATATTACAAAACTGTCTTCAATGCTTCCCCTTAAACTAAGATCTTCTTGAACACCCCAACTTCCCCTTTTGAAATCATCAAATAAGGGTCTTGCAACTTGAATAATACTTCCCCTCAAGTGATGCATGTAGATGGCTTTATGTAGTAATTACTAATGAAGAAAAATTAATATATCCAATTGATGAAGAAGTTGAATTTCCCAAACTTGTGTCTTATGTCTTGTACTAACCACGTGACTATGAACTCATACCTGATGGTATATGAGTAGACTTTGATCTCTTGATAAAATCCTCATCTTCAATGAGACACTGGGCACTACAACGTAACTCCTTTAAGTGATAGCAAACTCTACTTGCTAGATGTATCAAGTCTTAGCCACAACATGAACGTACAAACAAGTTACCTTCAGCAAAAAGGTATGATAAGACACGCACCTGTGAGACTCAACTACAACATCAAATAAATGATATCCAACCTTCTTCGTTATCACATCTTCAAATAAATAGCCATTATTGTTGGGGATCAAAAACATGTGTATCGTCAATATAATAATTACTAGGGTTCATCATTGAATAAAAATTCAACTCACCAAGACTAGTAATTAATACCAGAATTAACTTCGGACGACCATAATTAACATCTAACACTGCCAGTATTAACCATTATCGGGCAGAATTAATCACAACACGACCAATATTAATATGTACGCTGCCAGACTTAACCATCGTCGACCAGTACTAACTTTGCATACCACCAGACTTAACTTCCAATCAAACAGTACCAATACTAATGGATGATTAACCTTCGACTGAAAATAATAACAATAGCAGTACAAACGTATAACCATTTATAGCCCTTTTTCATCAGCAAGTATTAATACATACGAAAATAGTAAGCAATATCACTGACCCATCATAACTGATGTACCAATCAAAATCAAATGCCACGTCCGGTTATCAATTTTTTTCCCACATTATATAGAGAATCACGTAGGGAATATAGAAAATCACGTGACAACATAGCAGCCTTGTAGGTCCAAAAATCAGATGCGAAAATAAGCACATGTATATAGAGAATCATGTGACACTTGCAAGACCATCACGTGACCAGAATTAACAATGAAACCAGTATTAATTCTTGATCAATCGTGTGTCTAACTTCTGATTTGTATCACATGACCAAATATATCTTTCGAATGGAATCTACGTGCCCACTTTACATCACATGACCACTGACTTGTGGGTCCAAGCAATTCGTACGCAATCAGCAATTCGTATGCAACCATAACTAATTCTTTTGTATTGTATCAATCACGTGATTGATTTCAATCAGTATTAATTATCGTAGGTCCCAACAATTTGTAGTCAACCAGTATTAACTGGTATTTGATTGAATGGAATTAAGAGTGGGACCAGTACCAATCAACCAGTATTACCGTCCAATTAACTTATATTGCGAAACCAGAAAAAGAATCGATACAACACTAATTGTTAAGAAACTTAACCGTACCTTCTCCGGCCACTTTCTTCGACCACGAAACCTTGTAGATCCTAGATATCAAGAGCCACCCGCTCTGATACCAATTGTAAAGTCCAGTTTAAGCCCATCTAGGATATTGTAACATTGATTTGCCCAGCGGAATAATAAGTAAGAACATCAATTTTACTAACAATGTTTTCTTTATTAACCATAAACTAACAAACCAACTCAAACCCTAGGCGTTTACAAGCCCTACGCCTAGGAACACACACACACTTTTGGTGTTTACATCTTGCTTAACTCTACTAAAAACTAATGACCTACATCTCTTTATATACTAGAGATTAGGTTTACATGACTTCCCTAGGAAGCTAACTAAGAAGATAATATCAAATCTTTTAAACTTTAAATATTATCTCCTAAATATTCTATTTTCACAAGAAGATCTTCCAGCTTTTATTTCTTCTCCACAAATATCCAAAGTTGTCATAATAAGTCCTTGTAGTTTTGTAATCATCAAATTATAATTCCCAACAATGGGTTTGGTTGATCTGAGATGCTACCTAAATACATACAGGATATTTCCTCTGCACGACAAACGATATGAAGCGCATCTTCTATGCTGCAACTTAAAGGATCTTTCATAATGTGTTTCATTGTGTCGAATTTCAGATAATACTTCGTCATCAACCTAGAAGGTTCTTTGGAAAGAAGGTGGATATTTATTAATATATATATGCATACATGGATCTGTAGGGTATATTAATGGATTTCGGTGTTGTATAAAAGAGGGTGAAAGGAGATGGAGTATATGTTTTAGATTTAGGTGAAAGGATTTTGATTTTCTTGTTTTCATGTGTTTGGATTTTTTGTAATATAACTGTATTTATTTTGATGTGTTTTGGGTTGAAGGTGGTGGTTTAGGATGGTAGATGGTGGGTGGTGTTCGTATGTTTTTGGTGTATGTGTTTTTATGTGGGTTTACATTTATTAGGGTGTTTTTTGTTGATTATGTATTTTGTTTTTGGTGGGTTTTGTCAATGGTGGGAGTGGTGGAGAGAGGTGGTAAAAGAAGCTGAAAAATGGTGGTGGTTGAAGGAGATGGTTTAGTGATAGTTGTAGGTGAGATAAAAAAAAATTATGATATAGAAAGAGAAAGTGATATTTTAATTTTGTTTGTATCAGAAAATGACTAAATGTTTGAGAAAAAAAAATTGGTGGGTGTGTTTGGTGAGACACGAAAAGGTATTTACTCTGATAAACTTTTGTATAGTTTTATTACAGTGTTAAGTCATCCTAAAACATCAATTCGTAAACATTTTTCTTGTTATAAACATTTCTCTTTAATGTATAAATTTCCTAAAGTATTATAAAAATCTCATTAGTCACAAATGCATTAAATTTAAAAGATGTTCAATATGTTAGACATTTTCATTTTACATAATCATGAAACACATTTCCACCATAATTAACAAAATGATAAACATCTTCGTATTCTCTTAGATCTTCACATAAACTACCACACTGAATTCTCTTAATACTTTTTTCTCTCCTTCCTTGTCTCTCATTTAACTTTGTCATGTAGTTCAATCAAGTTGTTAGTATATAAATTGATAAGAGATCCTCTCAAGTTATTTATAACTTGATTGATCAAGTTAGGCAATTATCAACCATTTGATTAAATTAAATTGTTCAAATCAAAATAACATGATATGATTTGAATCATTGGATTTAATCCAATGGTTGATAATTACAACTTGATCAATCGAGTTATAAATAACTTGAGAGGATCTCTACCCATATAAATTAGCACACAAGTTAGGAACGTAAGTCGAATGGTTTGATGCTTATAAATAATTCAACTTCAAGAGTATAGATAATTCTAAACGACAACATAATTATCAAAACGATGCTAGATTTTCCATGTTGTATATAACGTTTACCTATATGTGAATGTGTTAGTTTTTGTTAATGTTGCATAACATTTGTTAAAAAGTTTTACCTATACATGGTATGAGTGATGAAACCATCATAAAATGGTCCAATGATAAGGTCTTTGGCTTTTAAACAGGAGGTTAAAAGTTCAAATCTTGATAGTGGTACATTTGAGGTGGCCAGAAAAAGCTCGTAATCCAATGAGGTCACGTACATCTAAGTCAAAAAGGCTTTTCTTCCTCAAGTAACTTGAAAAAGAAAAAATCCATCTGACACATTTAAAATTTTATAATTCGCATAAGAATGTAAAGAAGAGATAATAAATTGGTTAGTTGGATAACTTTTTCAAAAAAATTCATTATCATCCTTGTTTATTAATAGCGAAAAAAATATACAAATGTTATATTTGTTTTACTCTTACTCCATATGCTAAAATATTAGTTTAACGCATTTAGAAAATCATTTCAAATTATCGTGTCGCTCTTTTTATACCAATATTTTTTCATAAAAAATTTAAATTTATACGTAGCCGCAACATAAAATGAGCCTAATATTACAACAACTTTTAATTTTTTCAGTGGTTTTATAAAAAGCGTAAAGTGTATAAAAAGATAAAATGATACGTAATGTTGCAAGTCTTTTCATTAATATCAAAGTATAAAGGTCCGCAACAACGCACAGATTTTAGTATGCTAGTAGTATAGAAGATATAGATATGTGCTTATTCTTTTTCTAATTAATTATGTTAGTATTAAATCTTTGTACATTTGCATTAAACTCACAAAGATCAATCTCCTTAAGGGGACCATGACATTTTAGTGAGGTACAAGAATTGTATCACCCTGGTGTAGCCAAATAGTTATAAGCCTGTTGTTTATTAGGCCTACACCAAATAACTGAATAAATGTGGTCATGTGGAACTTCTTTTCCCACCATTTCATAATTCGAGTAGGCATATATAGCTATTTCGTTCTTCTTTTTTCCATAAACGATACCTGAATTACGACGATTAAATTAGAAGATAGATAAAAGGCTTAAGATTCATTAATTTTTTCTCTTGTGGGATGGCATATGATCTTTGAGTCTTATTGGCTAGATGGTGCGATTTGGATATTCAGGTTGGTTCTAGCATTGTGGAGTGGTGTTCGTGGTTAGATGCTTTCCAAGTGACGAAGACGGCTAGATTCTTTCTTGAAGGGGTTGCGGCTATGTTGATGTGGTCTATTTGGACCTTTCGTAATGCGTTGATTTTTTCTGATTCTAAACCTAAAAAGGCGACTCTATTGGATTCTATTGTTTTTCAATCGTACTTTTGGATTTCATCCAGAAATCTTAAGTTGCGATTTAGTTGGATAGGATAGTTAGATAATCCCATTGCTAACTTTTCTTCATTGTAATTGTTTTTGCTAGTTTTATATAAATCCGTCGTTCAAAAAAGAGAGCCTAAGAACGGTTGTACCTTTATGATCCTGTAACTAACGATGAGTGATAAAGCTTGACATGCAGGGTATTCATTATTTAGCATGGTATCATGAGTGAGTTTGATCTTGAGACCTATTTGACCGCCATGAGCCGCTACTTCTATGACATCCCGTCAAACCCTAACCGAAACCATTTATCCCTTCTCAACTAAAGAAGATTTCCAGTTTTTGGCTAAAACTCTACCCGCATACTGTTTTGGGTATTATATTTTGATCGTTTGGAGTTAAGTAACGCTGTCAGCGCCAATTTTTAAATTTGGAACAATACCCCGCCAAAAACACCTTTGTCGTTCGCATAACGCGTTGCGACGAGCTGCTGATAGCCAACTGTTGGAAAAAAATAAATCTACATTTTGCTTTTAATGTTGATGTTGGTGGTGCATGATGAAGATTAATCTCCACTTGTTGTCAACAAATTTGTTATTTGCTTTGTTGCTGTTTTGGAGAATTGCTTTCGTTTGCTATCGTATTTTTTCATAAACCAGTTATCGCTTTTATTGCCATAATGTCTTCTTTTAGTTTTTTTTAAGGTTTATTTAGTTTTCTAATCTAATCTGATTTTTCACGGTTTTGCCGTTCGGATTACGAGAGAATATTAGAAGATAGATTAGAGGTAACCCCGATTGTAGTTTACGGTCCATTAGGGTTATGGTACCTTTATAATCACATAAATAACAAGATAAAACCAACTGGGCTAGCTCAGTTGGCCACCAAGGTCTCTTTAAGATGTCTTGGCAAGAGGTGTTACCACATGGGAGAGGTCTCGGGTTCGAGTCTCTCCGTGAAGGATTTTCCTCCTGGGTGGAATTTGTGTGGGTTTTTCCTCATAAATGCACTAATATGGAATAGAATCACTAACTATAATATTTGTGCGATGGTATCAAAGAGATAGACAGAGCAACAAGTAAGTTTTATTCAAGAATGAATTACAATAGTCGGCACATATTGCATAAGATAGTAATCAAATTGTTACAAAGATTGAAAGAGATCAATTGATCAAAGGTACAAGACTGAAAGGGATCAACAGATCCTAGTACACCAATATTTAGTGGGAGAGAGAGAGTAGCAAGTGAAGAAGGCTACGAGTGACTTGGTGATTAAACCCTAAGAGAGGGACCACAATATAAAACCAAGAAAGAAACAAGGACCCCCTCTATCTTTCTATCTTTTTCCATAATAAGCATATCGTTGGTCCTTTTGATAGAGAAGAATTAGAATGTCCAGAATAAGCCCCTCATAAGAGCCTGCACATAAAACACCACAAGTGAGATATCAACTAGGACATGCTTGGGATACAGGTTACTTAGGTGTTTTGGAACATTCCCCCTTAAGCTGTTTCCCAAACATGTCAAATAATCTCAGTTTTTCACAAAGAAATTTGTGTTGATACACAGGAAGGTGTTTGGTCAAAATGTCTGCAGTTTGGTTTGAGGAGCCAATTTTGATGGTACTCAAAACACCTTTTGCAATTTTTTCTCTAATAAAATGGACATCAATTTCAAAGTGTTTGGATCTCTCATGGAAAACAGGGTTGACAGCAAGTTGTAAAGCAGATTTGTTATCACAAAACAGGTTCACAGGAAGATTAATGTCAACATTTAGATCCTTTAGGATTTTTTGAACCCAAATGATTTCACAAGCTGCAGCAGCCATAGATCTATATTCAACTTCAGTTGATGATTTGGAGAGAGTGTTTTGTTTTTTGCTTTTCCATGATATCAAACACTTGTTAAAGAAAACACAGTAACCAGTAACAGATTTCCTGGTTTTGATACATTTTGCCCAATCTGCATCACTATATCCTTCAAGAACATTATTGAAACTGCTATGGTCATACCTTAGGCCTTTACCAGGAGCACCTTTCAAATATCTTAGAACATTCAGAGCAGAGTCCAAATGAGATTTTAAGGGGGTGTGCATATGTTGTGCCAGACAGTGAACTGAATAGGATATGTCAGGTCTAGTATGAGTAAGATAAATCAGTTTTCCAAGCAGTTTTTGGTACCCAGTTATGTTATCAAGTTTACACCCAAGGAGACCAAATTCTTTTAGAATTTCAAGACAATATTTTCTTTGGGAGAGACATATATCATCCCCAGTTTTTATCACTTCAATACCCAGAAAGAATTTGAGAGACCCCAAGTCTTTTATGTTGAACTTAGTTTTAAGAAAGACTTTGAACTGTTCAATTTCCTTAACACAGTTACCAGTAAGAACAATGTCATCAACATAAACAAGTAAAGCTATAAACTTGTTATCTTTGGTTTTAGTAAATAAAGAATGATCACTCACAGACTGAACAAAGCCATGTTCTTTGAGAACACCAATAAGTTTTTCATTCCATTTCCTAGGAGCTTGCTTGAGGCCATATAAGGATTTGGTAAGTTTGCAAACCATATTTTTGTTGTTTTCATCAGAAAAACATTTTGGAATAGTCATATATATATCCTCATCAAGCTCACCATAAAGAAATGCATTATTAACATCAAGGGCCATTTATTCTTAACAGCTAAGGCAATAAGAAGTCTGACAGTAGAAATTTTCACAACAGGGGAAAAAGTTTCATTGTAATATATGCCTTCTCTTTGGTTAAAGCCTTTGGCAACAAGCCTGGCTTTATATATGTCTACTTCACCATTGGATTTGTATTTTATTTTTCAAATTCATTTGTAACCAATAGGTTTCCTGTTAGCAGGCAAAGTGGTTATGATCCAAGATTTGTTGGTATTTAAGGCCTCAATTTCAGCATTCATAGCATCAATCCAATTAGGATCAAGGATGGCTTCCTCATAACAAGTAGGGTCTACACTTTTATTAAGGTTGGAAGTAAAACAGTAACTATCAGAATCAAGATTAGAATAATTCACCACTTTTTCTATGTCATATTTAACTTTCCCTTCAACAATAAAATCATTAAGGTTTTTTGGCATTCTAGTAGGTCTGGTTGACCTTTTGTAGTGATGGCTGGCAAGCCTCCTTGTTCAGGAATGGACTCATTAGAGTCAAAATCAGAATTAACATCAAATTTGATGTCAATGGAGTTTGTTTCAGTAGGAACAGTGCCCTCAGGGTGTGTATTTTCTTCTATGGAAGTTGCAACAGAGTTACCATCCTCATTAAGAGGATTCAACTCAGTGCCATCATCATTGGAAGACACTCTCCCTTCATAATTAGGTCTTTTAGGGTTGTCAGTATCAAAAAAGTTTTTGTGGTTTAAATCTTTTGACACACCAGTTTCAAAAACCTGTTTTTGGAGATTGTTTTTCATTCTGAAAGGGAAATCTGTTTCATAAAACTTGACATCTCTTGAAAAAAAGACATTTTTTGTTTCTAAACTTAAGAGTTTGTAGCATTTTTTTCATTAGAGTAACCAATAAAGACACTTTTCTCAGATCTACTATCAAACTTGTCAGAATTGTTAAGAATAGTAGCATAGCAAAGACAACCAAAAACCCTAATATGAGAGAGTGTAGGGTCATGCCCATACACAAGAGAGAAAGGAGATTTGCCAGACAACACAGAGGAAGGTAACCTGTTGATAAGGTAAACAGCAGTGAGAACACATTCAGGCCATAAGTAAAGAGGTAATTCCCCCTAAAACATAAGAGATCTAGCAACATTGAGAAGATGTCTATGTTTCCTTTCTGCTATTCCATTTTGTTGGGGTGTGTAGACACAAGAGGTCTGGTGTAGAATTCCTTTATTATGAAAAAATTGTTGCATTCTGTTGTTGATAAATTCAGTACCATTGTCACTTCTGAAAATTTTTACATTACTTTCAAATTGATTTGATAGCATTTGAGAAAAATTTAAAATGGAATCATAGACTTCTTCTTTGCTTTTAAGCATATAAACCCAGAAAGACCTTGAGTAATCATCAATAGTAGTTAAAAAATATTTGTAGCCATCTCTGCTAGTGATTTTATAGGGACCCCAAACATCTAGGTGTACAAGTTGGCTAATTTTAGTAGATTTATGTTCACTTAAAGGGAAAGGTTCCCTGGTTTGTTTTGTCTTGTTGCAAGTATCACAGAGATGGTTAGAGTCAGTTGGATTATCAAGGTTGAGGCTGGGTTTAAGGACATGTAAGACTTGGTCAGAGGGATGACCAAGCCTTTGGTGCCAGAGGTTTCTAGAAACAAAGCATGAAGAAATGCAGTTATTAGATACAATCTTACAAGCAGAGTCAACATCAAATAAGTAAAGGCCATTAGATTGATTACCAATCCCCACATTCGTTTTTGTTGCAAAGTCTTGAATATAACATTTAGATTCATCAAAACCAACAAATAGCTTGCTATCTCTAGCAAGTTTATGAATAGATAGCAGACTGATAGTGTACTCAGGTACAACTAAGACATCATGTAAAGTAATGTTGTTGTTGATTTTTAAGTCACCAATTTTAGTGATTAGTGCCTGAGTACCATTTGGGTGTCCAACAGTGAGGCCAAGTTTAGAGACATCAACAATATTAACCAAAACATTTGAAGACACAGTCATGTGTTGATTTGCTCCAGAGTTAACAATCCAACCCAGACTGATTTTCCCTTTCAAAAGGTTTGTGTTTCCATCAAAATATTTTTCAAATTTTAGGTTGAATTTAACACTTTCATTAAAAAAGGTTCCTGAAAAACATTTACCTGCCATATTGGCATTGACAGGACTGTTATTGAGAAGACTCATGAGTCTGGCCATCTGTTCATTGGACAAAGAAACAGAGAGTTGCTAGTTCTATTTTCAAGATTAACATCAGAAGAAGAAGAAGCATTGTTACTAGCAGGTTTAGTATTAGAGTTGAAGTTCCTTTTTCCATAACTAGCAGGGTAACCAACAAGGTCATAGCATCTATCAATGGTGTGACCAGGTTTGTTGCAATTAGAGCTTTTCAGGTTAAGATTGGGTCCTCTGTTGTTAGAGATGTTACCAGATGTATTGTTCCCAGAAGTGGGATTTGAGCCTTTGTAATTATTGTTTCCTCTTTTCTTATTATCAAAAAAATTTGAGGCAAAAGCAGAGACATTGGGTTTGATGGATCTAGTTCCAGAGGAGAAGTTCCTATGGGATTCCTCCCCTGACACAACAGAAAAAGTAGTTTTGACAGATGGTAAAGGATCCCTGGTTAAAATATTGCTTCTGATAGGCACATAAGTGTCATCAAGACCCATTAAAAACTGCATTAACTTGATTAGCTGGTTATGTTTTTCAAAATGTTTTGCAGCATCACAAGTACATGTAGGAAGACTGATCATAGAGTCAAATTGTTTCCATAAGGAGTTAAGATTATTGTAATAATCAGCAAGAGAGGACCCATTTTGACCCAAAGAGTTGATGTTTTTATGTATATTAAAGACAGCAGATCCATCAACTTTGTCATAGGTTTCTTTTAAGTCATTCCACATTTTATAAGCAGTTTTGGAGTATATAGCACCAGCAAAAAGCTCAGGACTTAAAGAGTTTAGAATCCAAGTAAGAACAACAGAGTCACACATATCCCATTGATTAGCAAGACTAGCATTAGATACATCATTTCTACAAGTTCCATCAACAAAACCAAGTTTATTATGATTTCTTAAGGCAAATGTCATGGCAATGCTCCATATTTTATAATTTTCTGAACCAGTTAATTTCACAGATATAATGGGATTACCACTAGTATCATTAGGGTGCAAGTAGAGAGTATCACCAAATGTAAGTTTTAATTCAGAAGAAGTATTAATCACAGATTTATTATGAACAGGTTCATCATCGCTGTCAACCATGGTGACAACACAGAGAAAGATAAGTAAACAAAAAAAAGGCAACAACAGCAACCTCAATCAATAAAGGCAACTAATCCCAAATCAACCTCCAAACTAACTTAACCTATCCTCCTTCAAACTAGTAAATAAGGGCAAAGAAATAAATAACTCACACCCACGATTCAACAGGTATCAAGCCTTTGAACTAGGGTAGGCCAGAGCAGGTATTCACACCACTCAGAGGTGGCAAATCAAGGTGTTAACCTACCCGTTTGCACCCACTCAGCTCGAATATTGTTGAACAAGAAAGGGAGAAAGAACTTACAGTGCTTTGTGCAGCGGAAGAAATAAAGACCGATCACAATCACCCTAGATTCACTTAGTCTAAGGATGATTATGATTAATTAGAACCAGAGAGCACTCCAAGATCAAAACCCCCAATTCAGAATTAATTAGGGTTTTGGAACAAACCCTAATTTGTTTCAATTGGGCACCAATAGGATCAGAAACACCAATCCAACTACCACACACGTCCCAGAACACAAATAATTACCACCGGAGATATCAAGACCAAGAAACCCCAATTTCTAGTAAACCCTAGAAATCCGGATTTGAAGATAATCAGTAGCCTATGGCTCTGATACCATGTGCGATGGTATCAAAGAGATAGACAGAGCAACAAGTAACTTTTATTCAAGAATGAATTACAATAGTCGGCACAGATTGCATAAGATAGTAATCAAACTGTTAGAAAGATTGAAAGAGATCAACTGATCAAAGGTACAGGACTGAAAGGGATCAACAGATCCTAGTACACCAATATCTAGTGGGAGAGGGAGAGCAGCAAGTGAAGAAGGCTGCGAGTGACTTGGTGATTAAACCCTAAGAGAGGGACCACAATATAAAGCCAAGAAAGAAACAAGGACCCCCTTTATCTTTCTATCTTTTTCTATAATAAGCATATCTTTGGTCCTTCTGATAGAGAAGAATTAGAATGTCCAGAATAAGCCCCTTATAAGAGGCTGCACATAAAACACCACAAGTGAGATAGCAACTAGGACATGCTTGGGATACAGGTTACTTAAGTGTTTTGGAACAATATTGTATTAATTCTCCGTTAAAAAAAACAAGATAAAGCTTGACCTACGGGGTTTAAAACAGTTGAAAGATTATGGATGGCCTTATTTTTATGTAAAAAGATATGGCAAGGCTTTGACAAACACTTTGAAATCATCCAATCATAAGTTTTAGTTGGTTGTTAATGGTTAAAACTTAAAAGGCCAACCCCGAAATAGTTAATATCGTATCGTATGACAAAAACGTTATGTGCTTGATAACTACATAACCACATATCATTGTGACATGTTCACGTTTTATTTGATCATTTTACTACCAGTAAAAAAAACACACATCCAAATCAAACAACAAAAATTTAGTTATGACTATCAGAGTCATTTGTCACTACCATCAAATCCGAGCTTTCTTGTTATGATCTAAATGAGGATTTTACGTACATCACGCATATTTCGATTTGGACTCAACAAATACAGAATACTTTTTAACAAATTGATGCATAAGGTTACATAAATATAGCAAGTCGTATGCAAAAATAAAGGAAGTGAAAATCTCAAATCTCAACCATTACATCAAAACATAACCTAAGCCTTGTAATTACCGCATTTGTCTCTCATATGACAAAATCGTGTAATGATTCAAACTAATCAATTTAACACTTTCTACCTTAATCCTAAGGACATGCAACATGTCCCATTTATATTTTCTTCATCCTAAAAACCTCTTATTTCTAACATCCTAAAAACCTCGTTGGTTGATCATCCGATACTTGAAGTTATCATCAAGAAGGCCAATTGTTTCAAAGAAATAGACATGAAAAGCCGTTCGGGCTTTATACTTATATTGATCACCACCTTGGTGGTACTTGTTTCTTCCAATATTGATGAGAATGAATACACTCCCGGACCTGTGACATACAATGCCAGGTCCGTTGTTGTTAATGGGAACCCGATACTTATATTTTCGGGTTCTGTACATTATCCACGAAGCACTCCTGAGGTATACCTTATTTGAATTTGAATTATAGGTGTTCGATTATTTATTCTACGTACTTAAAACATGGACTTTTTTTTAAATCGTTATTAGATGTGGCCGGATATAATAAGGATGGCAAAAGAAGGTGGATTAAATACCATTGAAACTTATGTTTTTTGGAACGTCCATGAACCTGTTCAAGGCCAGGTTATTCTAATTTATTTTCATATTTAATGACAATTATTTTTTGAATGAGATTTTGTTTTGGAAACTGATTTTATTTCATTTCTTGTTGTTAGTATAACTTTACAGAAAATTATGATTTGGTTAAGTTCATTAAATTGATTGCGGAACATAAAATGTATGTAATCCTACGACTTGGACCCTTCATTCAGGCAGAATGGAATCTTGGGTAATATTATTTTTGTGTCAATTAGTAAAATCATAGTTCACATTCATTTTATAGAATTTGTACTTACTTTTTGAGAAACAATTATTTAGAGGGCTGCCGTTTTGGTTAAGAGATGTCCCTGGCATCATATTTCGCTCATATAACGAACCATACATGGTCAGTAAACTCTTACTATTTCTGTTATTACATGTTGAGAGAGTGACAAATATTGTGTTCATGATGTGAATGAAGGTGTCCATTTAACATGGATCATTAACCAAAAATTGTGTTGATTCTGCAGACACATATGAAAAGATACATTGAATTGATAGTAAACATGATGAAGGCCGAGAAGTTGTTTGCACCTCAAGGAGGCCCTATTATCCTAGCGCAGGTATGTTCATACAATTGTCATCTTTGACAGTTAAGCGTATAAATCATTTTTGTACTTGGAATCGAGAGAATTTGTTTCAGTTTTCTTCTGTGGTGCATCGTAGGTCGAAAATGAATATAACCATGTTCAAGAATCATATAGAGAAAAAGGTATACAGTATGTCAAATGGGCAGCGGATACGGCGACAGGGTTGTATCCTGATATTCCATGGATAATGTGCAAGCAAAAAGATGCACCCGCGAATGTGGTAAGTTCTATGCTAGCTTAACAAGTCTCTATGATGACCCGTGAATTAACTATTAAGTTAGCACTTTATGTAAGTGTAGCATAGTTTTCTTAGGTAGATTGGTTAAACTTTCGATAACAATTAAAATGTAGATACTTATGATAGGATTATAATTTGTTAACTCTATAGTTTGTGATTTTGTGCCTAGATAAGTACATGCAATGGAAGGCATTGTGCAGATACCTTTGGTGGCCCAAACAGCCCTGATAAGCCTTCATTATGGACTGAAAATTGGACTGCTCAGTAAGCTTTGGATATTTTTTATAATCAATACTACTCGAACTAGTTCTACTTATTTCCAATTTTTGGGCGTGATTGAATATTGTGCTATTTTTTGTTTCGATTGAAGATATCGGGTTTTTGGAGATCCACCTTCTCAAAGAGCAGCAGAAGACATCTCATTCTCTGTTGCTCGGTTCTTTATGAATAATGGAAGCATGACTAATTACTATATGGTATAAACTCACCTTTTAAACACTTATTGTTTTGAATAGAGAGAAATATGTTACATAACCTTTTAGTCTTATAATTTAATTAGTATCATGGTGGAACCAACTTTGGAAGAACAAGCTCGTCTTTTGTGACTACTCGCTACTACGATGAAGCTCCCCTTGACGAATTTGGTGAGCATTCCAAGATCATTGCATCTTCTATCTTGTAATTACTTTTATCTTTGAACAGAACATGTAACTGGTTCTTAAATTTATAAAGTTACTTTGGGTTATTTTATCATAACTTATTTATGTTAGGTTTGATAAGAGATCCCAAGTGGAGTCACCTTAGAGACCTTCATAAGACTTTGAGATTGATAAAGAAGCCATTTCTTTTAGGCACTCGTAAAGTCCAAGATGTTAACCAATTTGTCCAAGTAAGCGTTTCTCTTAACTAAACAATACTAAAAAAGGTTTTACAAAAATAATCAACGAGTTTCATATATAACCCCTTTTTAAAGCTCACTGATCCTTACTGATGAGTTTTGCAGATCGTTACTTTTGAGAAACCCGAAAGCAACCTTTGTGCGGCTTTTTTGAGCAACCGGCACAAGAAAATTCACAGAACCGTCAACTTTAGGGGGAAAAACTATTTCCTCCCCCGACGATCAGTTAGCATCCTTCCTGATTGCAAGAATTTTGTTTATAGTACAGAACTTGTAAGTTTCTTTCCTCATACTCTTCACGAAATTCTTTTATTGGATGGCATCAAATGGTGAGACTAATGTTCTTGTATGAAAAAAGGACAGATCATCTCACAACATAACTCAAGAAACTTTGTCCCTTCAAAAAGAGCCAACAATTTCAAATGGGAAAGCTACCGCGAACCCATTCCAACATTTCACGATTTACCTGTTCAGAGTAAATCGCCATTAGAACTCACTTCAATGACCAAAGATACCACAGATTATATGTGGTATAGTACCAGGTAACACATACGCTTTTGTGTAGTCAAAATTAGTTAAGCGTACTATTTTAGTCCCCATATTATTCCTGGTTAGATAGATGTTCACTCCCTCGTATGTTTTCCAACTTTTTTGTAGCTTAAATCTTGATAAAGATGATCTACCTATGCGACCAGATATCTTGCCAGTTATTCAAATACAAAGTCTCGGAGATGCATTATTGACATTTGTTAATGGTCAATATATAGGTGAGATTCATTCACAACTAAATATAACCGTATTTATATAAACCACTGACAATCAAGAAAATTGATTCAGGGTTTGGACATGGGAGTTTCATTGAAAAGTCATTTACGTTCACTAAACCAGTGAGTTTGAAGACCGGAATCAATCATATATCGATCTTGGCAATGACCGTGGGACTACCGGTAAACTCTTAATAAAATGACACAAAGTTTCCTGCAGATCATGACATATGTTCTATAAGGATTAGTGAAGTTTATCCTGACATACTAATGATGATTTCTAATGACATATATTTTTTGATGAGAAGAATAAGCATTATATATGTATATGACATATGTTGTCAACATGATATATGAAATTAGTTGTGGCATATGGTGTGAATAATTTTGATATCGAGTAAACAAGGACCATTATTTCTTGCATATACATGTTGTAATCCCACATTAATGTCACTAGTGACCATCATTCGCAATATACGTTGTTAACAAGACTAATTTTTTTTAACATTTTTTCTGCCGCCTTTCGTTTCCTCGTGTGAAGAATAGTGGAGCGTATATGGAGAAGAGGTTTTCAGGTATCCGAGCCGTTATGCTACAGGGTATGAGCAGTGGTTCTCTCGATATCTCACTTAACCAATGGGGGCATAAGGTATATACTATACATTCATGTTTCTATAAAAAAGAGAGAACAAAATGCAATTAAGAGAGTATCAAAACTTATGCATATCTAGGTTGGCATCGAGGGAGAATCCCTCCGATTATTCACGGAAGAAGGATCGAAAAAAGTCAAGTGGGCCCCAGCCGGCGGACCAGGAACACCTATTACATGGTACAAGGTAACAAATCAGGATTCATAGTATTATTTTGTTGTTGTTGTTTCTTTTTCGTTAAGGTGGCAATGTCTATCAATTCATCAGTCTATCTAATAATGAGTTGATTTAGGTTGCATCTCTTAAAATTTAAATTTTAGCTAAAATGTAACTGATCAAATGCGTCTACAATCACCCGAATTGTTTTATAGATTAATCTTCTATAAAACTCAATATGTTATTTGAAATTTTTTGACCTGCTTTTAAATCTACTTGAGCCTCCCATCTTGCCACATATATTTGTCGATTTCATGTTTTGAACGAGTTTCATGTTGTAGACGAATTTTCATGCCCCAGAAGGAAAGAATCCGGTAGCAATCAAGATGGAGAGAATGGGCAAAGGAGTAGTCTGGGTTAATGGTCACAACCTGGGTCGTTACTGGGAAAACTACCGTTCGCCTCTAGGAGCTCCTTCTCAAACCGAGTAAGTAGTGGTTTCAAAGTATTGCTAATATTCACTATAACTTTCTTTTTTTATGACATGTAACATATATGTACATTTAGGTATCATATCCCAAGAGCCTATCTAAAACCAAAAAATAACCTTTTGGTTGTGTACGAGGAGAGTAGCGGAAACATAGATGGTGTTATGATCAACACCGTCAATCGAGACGTCATATGTAGCTATATGTTTGAAGACTATCCACCAAATCTTAACAATTGGCGGCTGGAGGGAGATGTTCTCAAGTCTATTGTGGACAAACCTAAGACCGAAGCAAATCTTATTTGTGACGACGCTCAAAAAATCATTAAGGAAATTCAATTCGTGGGCTATGGCAATCCTTGGGGCTCGTGTGGTTCGTATATGCAAGGAACATGTCAAGCCCCCAATGCCAAGAAAGTAGTCGAAAAGGTAACACCACTGTATCTCATATCTTCACGTACACAACACTATCTCACAACACTTAGCTAGGACTAGTATTGATGCATTACAATACATTGAAACAGGCTTGCTTAGGGAAGAATAGTTGCAAAGTCCCAATTGACAGAGCGATGTTGGGCGAACCAACCGGCGATAGTTCTTGTGCTCAAGAGAAAGTAAAAAGACTGGCCATCCAAGTAAGGTGCGGGAGTAAGAAAGAATTGTAGTTAGTTAACTTTTCCTATTCAAAGGGGGTGTTTGTGACATTTTAAAAACTGAAAGGACCTTTGCATTATTTAGTTTGTAGCAGTCAAACCGACCAGTTTTTTTGATATTTTCGGTATATGTAAATTGATTAGTTTAGAAATTAATATTATTAGTATTCTTTAATAACTCATGACACCTTCTTCAATGGCATTTGTTACCTTCTAGTGAAGCACACTCGAGCCTAATTTTCGCATATGGATCTTGATTCACATAAGCTTCCATTTAATGATCAAAGGGTTCTATACAAAAATGTTTTTAGTCCGGTGTTATACTTTGCATCAAAAGAATTCATTTTTTGTGAAAATACATGTACATCGGCTACAAAAGGATACAAATCGCGGCAATCAGATCTCTATATACGTGAATAATCATGAAACAAAAACATTATATATTTGTATTTTGTAACATAGAGAAGAGTTATTTTACATATCAAACTTTTCTCACATATGAAGGGATTCATCCTCACCCTCCATCTAAAAAAAATCAATTGTTAATATTAAACCATTTTATTATTTCACCTATTTTTATAGTTTAAATATTTCTTAAACCATTAATCGTTAAGCGAAAAAAATATACCATTACGACAAGCATTTAATTATCTTTTTATAGATATACACTCTGATATACTTTCTACAAAAAAAAAATCGTGTTTTTCACCTTTTTTTACTTTTTTTTTGTTTTTCTTTTCATTACTGAAATTTGCTTTAAAAAAATCACATGTGATTATAATTTGAATATCACATGTGATATTAGTGTTAAATCACATATGATATGTAATATCACATGTAATATTCAAATTAGTGTTTAAATGCAAATTTCAGTAGCGAAAAAAATGTAAAAAAAACGTGAAAAACACGATCTTTTTTTTGTCGGAAGTATATCAAAGTGCCTATCTATAGAAAGATAATTAAATGCTTGTCGTAATGGTATATTTTTTCGCTTAACGATTAACGGTTTGAAAGATATTAATATTTGAAATTAATAAATAAATAATGAAAGTGGGTTTTTTAAATTGTTATGATTAAACCCATCCATTAGATCATATAAAAATAAAGGAAAGATGGAAGGTGAAGATTGATCCCTTGACATTTAAAGATTATTTTGTCATCAAATGATCTTAAATCTGTAACATAAACTTTAAGGCAAATGACACATGAAAGCGTAATTATTAGGATCTCGATCATGGTCTTAGAATCTTACGATTTTACGATTCTACAAAACAAAACCAATTCGGAACCTACGTAGGATCTTAATAAGCTTAAGATCTTATAGGATCCCGATCTAGACGATATGATCTTAAGATCTACTCTGATTCGATCTTACTTTTCTCGAACCGCAAACTAAAAAACTACAAATTTATAGTTTATGTTTATATAAATTTTAAAAAACAACATGTGATTCTTCTTAAACATTTTATATTCATAATTTATGAAAATTTTTCCATGAAACATTAATATAATTTCGTGTTTATAAATTTATAAGAATTTGTAGATTTGAATAATATTACAAAGATCATTTAAAAATGACATTATAGTAGGATCTTAGGATCCCGATCCGATCTTACGATCATGATCTTGCAAACACGAAAATAATCCTAGGTAGGATCTCGATCTTAAAAATCATGCCTAAAAGTATTTAAGTTGAGAGCCATTTCCAATTAAATCATCAAGTTTTTATTTTTTGTATGAAAAGGTAGTCAAATTTTCTTTCTTTTAGGGCAATTTGGAATTTTTGTTAAATATCTGGCAATAATCCGTTAAGAATTACATTTCATGTCTACCACCGTCGCTACCACCAACGGACCTACCACTACCAACTACCAACCACCAGCCACCACCGCCGCTACCAAACCCACCCACCAATACCACCACAACCACCTCGACGCCACCACCGACCCCACCCACCACCACTAACCACTATCACCCCCTAACTGACACCGTTGTTATAACCGACTAAACCCACCGTCGAAATGTTGAGGTGGTGAAATGGCTTGAGCCACCAAACCTAACCCTCTTATGAATAACAAATCGTCATTCATATAAGATCCACTAAATATCGATATTAATATTTGTATTTGTGACACACGGTAAATTTTTACTGATTATTTAAATAATAAATATGAATTTATTATTCCCTGATTGATATTTTTAAGCATGCGTGAGATTAAACGATTGTTTTGGGAAGTTATCCCGCACACTACAACACGCAGTAGCACAAAAATTAATATTTTATATTGAGAAAAGTGTAATGGTCACCTTTTATCACTCACTGATAAATTACGAATGAAAACAAGAGGTTATATCGTGGTTCTAGAAAAACACGGCACCGCACGCATACCGATAGCAAATTAATAACGGCAAACAGATATAAGTTAACCTTTACGTAATAATAAAGCTATATTATTAAGCATTCAAAAACGTTTCTAAAAATATAAATTCTATATTTTACGGACACCCGGAAGGTACGTTTACGCGAAGACTCGACAGCACACGGGGTACATTTTATACTGTGTTAGTAATAAAACATAATATATATATATATATATATATATATATATATATATATATATATATATATATATATATATATATATATATATATATATATATATATATATATATAGGGGAAGGTTAATGTGAGAGATTTTTTAAAGTTCTAAAAATGAGAACTAATATAGACCGTTGGATCAATTGATTAGTCTTAGATGATATTAATTGTTTATGAATGGCATTTGTGTAATTAACATCAATTGTAGGGACTTTTTTATGTACCAGATTTATTTATTTTTAACCAACAGCACAACCAGATTATTTTAAAATAACATCACAACCAGATTTTTTGTTTTCTATCCGATTTTTTGTTTTTATATTAGATCCATTTGACAGCTATTTACACGAATTCAATGATACACATACTACAACTGACGGGATGTTACACACTTGTACATCATTTTCTAGTGAAACATTGATACAGTGACGAGATGTTACACACTTTTACATGAATTAAAACGAACAAATAATATAGATTGACTAGTGAAACATTGATGTATACACAGGATGTTACACATTTGTATATCATTTTCTTTAAATTGATACACATAATACAACTTGTTTTCAATCTTTACGAACAAAAAAAACCAACAAATATCTACGCTGCTAATACACGAGCAGTAACAACTAATACACGAGCTACTACACCTGCTACAAAACTAAAAATCTACAACCGAACCCGTACACAACTACGAGAATGTATCACCTGCTACAACCCGAACCCGTACACAACCTACAACCGAACCCGTACACAACCACGATTGTATCACCTGCTACAAAACTCAAATTCTATAACCGAACCCGTACACAACCACGAGACTACACAATTAATAAAACCTTAACTCGAACCAACCAAACATTACCTTCTGAAAATTGGTTTCGATGTCATTATCTTATTTGACCTTATTAAATCTTAGCAGATCCAATATTGTCTAGTCAAGGTTTTGACATGGGTTTGATAAAATATTGTCTAATCAAAGAAGCAAAGTTACACTAATGAGGCTCACCCCTCCATGGAAGTATGGAGGGGTTTATATACCCAAAAACATACATCTATGGGTAATTGACATAACAAGCCCATGTGTTTGAGGTAACAAAGATAGAAATAGTAATCCCGTCAATGTCGTTCCATTTACGAGTTAGGAGCGATTCCAATAATCTTCCCCCAATGGGACGACATAAGGGATTACTTACAACATTTACTACAAATATAGAAAACAAATAAAGAAAGGTCTTCATAAGCTCTTCAAGTGCTGAGGATGATGAAAGGTTACGCTCTTTGTCTTCTTCTGGTACCTTGACTTGAGAACCGTTTTCTTCACTTGTAGGCAAATGATGTAATATGCATAAATTGGATTAACTTCCCCCCAATTCATGCTGCATGTCTTTAGCAGCTTCTCCGTACACTCCTTTTTGGCGAAGTTTCTGAATCAGCTTCCCCCCAAGCTGACAACTGTCTTCAGCAGATTCGAAACTTTGATGTAGTGAACATTTCCTCTAACTTTTGAAGTTTTCAGTACGCAGCGGAATTTGTAGATGAGCAGTAAACCACACAAGGTAAATCTGACTTGTTGCGTAAAATCCGTTCGGGGGTAACATGCAAGAAATCAACAAGATCTTCTCACGTATGTAGATGCTTCACACCAAACAGACCACGAAAGACGAAATGAAACGACTTCCCCCTGAATGTTGCGGTCTATCGGAATAGTAGTTACCGGTTAATCTGCAATTACTCGATAAAATGACCGTGTGTAAGGCATCATGACATCCTATTTAGGTAATCTTCACACACGATAACTCTGTGAAAGTGAGAAGATAACACCAAAGTGTTTGAACCACAAATCGTCTCATTTCTTCCCCCTGATTGAAGAAATTCATGAAAGGAAACGGGTTTTCGAAAAAAATCCAAAAACATCAAAGAAGCAAGGAACACCTATACTCTCTTCCCCCCGATGTTTTCAACGAATCAGAATCATACACCACGTATGTTGATGATGAAATTGGAGACATCGAAACCATGTATGTTCAATTAATCGAACAAGTGTGAAGTACCATAAATATCTTGTGAGAATCAACTACTGATAAAAACTTCTCTACTCGTGTATACTCTTCTCAGCTAATTCTTTACCGACCCCATTATCATTCTGACAGATTTTTGTAGTGACTACTGATGGAGAAAACCCAATATGACGAACTTGAGACTGAAGTAGTATAACCTGAACTTGTGACTTAAACTTGCACTATTGTCAGACGAAGAACCCTGTTTTTTAACTCCATTGAAAAAAGGTAAACTTAAAGTTTCTCAAATTATCCACACCTTAGTGTGACACTTGAGCACAACAACGTAACTCCTTAAAAGTGATAGTTATAAGCTGTGAGCACAACAACGTAACTCCTTACATCAGGTTCAACTAGATAACTCAAGTCTTTGTCATTCGAAATGATTAAAGCTCGAACAAGGATCTCGAAGAATCATGCATCCAACCAACCCCGATATCTTCAAGATACTAAGTACACGCACCCGTGATATCCTACTTCAACCTCAAATAAATAATAAAGAATTTTCGCTGTAATCGCATCTTGCGGTTAAATGCCCAAAACTAGCCTTCGTTAACGGTTTAAATGAACTTGATAATGGTTTCCCAATCTTGTCAAAATGTATCCCCGTGAAAATTAGTTATCAACCAAAATACCACTCTTAACCAAAGGCAACAAAAAAAAAATTATCCAGTATTTTAAAATACTCGGACATCAATTAATTTTGTTCACATTAGTCGGCCCATCATAGTTCAAATTTAAGAATATCAAACAAGTGACCCAGTAAAAATAAATTCGTCCAGTCCAGTGATAATGCCAAAGCCCAAATCAACTAATAGAAACCCAATATCCGATTTGTGAAGAAACAAAGCCCACGATCCATACTTGATTGTACAAACCCGATCCAGACTATCACTCCAATACACGGATATAAGAGAGACATAAATCATTCTAACCTAACCCTACACACTCTTCACTTGTGATAATACCGCCTACCAACTTCACAGCATTATCTCCAACCTTGAAACTCTCCCAATCTAACAAATTATCTTCACACATTAAACACAAATCAAACAAAAAATCCATCTCACGGCCAGACGTATGGCTCATCTCCTACATATGCTATATCAAACGTTTATTCCAAACACCCTCCGTCTCAACTTATCTCAAATCCAGCTTCAAACGACTTCAAGATCAAGAAATGGTCTCGGGTAGGTTTAATTTATGTTGTTTTGTTTTCGAGTAAAATTAAACGAATCAAAGAAGAGTAACAACAGTTGTTGTTGTAATACTCCCTTTATATTCGTATATAATCAAGAATCTATGATGAATTGTATTTCGTGTTTGAGAACTAATAACTTTGAATCACACGAAATAAACCTGAGATTCGATTTAATTGGTTTCGAGTCATTGTTGTGATTTGAGTCTAGGATTGTAGAGTTTGAATGGATTTGGTGTCTTCGATAAAATTGGTGATGGGTTTGGAATTGGATTTGTTTGAATTTGATGTTGGGTCGTACACTTGAACTGAGGTTGTGATATATTTTGGTATTAGTTGAGGTCACGGTCAAACTAATGTCTTCTTCATCTTCATTTCTAATTTGGTCTTACGCGTAAGATGATACCTTAGGCGTAGAACTGTAAAGCATACACGTAAAGCTTATGCGTAGGCATACGCGTAACAAGCTTATGCGTAGCCCATTCTTACGCGTAAGCCTAGGCTTATGCGTAAGAGCATACGCGTAACTTTTCATACGTGTAACTTCACAGCTACGCGTAACACCATTGTAGATTCCCCTTACGCGTAAGTTTAGGGTTTTGACCCGTTGACCACTTTTTCCGGCGATGTATTTCGACCAAAAAACAATCCAGATTCATTGTAACCCAGAAAAAAAACTGCATAAGACATCTTGTTTGACCCGTTTTGACCATGAGGACTGACCGTATTGACCATAATACTTTCTACAGAATATGGTACAAAGAAAACATTATATGAGTAAAAAGTGCATAAAAACTGTCGAGACCAATCTAACAGGCTTATGACAATTTTTGTTCACCAATACAACTTTTGACCATAAAAGATACATTTAACACTTGTAAAAAATCTGTTATATATAAAAGTATATGGGAAAGGATAGAACTTTATAAAAAACAGATTTTAAAACAAGATTTTGACAAGAAAAATCACCAAAAATCAACCAATGATAAAAATCGGACCTTGCTCTTGATACCAATGAAAGGATAGTTTCTATGGTTGATATGGTGAATCGGGAGGTCTTGGAAGATGGAAGAAACCCATCTTCAAGTTAGAGAGAGAAACAAGAGAGAAGGGAGAGAACTAGTGTGTGTTTTATTAATGAAAGGGAAAGTTACACTAATGAGGCTCACCCCTCCATGGAAGTATGGAGGGGTTTATATACCCAAACACATACATCTATGGGTAATTGACATAACAAGCCCATGTGTTTGAGGTAACAAAGATAGAAATAGTAATCCCGTCAATGTCGTTCCATTTACGAGTTAGGAGCGATTCCAACACTGTCACATGAACTTGTGTTTCGTGTGAATCAGGCTAGAGAAACAATAGCTGCCACCGGAAAATGTGGACTTGTCGGATCTAAAATGTGACCCTTGTACAGATGACGACATGTCTGTTCCGACGATGGGCAAAAACGAACAGGATGGTTGAAACATATAATCGTTTTAAGTAGATGGCCAAGGACAGAGAACATGCAAAAAAACAATTAGATCTTGAAGAGGATGAGGTTTATTCAGTTGACTGGAAAAACAAATCTGTAAGTCCAACAAGAAGGTTGTATGGTTATAGCGGAGTAAAAATAAATAGATCTTTAAAGATTATGTTTATAGATTCGGTTTAGAAAAGAATTAGAAGGGTGTTTATGGATTTAGTTAAAGAAAAGAGATGGCAAAAAAAATGGTGTTTACATATATACGGTTAGGAGAAGAGATGGGTGGGGGCACAGAGAAAATGAATAAGATGAAGAGGGAGATGACTTTTATTAGGGTTAAATGGAATAGGAGAGTATAATACCTATAATACCCTTTTGGCTATACATTTATTTTCTAGTTTTTTTTTAATCAATTCCACTTGTCACCTAATAAATGGGTTCTTATTTTTACAACTTTAAAAAATTTCTCATTTGATCTAGATTCTATATATATATATATACTAGCAGGGTACCCGCGCGATGCAGCGGCGGGTACCCTGAAATAAAAATTTTCAATGAACCATGCTTTATAATATGAAACGTTTTATGTTACGATAAATTTGCGGATGTCAAAAGTTTCATGTCGCATATTTCAACTCTTTAGAATATTATAGTAAGGTACCCGCGCGTTGCGATTGCCGGTATCAAGTAATAAAATTTTCGGCAAAAAATGTTTTCAATTTTATCTTTTCTCTTACAATAACTTTACCAATAGCGAAAACATAATGAGTTTAAGTAACTTTAAAAAAGTGATGAATAATATCAAACTAATTAATATAAAAACAATTGAAAGTGACTTGATTTTGCGTTGCGGTAGTCAATAATGTTATAGGGTTATGGTCAAATTAGTTGATAGTGGTCCGTAGTCACAAATAAGTAGAAACATTTTTTTATGAAATATATATATATATATATATATTTTAACATGTTTGTATCATTAATATTGTTTATTACACTTGTCTCATATAGATAAAAAAATATATAAATAAAAGAATACTTATAATGTATACATCTTGTAAAGTATACATTTATGAAAATGTTTGAATCATTAATATTGTTTATAACACTTGTCCCACATAGATAGAAGATATAAATAAAAGAATGCTTATAATGTAAAGAAAACTTACATATTTAAGCAATCATTTAGAGTTATCCATGAAAAGTATAATAATTAATAGACTGATATATTAATCATTGAATTATCACTTAACACTTTGCACATTTGCATCATTTGTCTTGAAAAAATTGTCCCGACTTTTACAAAAAATCGTTTTTTACTTTTGTGGTTAATTTTATTTAAAATAATTCAAAATTTATTTAGATTGGTTGTCGAAACACTCTTACGATATAATAATAGTTTTGGAACTTTGTAATTTTGCATGCATTTTAAAATCATATTCATTTATATGTGTATTTTTGCATTAAAACTAAACTAATTCAAAAAGAAATAATAATTGAAGCATTAAAATGTTGTGGAAGATAAATTAGTAAAAGCTATTTATTGTGTACATTATGCATTAAAAATTGTAATGCTTAAAAAACACATTAATGACATCTTAAAAAAATTTAGGAGAGAGGGTCATCCCTCCATTATAAGTAGTATAGATATATATATATGGTAGGGTTAAAATGAAAAGTTTCTTATAATGAAAAGAATGAGAAGGCATGTGGAGGTGACATGTGTCACCTTTGCCACATCACCATGCCATGTCATCTGACATGTGTCACCCCCGCCCCCCCCCCCCCCGAAAAAAAAAATTTCCCGCCAAAAAAAAATTTTTTTTTGGGCAAAAAAAAAATCCCGCCAAAAATTTCCCACCAAAATTTATTACTGCATCACAGTTATAAAAATACTGCATCACAATCATAATTGTGATGCAGTAACTTATAATCTTAATGCAGTGAAATCATGATTATGATGCAGTAACTTTATAACCGTAATGCAGTAACTTATAACCTTAATGCACTAATAAGTTTTGGTGCACTTTATTATAAGTTACTGCATCATAGTTAATAGTTAAGTGCATCAATTATGATGCACTAAAATCAAGGTTATAACCTTAATGCACTAAAATCATGATTGTGATGCAGTAACTTTATAACTGTGATGCAGTAATTTATAACTTTAATGCACTAAAATCATAATTGTGACGCAGTAACTTATAACCTTAATGCACTAATAAGTTTTGGTGCATCTTTATTATAAGTTACTGCATCATAGTTAATAGTTAAGTGCATCAAGTATGATGCACTAAAATCAAGGTTATAACCTTAATGCACTAAAATCATGATTGTGATGCAGTAACTTTATAACTGTGATGCAGTAATTTATAACCTTAATGCACTAAAATCATGATTGTGATGCAGTAAAAAAATTTGGCGGGAAATTTTTGGCGGGAAAAAAAAAATTTGCCCAAAAAAAAAATTTTTTTGGTGGGAAAAAAAAATTTTGGCGGGGGGGGGGGGGGGGTGGGCGGGGGGTGGGGGTGGGGTACGGTGATGTGGCATGGTGATGTGGCAAAGGTGACACATGTCACCTCCACATGCTTTCTCATTCTTTTCATTATAAGAAAGTTTTCATAATAACCCAAACCTATATATATATATATATATATATATATATATATATATATATATATATATATATATATATATATTTATATATATATATATATATATATATATATATATATACATATATATATATATATATACATATATATATATATACATATATATATATATACATATATATATATATATATATATATATATATATACTAGGGTCAAAACCCGTCCGATGGACGGGTTTGACTTGTGGTTTTTATTTTTATGATTTAGTGGATCGAATATATACTAAAAAGCAATTAAAAGTTAAATGAAACGGTTAAGATCTATAATTGATGTTACTATAATCCATTAAACGGCTAAAAGCAAGTAAGTACTTTGATTTGTAGTTTTTATTTTTAGGATTTAGTAGAACAAATATATAGTTAAAAGTTATTAAAATTTAAATTAAACGGTTAAGAAGTATAATTGATGTTACCTTAATCTATAAAACGGCTAAAAGTAGGTAACTACTTTCTAAGATTTTGTTCTAAACAATATTAATCATGAACATCTTTTACATTTGATAATATTATTAACATTTATTATTAGTATTTTGTTTTTGTTAATTATGTTTATTTACTTATTGTATATAGGTGTTTCCAGCTGATTTTATCAAATTTAGATGATGTTGATGAATTTGAAATATCTGTGAATGGATTTATGGTGAGGTTTGATGTTCGTTGTGATGAGAATATGTATGTATTGTCGGGTGACAAGTGGAGTTTTGTTGTTGATACCCTTTGTTTGTTAAGTGGTAATGTTTGTGTTTTACCAGGAATAGGGTAAAAAGGTTGTGGTTATATGCTTTTGATAATGATAGGTAGAATCCTACAGAGGTGGTTTTCAAAGGGGCGGTTTCTTTAAGGAGGCTCTCACTACCATTTACTGAGTTTGAGCAGTGTTAGTGTTTTTGTTCAGAGTTCTTAAATTTTATTGTTTTAATTTGATTTCATTAATTTCCTAGTTTACATTATAATTATATTCTGGTGTGTTACGTGTTTTAATTATTTTTTTGATGATGTAGTTAGTAGTTATATAAGGTTTTATTTTCAATAAGTTTTTAAACGAAATTTTATAAACCAAGATACACGATTAAGATAGCGATGAAGGTGTTTATTTCTCATGGAGTTGCGATGCTTTTAACGGGTGGCAAAGGGTTTCTTGTTGCTAATTTAGGGTCGCTAAGGGTTTGTAGCTATTCATATTTGGTTTTTTTTTGAAGATCGAACCTGTTTTCTGAATTTCCTTCCAAAATTGTAAGTGTTTGCACTTTCCTTATTATTATTGATTAAAAAGAACTTGTATTTAGGGTTTTGTTTTTTGTATTTTGGGGCTTTTTGATTTAGCCAGTGAAATTTAAATTTTGAGCGCTTTCTGATAGCAGTCAAACTCATATTTTGTTTATTTATTTATTTATTTTTTATATATTTTTTTCATCTAGTAGTTGATTTGAAAAGTTTAATTAGAATAATTGGTGATGTTGTTGTTGTTGTTGTTGATGTCATTGTTGTTGTTGATAGTACTGTGTCTGTGACCATCTTTATTTAATTTGGTGTGTCAGTTTTGTTGTATTCAGTCACACCAAATGCCTTTGTCATTGCTTCAATTGCGATACTCTTGTATGATTCCAGGAATTGAGAATAGACTACAGTCCTGATGTTTCTCATGTAAAAACAGAAGTGTGGATTCAAATAGCGGTCCAACTTAATATGCTTCTTGTTCCTAGCTGTAGAACATTAAATATTAAATTTAGGTTGATTATGTGGGCAAATCCAATACTTGAGATATTATGAATGTAAGATTTAGAGAGTCGACATCAAGTCTAACTTCACACATATTCCTTAATCTTTGTGCAAGGTTATCATCAGAGCTACGGAGGTACAACTTTGCTTCTAGGCCGGAACCAATGAGTTTGAATGTGCGAGTTGTCTCAAAAGCTTTATTTGCCTCAATTCTCCATTACCACATTCATACAATTCAGATGCAATTACATTTTCAAAATTGCTATACCATAGGTTATTAAATAAAAAAATAAATAAATAACAGATGTGTTATCAGCAAAGACATAAGTGTAGTTCACTCCAGTTTATTGGCCAAAAAATCAATATCTTTTTTAGGAAAGGCAAGCCATCTTTCATTGACTTCGGGCCATTTTAACTTAAAAACAAATTTTGCTACATCAGTGTTGTTAATGCGATATTCAAAAGGAAGATTTTGCCACACGTCTTCAGCTAAATGAGGTAGAACTTGAGCCATTACTCACTATCGAGAGCAAATGAGTTGTAAGCACTGTTTGACAGCTTCTCCTTGTAAAACTTGAAGCACCACAGTTTCATAACCAACATATCAAAATGGTTTACTTATCTATTTATCCTATTTTGGTCTTTATAATGTTCCTAAGTCATTCCTACCTTTGCATATGAAAAGGGGTTTACTAATTGCTCCAAACACAAGAAATTTTGAGTTTTGAAGATCAAAACATTATTATGTACCATTTATATAGATATATACATGATATGGAGTCCATACTACTTGATTAATCGCATTCATAGCAGCCTCTTTGAATCCTTCAACAGAGGCAAACCATAGTGTTGTTGCCAGTGAAGATGTCCCAAATTGCTCTTGGGAGACTCTTATTAGAGTTCTCTTCACAGGTTTTGTTAAAATCTTCACATTTAAGTACTTTCTCCTCATCGGTAGTGGTGATAGGAGTATTCATGGTAGTACTGATCCCATGGTTTTCAGTTCTGTCATCTTTCATTAAATCTATATTTGTCTCTCTGTCATTTTCCATATTGTTGGTAGTGGTAACGGGAGTAGTCATACTGACCTCTTGGCTTTCAGTTCTATCATCTTTCATTAGATCCATGTTTGTCTCCCCATCAATTTCCATAATGCTAGCAGTCGTGATCGGAGTGGTAGTATTGATCCCTTGGCTATCAGTTCTATCATCTTTCGTTAGATCTATGTTTGTCTCCCCTTCATTTTCCACATTGTTAGCAGTTGTGATCGGAGTGGTAGTACTGGTCCCTTGATTTTCAATTCTATCATCTTCTATTAAATCTATGTTTGTCTCCCCATCATTTTCCACATTCTTAGTAGTGGTGATCGGAGTGGTAGTACTGATCCCATGGCTTTCTGTTCTATCATCTTCCATTGAATGTACACGTTTCTCTCCATTATTTTCCGTTTCGTTGGTAGTGGCGATCGTAATATTCATGGTAGTACCAATGCCTAGGCTTTCAGTTCTATCATCTTCAATTAAATCTACATTTTTCTCCCCAGCATTGTCAGTATTGTTAGCAGCGATGGTAGTAGTACTGACCCGTTGGCTTTCAGTTCTATCATCCTCCATTTTATCAATATTTATCTCCCCCTGCCATTTTCCGGATTGTTAGTTGTGGTGAAAGAAGTACTCGCGTTAGCACTGATCCCTTGGCTTTCCGTTCTATCATCGTCAATTGAATCTATATTTATCTCCCCCTTCTTTTCCATATTGTGTGCAGCAATTGGTGATTTTGGCAACACTGGTTCGTCTAAACTTTCTGGTTTGATTGGTGGTGACTTGGCTGCCTCAGATTCTCCAAGATCTTTGCACGTCTGCTGATGCTTAGTCTTTACTTCACATGTATGAACCAACAGGTGTCTGCGCCGGATTTCCCATCATGCTACTTTTCTTCCCATGAAAGTTTTAATTTACAGGCCTTTTGTATACCGACAGTTGACGGCGGGTATACTCGACGTTTACTAAACTTTCATCCAGCTAAAACTCCAATTGCCATAGAACTGGTATAGTAAAAAGGATTTGTAAGCACGATCTTAAAACATCATTTATAAGGCTTGACTAAGACCAAATCGTATTTTGATAAAACCTCAACATGTTTGCCACTGGTTGGAAGCGTTATATTTTAGCCATCTCTTGTGTTGAAGGAAAAACAATAAAACTGACCTTGTCAAAATTCATCATACTTCTGGAAAGACAACATGTTGAAGCAATAAAGTTGTCATAATGCCCAAAATCACCAAGAAGTGTTTAGCGATTAATAAGTTCGAGTTTGTATAATTAAATGGAGTCCAATGAATTAGTCTATATGTACTTCGATCAGAATGTGAAGTAATTAAAAAAAAGAGAATTACCAAAAGCAACGACTGGATTTACTTTATCAATATTCTTCAATTGATCAAATAAGTATGTCAATTCGATGTTAACTTCTGCAGGAGTAGCGGAAATTGATGAATATGTATAAGGCCTTCATACATTTTTAGAAGTAAGTAGTCTCTTTATCCTATCGGTGTACACATACAAGTTACTGCACTCTACCCATGTGAAGCAAGAAATTTAAAGCGTTGGCAACATCATATGTCATAAGCCTGATTTTTCCTCCAATCCAACTACCCAAAGTACTTCCAATCAAATATCCAATTTTTCTAAATTTTTCCTCTCCTAGAAACCCAACAAAATATGTCCCAAACAATGTCCCTGCACCCCTTGAAACCCCTTCGGTCACAGTTCCTTCATAATACATGACTTCAATAAAATCAAATCCAGAAGAAACAATAGGTCCTAAGATACGATTGGAATTCTTAAAGGCAACTTTGGCAGCTTTATCTCCAGCTTTCTGGGCTTGTTTGGCTGCAGCTTTGCTTTCAATACCTTGTGAGAGCGCATCAGCAATTGCGGATTCAATTGCTTTATTTCTTGTCAGCTCAGCATGAACTATCCTGATGTTGTTGGTGTATAACTTTACACTCTCTTTTACACCACATACTAACGTTCCAGAACTACCATCGAAACAGTCAAAGATGCTAAACTTCCCAATTTGAGATGAAGCTGTTTGTCCAACCATATTTCTACATAATCCAACTAAAAACAGAAGGGAAAAGCGAGTGAGAAACAAGGCCACCAAAATACAGCTAGAACCAGCTGAGAGGACAGTAATTGTGAAGTTGAAAATCTGTGTTCAGGGATTTGCTCTAGCAGAATAACTAATTAACAGATGCAAAACTTGCAAGATTACCTGGAAGAAATGATCCTTCAGAATTCGGTAGAGCAACTTCCCATTAAAGGACCAAATGTTGAATCCATTTTCCATTTCATGCACGGAAGTGACTGAAGTTGCAACATACCTAAAAACAGAATCAGTGAAAGACAATTAATTTCCAAATAAAAATACTTCAAAAAACATAAATAATGTTATCCAGTTCTTGTTTAGAAATACCTTCCAGTAGGATCCCATTCTATGTCTGTAGCCATAAAATGCTCAGCGGTAGCCATAGTTTCAAGCTCATCAACATTATAAAACTCCAACTGTCCGTTGAAGCCCTTCAACCCAGCCAAAATAATGAAACGACCACTACGTGACCAAAAGAGAGCATTCGCCTGCTTTTGCTTGAGGGTTGTAAGCTTTAAAACCTTACCGCCCTTTACTGAGTAGAAACTAACATCGGGCCTTGGATTACCACCATGAATAACTGCAAACATGTGACCCTTTGGCTCCCAAGCAAATGCAATAACCTTGTCATTCTTGTTATCAAGCTCAAAAACTTCAATAGGTATGTCACGCTCTTTGATTCTGAAAAGCTCAAAGCCAGTATAAGTGCTTTTCTTGGTTTTTGTGTAACGGTCAACCTTAACAGCAAGATACTCTCCATTACTTTGCCAATACATTTTGCAATCACTAACACTAAAGAGATTCTTTTGCCTCAACTCTTCTTTGCCTGGGATTTGGAAAAGACTCACGTACATATGTCATATAACAGCAAATGTTATTCCCAACTACTAAGTTTTTAGTCTTTCAAAAAGGGTACGTTAGGCCATTAATCTACAATGAATTGTGTTGTGAACTTCTTGTAACATATAAAATCTTTTACTAACACCCATAATTTAGTAATTAACAATACATAATTACATATGTAACAAAATTTCATTAAATATAGAAGTTAAATGAAACGTCTAAACATACTCTTGCAGGTTGATTTCCGCCACCAAGTGCAGGAACAAAAAGTGCAAAGATAGGATCAGTTGGGGACCAACAGAAGTCCATGACATTTTCAACCTTCATGGATTTCTTATCAATAAGACTGAAGGTCTGTCTCATAAACAGAAATGACATTTCCATGAACAGTGGAAAATGTTCAACTGCAAGAGCAACCAACTTCCTTTGACCATCAGCCACTTCACTGCTCAAGGTTCGAGTCATCGATGCCGCTGAGTTGATGGCATCCTGGAAACATCAGAGCATCATTGACAATATAGGAAATGTGTAGCAAAAATATAAGAGATGATAGTATTGAAAGAAATGGTCAAAATGCCTTACCCTCAAAGCAACCGCCAAAGGCGAATGTGTAGAATCTACTTGCTGTTGCAATCCCTTCTAGAATGTAGCATCAAATTGATTAAACATGGCCTTACGTGAGGTTTCAAAAGTAGGAACAATAGAGCCTTCCATACTCTTACTCAATGCTTCCGGCAAGATAGATGGCAGCCAATTCATAGATCATATCATCCTACGATTAGAAGCAGGCAGGCCCTCAAATACACACCCTCCATCCCAAATATCGTGTCCAAGAAGAAACAAAAAAAACTCAATTTTAGATAATGATATGGCTAAAGAGCCTGGCAGGTGCTGGTGCTAAACCACTTGAGCCTTGTTCGGATGCATTACTCTCCCCTCTTTCATCGAAAGGCAAGCCTGGTGCTAAACCGCTTATTACATCTTTTTTAACACGTGTGACGATTCCAGACCTGATAAACAATTAAATATATATTAGATTAGAAAACAAAACAATAATATAATGAATGTAGTAGGAATACAATTAAGCAAATAGGAGAGTTACTCGATTAGGACTTAACGAACATCACATCCAGGCTCAAAAGCAATGTGACTATTGTTGTTGTTATTTACAGCATCAGCAAATATCTCAAGCCTTTCCTTCTTCACAGCGCTGCTACTACGATCTGTAGCGTTTCTTTTTCTGCAGTCCATGTCAGGAAACCATACAACATCAACAGTTATATCATTGTCTTTTAACCACCTTCCAAGCGACGCCATTCACATTGAACTGTACTTTCTTGATCTTGTTAGAACATCATAACTGTAAACAAACCTCCTCCTGTTGAACACCCCTGCCTTTTATTTAGCTAAACTTTTTGTAAGTTACATGTAGACTGCTCTAATTCAGATTGTACTAAAAATAAAAACTATGATCAAGACTTGAGAATGATTGACATGGATAACTGTAGGGTGGTTGGATCGTGTGAATTGAGTATCACTTTTGGATGGACATGACTCCTTATTTAGTAGATCATAACCACAAACGAATGATTTGTTTCTAAAACAGTTGTTACTGTAAATCAAAGTAAAACTTACCATGGTAAAAGCAGACTAAGACCCAAAAAATCTCAATTTTGCAACTTGCTTATCGATTTTAGAGACCCAAATAACGTGATAGGTCAATATCGTTAATCTGAGCTTGACCAACAGGAAACACTTGCTGCCTTTCAACCCTAAAGCCACAATATATTGGACCTTTTTAGTTAAAATTAACATGAACATATTTATTGAATGTATTCAGAAAGGAAAGAAATGTAAACTAAATAGGTAGGAAAATTTGCTAATCATAAATTATCATAAGCGAAAAAAGTTGACTAAATAGCTAATGCGATAGCAAATGAATAGAAGCAGGGGTGTCCTTACCCATGTCCGGCAGAAAAAGGTCAACCTTTCCATAACACCATTTGTCGAATTAATGATTGGGCTCTAAGATCCTCCACACTGTAACCAGAATCAGACTCACCTTGATCCAGGTAAGCAGCTGCCTGTAACCAGTGACATCGTTTTCTTGAAAAATATTCTCAAATTCTTTTAGTTCTATATTTTGAACTTCCGTGAATCAAACACGCTTAGATACACACTCGGTGCGAATTTAATCCATCCATCATGCTCGACCCTCTAACCCATTTTCTTACAAGCTAACTTTTTTTATTATACCAGTCTAGCCCGTTAAACATAAACCCGGATCTACCCATACATAAATGGGTAACTCTAATAAAGGTTACACAAAAAAGCGGATAAAGTAATTAACTTTCTTACATGAGTATCTCGGGGGTTGCTTGGTTCATGGCTGCTATATGTAACCAAATATTTCTCGCCAGGGGAGAAATCAATGAGTTTAACCTACAATAAACAATAGAATTTTAAGATCACGTGCAAAAGAGGTGACGAAAAACACACATAAGTTGCCAACAAAGAAGAAAAGCATAACCATACACAACCTGTGGATGAGCATAGCGCATCAGGCGGTTGAATGTAGAAGCACCACCCAAACAGCAGCTCCCTGTCGGTGAACGGTGGACAAGTAGGTACCCAACGGAGACCACTGAACAAAAATTTCAGTCCAGAACTGCAGACAAGAAGGAACTCCAGCGTAAGCAGCATTTTAACATATAAGAAGAAAGGGACAAGAAAATATATAATTACAAGGCGTTTGTAAACAGGATCAGCCTTCACTTGTCTTGCATCATTCCACAGGACAATCTTCTTTTGATAAACGTATAGGTTATCATAAAAAAACATTAACATATTTTGATTTTCTTTTAAGATTTCTACTTTTGATAAACGCATACCTTAACATACATACGATTCTTGTAGAGCTCGGGATCATGTGCTGATAGCTCATCGATAAAGCTATATATAGATAAGCAATCACAAACAGCCCTATACCCATAATCAAAAGCCAAAAAAAAAACAAAAGCGAGGAATTGAAGCCCTAAAAAACTCAAAGTCAAGAATTAACTTACATAATTGAATTGATTTAGGTAAAACTTGTTGAATGCAATTTTCTGCTCCATCCCTCAAACTGAATATTAGGTACACACACCAAAAAAAGGAAGAAAAAAAAAAGAAAAAACATAGAAAAAATTACACAAACCTGTAAACATATAAAAATAAGAAAAGTACCAGATATTCCAATCATGAACACAAAAATCATCACGACTTTAAAGATTGGATACATAAAACATTCAAACCTGCAAAAATCAATAATTGTGCTATGATCAGATTTTATGATTGTACTATACACGATTGAAGACGAATAATACATTAGGGTTAGCATGGGAGGTAGAATAAATATAGCATTAGGGTTTAACATGTACAAAGGGGCTTGTATTTGATAAGTTTTACTAATTTCCCGGTTATGTTTTTTGAAAGGTTTTCTGGTTATCTTTTTTGAAAGGTTTATAGGTTTTTGTTTGCAAACTATAAACCAAAAAACAATGTTGATCTAGTGGTTGGTTGGCATACTTGTTAACCTTATGCAAGGTTCCAAGTTCGAATCCCGTAATATGTCTTTTTACACAAATTTAATCCGAAAATTATGTATGCTTAGGTGGATTTCTAAATTATGACAATTTATTTAAACAAAAATTGTACATATATTAATTAAAATGCCACATGTCATTTTAAAAAATAAAAAAGAATGCCACATAAATATAATGATGACATGGAAATATGACTTGGCATTATGGGATGCCAAGTGGCATTTTATGTGGCATGCCTCCTCTTATATATAATGTATAGATATGTATAAGCACTACTCCTAATCCTACCCAAACGACCCATCATTATCAATGATTGTCTCTCTCTCTATCTCTCTTCGCACCTCACCAAAACCTAGAACACAAACAAAAAAATGGAGTCTTTCTTCCTTCCATGAAGGTCAAACGCAAAAGGAACCATCTCCACTTTCCTCAAGTGAGCTCCTACCACCATAGACCATCACGAGATGACCTTGGTTGTGGCTGTGGATGTTGACGCGAACCAAAAGAAGATGGTCACTTTTTAATCAAGACCTGAAAGCCTAGAGCCTCTCTTCCAAGATTACTCCTATAAATAGGAACCCCATGTACAGGTTTTATCACTTTCACACACAAACACTGATGTTCGTCAAGTATATATATAATATAGAGTTAACTACATTTTTGGTCCTTGTGGTTGTACCTGGATTTCACTTTTGGTCCATTTGTTCAAAAAGTTGCGATTTTAGTCCAAAATGCATAGTTTGGTTCCACTTTTGGTCTATTTTTCTAACGAAGTTAGTTCAGTTAGTTAAGTCGAATTGTAAAGTGGCAACATTAGTCCTTTAACCTAACGGTCGTTAACAACGTTAGTCATTTATACCAAAGATCGTTTGCAACGTTAGTCCTTTCTGTTAGTTAGTCCTTTAAAAAAAATTCTAAAAAAATTATAATAAATGTTTTTTTGTCGAAATTTTTTTTTTCAAAAAAAATAATTCGAAATTTTTTTTAAGAAAAAAAATCTCAAATTTTTTTCAAGAAAAAAAATTTTCTTAAAAAATTCTAAAAAAAAGTTTTTTGACAAAAAAACTTTTTTTCCTAAAAAAAAAATTAGAAAAAAAATTTCTAAAATTTTTTTTCTAAAATAAAATTCTAAAAAAAAATTTCGAAAAATATTCTAAAAAAAACTTTTTTTCCGAAAAAAATAATTTGAGATTTTTTAAAAAGTTTTTAAAAAATAGACTAAAACCATATCAAAATGATAGTTTTAGTACATTTTTTTTTAGAAATTTTTTAGTCCATATCAAAAAATCGCAAAACGTCAATGCTAAAAAATTTCTAAAAAATGGCAATGCTAAAAGAATTTCTATTTTTTTTTTAAATTCTAATAAAAAAAACGCGTGTAAAAGTGTGTGTGATCTTTGGTATATTTTTTTTTTAATGTGTATACATTTTACACACATTTTTGCAATGTATATACGTTTTTTCAATGTATATACATTTTTAAAAATTTTAGATTTTTTTTAGAAAATTTTTTAGAATTTTTTATATATGGCAAGACCCCGATTGATATCTACATTGGTAATAACGCAAATCCAATGGTTCAACTAAGGTTTACTATGCAATTGACTGATATATTATAAGCAATTAAATGGTCCATTGGATGTTCTCCAGATCGATATATGATGCTAAACGGAGACCAAGATAGAGAGAGAGGGTTGCCCCTTTGTTGCCTCTTCGAGACAAAAGCACTCATATGAATGGTGCTAATTCCCATGTTCCTTCAAGTCTCGTTTGGTTTCGAGAGCCTCCCCCTCCCCGTCCCTTACTCGTCTTTTGCGTCATCCTGGAATTTTTTTCGGTATGCCGGGGAAAATGCCTCACCTTTCTACATGCATTTTTAGAAGAATTTCCTCGGGTCTCTATAAAACAGAAGGAAAAGCCCGGGTGGAAGCACAAACTAAAGGAGAGAGGAAAAGTCGAAAGGGGGGAAGAAGTCTAGTGCCAGTTCTTACTGAAACTTCTTTGATTTTATCTCACTTTCATTTTAGAGTGGTTTCTTTGTTCTCTTATTTGGATTGAAAGAAAAAACTTCCCTTTCTTTCTCTTCTTTTTTTTTCCTTCGACTAATTTCAGCTATGATCAATGGCCCCCTAGCTGAATAGGCGTAAGAAAGCTACCTGAAAAAAAGGCAAGGTGCACCTTGGATTGAACTCGACGAATTGCGTTTTGCCAGATAGATTTTTTTAGAAGGATTCCCCATTGGTAATTGAAAAATAGAAAGAATAAAAATCTAAACTAAATACTAAATAAAGGCGCATACGCGGGAAGGGGGCCTTACTACTTCTTCATTCAGGGGGGGGGGAGACTAGCCTCATTACTTCCCACTGGGCGAGAGGTGCACCTAACCCACCTACCCACTCATCAATCACGGTGTTCAGCTGACTTGCACTGATAGACCCCTATTGTATTGGAATTAGGCGCCCATCTTTTGAGTGTTGTCAACTAATCTCTTCAATGTTAGATTCTACTCTATGTTAGAACATTTATGTGAATGCTATTCTGATCTAAGTGGTCTTATTCTGTGTCCCGTGCTAGGAAGCATTACTCCTCTTTTCATTCCAAATTCAAGAATACGATCGATACGATTGATTGGTCTGTGCGCCTCTCTTATTACTTTTTTGTATTCCCCTGTTCTTCGGATACAATTCGATCCTTCTACGTCCAAATCTCAATTTGTGGAAAGACTTCGATGGCTTCCTTATGAAAACATCCATTTTTATTTGGGTATAGACGGTATCTTTTTATTCTTCGTGATATTGACCACATTTCTGATCCCTATTTGCATTTTAGTGGGTTGGTCTGGTATGAGAAGTTATGGGAAAGAGTATATTACAGCATCTCTAATTCGTGAATTTCTAATGATCGCCGTGTTCCGCATGTTGGATCCTCTACTATTCTATGTTCTTCCCGAAAGCGTGCTAATCCCTATGTTGTGCGGAGCTGAGCATCTTATATTCGCTGGGATAAAGCTTTTCCTCTGCAGGGGCCTTGTGCAGTAAACCCCCTACGGGCGGTCGTCCGTCGTCGTAAAGTAGTCCCCGCGAAGCTTTCGGGAAGAGGGGTAGTCTTGTGTGTAAGCATAGCATTTCTGTTCGAACCCGCCTAACCCAACTAAGAAGAACCGAACCTGACAAACACATCTTTTTCCTTTGGGGAGGGTACTCCGAGTAGTGGGTACCTCGTAGGACCTCGACCCGCCTACTCGGGTCTTGTATGGATATGCAGGAAGGGGTGCTCCTAGGTGTGTGTAGGGGTTGTGTTTGTTCGCGAGAATGGATTCCTCGTCAAGTCAGTTTGGGGGGTGTGGACACACTTGCGCGAATTCGGGTAACGGCTACAAGGGAGAAAGAAAAAGGAAATTGTACCCGACCAGGGATGGACGTAAACTCGTAAGCTACCGAGGGTAGGGATAATCGTCCAGGTCTTATTGTGAAAGAAAAAAGCCGCCCCGCCACAGCAGGCGGGTTGCTTCCTCTGTCGTCGCCGGGGAGCTCTTGGCGAGGAGACCTTAGGATAAGTTGCTAAAACAAACGGGGGTTATGGTTAGGAGAGGTGCGCAATCAACGGTCAATTGCAAGGAAGATGGTCAACAAGAGAGGTCTTAACTTCGTAAAAATTGCATCCTTCCGCGCGTGTTCTGCAAGGAAGATGGTCAACTAGTGAAAGAAGTTACTTGCCTACTCAACTAGGTGCTATTGAAAGAAGTTACTTGCCTACTCAACTAGGTGCTACTCCTACTCCACAGAAGATTTGCTAGAATTAAACATGGAGACACTCTTCCTTTCTCTTCTCTCTGCTTCGGGTAAACTAACTTTCTTTAGTCTCTATCCTTCTACTAGCTAGAAAAGCCTGACTTCACGGGTACTAAGATTAACTGCTTTTCTCCTCTTGCCACAGCTTGACTACCCCTTTACTACTTGAACTATCAAGCCTTCATCGTATCGTTTAGCATGAAAGTAAGACAGGCCAGGCTCCTTAAGCATAGTTGAAAAGAAATGGTAAGGATCTATACACCAGAGAGGAAGTACTGCACTTTATGGCAATTCTCTCGATCTCTGATAAGTCAGCTAATATAATCCTATATATAGGAAGTAGCTAAAGCATCCTTACTCTCTATATTCAGTAGCTTTCGCATCCTTTTTCTTATCTATGTTCTTACCTCAAGTTTCTTTCCTTAGGCAGGTTTCACACTAAAGTTGAGAAAAGGCATAAGTGATAGAAAAGAAGTGAAAAGAAAAAGAAGTGGCGCTATAGAGTTCGATTCCCTATAATAGAAGTGGCGGGCTTGCTTGCTATTCCCATATCAATCGATGAAAGAGAACTAGGGGGTGCTTAGAAGAAGCTAGCTTTAAGGTAACCTTTGCTTAGAGGACCGGCTATACTATACTACTAGTGACTTAGATCTTTTGAGAAAGCAGAAAATCGGGTGCCCGCAGCTACTTTAAATGTGAAAGGAGTGAAGTTAGCCTATCAGTAAGCACTCCTTCTACTCTTTAGGAATCCCCTGGAAATATAATGCTGAAGTGATGGGTAAGCTCAAGTAATCCCTACCTTCCCTAGAGAACTGAGAAGAGATAGAAGTCAGATTAGCTCTCTAAAATGAGTAGAGAAGAAAGTATAGCTTACCAGGGAATAAAGACGGGAAAGCCTTACCTCTTACGATATAGAAAGAACCTCAGAGAACGGAAAGAGCCAACGTCGTAAAGGCAAAGGCAGAAAAGCCTAGGTATAGGTAGCAAAAGTCGAGGTACGAGACACGAAGGAGTTAGAAAATAATAGAAGCTGTAACGGAAACAGAGTTTTAGCTGGCTCATTAGAGCAAGTGAAATATGCGTCAAATTGGCTTGGCTTCTTTATAGGATTCTCATCTGATTGAACAAGAGCGTATGCACCTCCTTTTCTCCTTTATTCCGGGAAATAGATAAGTAAGTGAGTGCCCCGTGTACTTTCCCTATAAAATTGAATGTACTACTTATAGAGAAGAAATCTCAGTTCGAAGGTAAGTAGCTTCCTTTTACAAGCCTGTTTTCACTTCCTTATAGAAAGTAGGTTGCTACCGAACTCATTAGCAAGCAAACGACATCGCCCTATCTCAACCAGCTCACTACTCACTAAAGTCTATGTGAGAAACCAAGCTATTTCACTCCTGTGGGATTCAAACCCACCGCATAGGCAGCTTTCGAATAGGCCTTGATTACACCGAGTAAGGATGCGAAAGCAACTGACTAAATATATATAGTCTGGAGCTGGACACCATCTGAAGTAATAGAACTCCCAGTTGTGTTACACGAACCTTTCTTTCTCTTCTGAGTTCTCTTAGATGAGAAATGAAAAGAATTAGTCCCACACGAGGTTTGTGAATTAGTGTACGTAGTGCAATCAATGCTCTGGTTCCTAGGGCCACACCGGCAAGAGAAATAAAGGTAGAACGGGAGGGTATAAGTACTGCTTTCGGCTGTTCGGCCTTTGCGCGAATAGCGGCATTCCTTACAGGGAATGGTCCCTTAAAGTCTAACCCACGTTCTTGGTCAATAGAGGACTCAGTTCATTTAGTAGCGAGGTTCCCGGGACGGCTTTCTGTAACACGGGTAAATTAAAATGGGAAATTTACGGATTTCGGCTGTTATGCTATTGTTTATTTGTCACATTCCATACCTTTCCAGTGTGATCTACTACATTTTGTTATTGTAGACCTTCGTTCGCGCTGACCCTTCGCTGCCTACTTTGGCCTATTGGTGAACCTCTAAAAGCTGCCCTTCTAAGTTAGCTCATCTATAAACCTCTAACGACTCTTTACTATGAAGCTCCTTCTCAGTACAATCGTGTCAGTCGATTCGCTCATGTCATGTAACTCATCTAAAACTTAGAAAACAGAAAAAGGAGACACATCATGTCATCTCGCTGAACCTACTTCGTTATTAGCAGCTAATCGCACTACGAAGAAGATGCGGAGGAATCACCGAAGTTTAAGCTTTAAGCCGCTAAGGCGAATAGGACGAATGAAGGCGAGCAAGAAGCAGCTAACTTTACGAAGGATTCCTTTGTGCGATAGCGACGAAGAAGGTGGCAGGTCCGATAGGCGAAGAAAGTTTATAGGCGAACAAAGGCGAAGGGATTGGCATGTATACCCGCTATTCCTTGATAGTTAGTATTGGTTCATGCGGGGAAATAAATGTGCGAAGAGGAGGGTCTTTCGATCAGCGGGGCTTCTTCCTCGAGTCCTATCATGATCGCGACGGTATCCGGACACTTCGGGGAGTCTAGTTGTCGCATGAGGAATCGAAGGGACTGGTGGGTGGGAGATGCTCCACTTGATCAAAGTAGGTGAGCCGCTACACGTCGAACCTGCGTGCTTTAAAAATGCAGGTCTATTTCATAGATCTTAGGAGAAACTATGCCAGTTATCGTACTTAGAGAAGTACTCGGTACGGGTATACGCCATCTAGTCAAAGTGTTAGTTGGGGGTTGGGGGTCCTTTTGGCCTGTGCCGCCGAACCGGTCAATCATAAAATGAAGGATAGAATGTCTCCCTTGACTCAGGCAGGGAAGGAGGCGCACCCACGGGACAAAGAGTGGCACAAGAGAGGCGAGAGGGACAATGGACCTCTAATAGGGAACACCTCATATTGACCACCAGTACGAGAGGGATGGAGGCATGAACAACGTGTGAACCACCGCTATGAGGGTACGTGTGGATCGCTTCGTGTGGATCCCCGGGAGGTACGTATGGGTGTGCCTTCATGTTGACCGCCGCTACCTATACTCAGTATACTCTATAAAGGCGGAACATGGATACATCTAAGTAGTCTCCAAACTACATTCGCACTAACCCTGTCTAAACGTTCCTGAAACCTTGCAAGATCTTTTCGCTTGTTGCACCACGTAAAAGCAGGCCCCTGAAAAGTCAAATCACTCTAACCACAAGTAGACATAATATTGTTGAAAAGTAAACATCTGTTCATAGAAACCCTCCTCTCCTCCTAATACCGAAAATCCCGCATCTATTGATTCTATTGGGATCGGTAAAGAAAGATAGGGAAAGGCTAGCAACTGGGCTATGGAGAGGCGCGCAACTGTGCTTCCTCGCTTCGCCAAGAAAAGCACTTCTTCCTGGTTGAAGGGCGCGCTACAGGCCTACGCTTGTTCCTGCGCGAGAATTTCCGGCGGCCGTATCTTGCTCCTTTCTTTCGCCTCAGTAGTGAGCGCTGCTAGATCTGATTCAACTGAATATGGGACTTGGATAGCTAGAGCTAGGAGGAAGGGGCGTGAGATAGGCTTCTAGTCAACCAATTAAGACTACTACTTCTTTCTAGTAGACACTAGAGCGATGGACTGTGAGAGGAAGCAAGTGAAAGTTACTACACGAGGAAGTCAAGTGAAGGCAAGGACGAAGGAGATGAGTTTACAGACTCTGGAGTTGGGGCTCGTTCTCATTGATACTGAGGGAAAGACTTGTGTGATGGATGCTCTTGATGCCACTTGACTTGCTTCTTCCTTCGTTAACATCAAAAGGGAGTGTATTAAAGAGAGTGAAATTGAATGGTAGTTTAGGTCACTCTGAAAGGATATCTGCTTTGGCTGAGGTGCCTGTGAATGGGAATGAGCCCGCAACCAGGACTCTACATACAGAATAAGGCAACCTATCTCAATCAGCTAGAGCCATTGCAAGTTCATCCACTACAAGCTTACCGGACTAGAGATCCTATCCCTCTCTACCTTACCAGGACTCTACCTAAGGCCTAAGTAAGGCCGACTAAGTCAACGAGTTAAAAAGGACAAAACAAAAGAACAGCCCGTACTCTCTATCTATCCAATTTCTTACTGAACTTTACTTATCTCCGAAATATCCACCATACTGCGATGGGACTGAGTCTGATCGATTCGGCTAGATAGCTCAGAGTTCAGGGGTGTAAGGGGAAGGAGTGGTACCATTTTCATCTAAGCAAATTGAGAAGACAGAAATATCGTAAGTAACAATCGTGCAAAAGCCATAGCACAAGTTCTTTTTTATCATTTGAATTTCTCAAAAAGTCTTGATTTCATTGACATGTCCGATACCATCTTAAATTATACCATCCAATTACTTTCCGGATTAGCCTTACCTTCGGCTCTCCAAATCTTAGCCAGCTGGCGAGTCGCCCGGCTACGCAATTTAACAATCCACAACTATACGGAGAAAGTGGATGAGTCAGTTGCAAATACCATAAAGGAGCAGCTGAGCGAAAGGGTCATAACGCCGCTGTTTACCGATAATAATGTGGTCTTGCCATATAATGTATAGGCACTTAAATAGGACACCTCTCTTCGATCCACCGTCAATTATAAGTTTTTTTTTAGAATATATTTCGAAATTTTTTTCGAATTTTATTTTAGAAAAAATAAATTAGAATTTTTTTTTCTAATTTTTTTTTTCCGAATTATTTTTTTAGAATTTTTTAAGAAAATTTTTATTAGAAAAAAATATTAAAAAAAAATTTGAAATTTTTTATCTTAAAAAACATTTTTTTCGAATTTTTTTTTAAATGACTAACTAACTGAAAGGACTAACGTTGCAAATGTTGCAAAAGATCTTTGGTATAAAGGACTAACGTTGCAAACGACCGTTAGGTTAAAGGACTAATGTTGCCACTTTACAATTCGACTAAACTAACTGAACTAACTTCGTTAGAAAAATGGACCAAAAGTGGAACCAAACTATGCATTTTGGACTAAAATCGCAACTTTTTGAACAAATGGACGAAAAGTGAAATCCAGGTACAACCACAAGGACCAAAAATGTAGTTAACTCTATAATATATAATAGCAATACTAAACTGACCAATTACTCAATTCGCTCTCTAACCGAGAGTGAAAATCCCAATCGGTCAAATAAAGTCAAACTATATATATTTCCGGGAGTAATGAATATTCCCGGGTCGTTAATGTCCCAACGAAATATGAAATGAAAAATCGGATTCGGTTCGTGATCGGGTGATTGAATAGTCGAGATATTTTGGATTTTGGTACTTAAGATAGATTACATAAACAAGGAAGCAAATAAAAGCACATAATTCAAGAAAACAAAGCACAAATAAGATCTAACGTAAACTAAACTCAAAATGAGCACTTAACGGGAACTTAACAAGCTTGAAAACCTAAATTATCATATTTTAACCCTAAAATTGCAAATTTAATTTCTAAAAGTCCTAAATGATTAAAAATAATTTTAGAAAAAAGAATTATATTTTTTGATTTTTATTTTATTAATTAAAAATACTTTTAATCTAAAAGTATTATAAAATAAATACTAAACGAATTATGAAAAATCTGAGAAAATTAGGAAAAGTACTTTAAGCTATGAAGAATCTAAGAAAAATAAAACAAAAAGATCAAACTTATAGGAATAAGTTGAAAATAAGCTAAAAAGGGGAAATGAGCTAAATAGGAAAAGTTGGTTAAATAAATATTGTATGCACCCTAGAACTGTAATCCCTAGGGCGCATATGGTTAAGGGTGCGTGTTAGGGGTGTTCAGTGTTTGGTTTGACACCGAACAAACCGAAAAAATAAACCGGACCAAAACCGAATAAAACCAGACCGAAAATTTTAATTGGTGTATGGTTTGGTTTGAAACCGAACCGAAGTATATATTTGGTGTTTGATTTGGTTTTGGGTTTGACAAATATATAACGAAACCAAACCGAAAAAACCGAATATCTCTATTCACATAAAAAAATTATATATAGAGAGATTTTCTATCTTTATCCTCCCAATTAACAATCCTAATAATTTAAAATCTTATAAATTAATCACTCCTCAAATCAAGCATTGCTTTTCCAAAGAGAAAAACAACATCAAATGCAAACATTGAAGGAGATGATTTGAAGTTGCAACTGAGTTTGGATGCTTGAATATGAAATATTCAACCTAATAAGACTTCTGAAGACTTTTGTCGAATAACATTTTATCGCTTTCATTTACTTTCGTTAAGTTCTGAAATGTTTTGGTTTCTTAAATTTTTGTTTTGTTGATTTCTTCGAGTACTTTGTGAGATCTTTTGATTTGTTAATTTTATTTAAACTTTTGGTTGTGACTTCTAGATTATATTTTGAAGTTTACTTGAATTTGGTTTTCTTGGTTTTAACCGAAACCAAACCGAATTATAATTTGGTGTATGGTTTGGTTTTATCCATTTTATAATTGGTTTGGTTTGGTTTTGGTTTTAACTTTGAAAATTTTCAAACCGATAAACCCGAACCATACAACCCACAAACCCGAAAACGGAACCGATGAACACCCCTAGTGCGTGTGAAAGAGTGGTTGAGATTGGTTGAGGTCAGGGGTTCGAGCCTGGCTTACCTTTGGCTTCTCAGTTTCCCACTTTTTTTATTTTTGCAAAACTTTTTTATGAAAGTTGAAAATAAGCTGATAATAAACAACTTTTGTGAAAACAATTTTTTTATAAAACTTAAAATAAGCTTGAAAAAGCTGATAAGCACAACAGCTTTAAAAATTAAAGGACTTTAACTGAGTTAGTAGATAGGCTGCTATGAGCTTATGCTATAAGCTAATAAACTATTAGAAACCTAAAAGCTTACTTGAAAAGAAATTCTAAACTAAATCACCAACTTCCAAAAAGCCAGAAAAGCTCAAAAACTCAATAAGCAATTAAGACTAAAACTACACTAAATCAGCCTAGATGGGTACTTTTAAGCTACTAAATAAGCTACCTAATCAATAAGCTAATCCTCAAAAACTTGAAAACAGCAGAGCTTATACACCAAAGAACTCACAAAATCAATTTTCAAACAATTTGAAACAATTTGTATGGATTTTATAAAAAAAAACAGCAGTCCTAACCCATTACTTTTTAAGCTAACTTTAAGCTACTATAAGCTATAAAATAAGCTACCACTATAAAACAGATGAAGTTTACCTACCAAAGAACAAATAAAACAACTTTTTAAGAATTTTGGACTAATAATAAGCTAAAAATTAATCGGATAAGGCGACAGTTATAGCAACATTTTTGGCTTGTTGGAATTTTTTGAAAACAACTTGAAGACTCAATTAGGACAATTAAACTTATAAAAAGTAAATGACTCAAATGACTAAAAACTAAGCTATTTTGATTATTAAAAACTACTGGAACAAAAAATAAGCTGAAACAAAGCTTTTATGAACCTACTGATCAATCAGCATACACTAATATATGTATGCCGATGGGATTATTTGAACTGAAATTTGGCTAAATTAGACTCATCTCTATAGAAACTTCACCATAAAATGAAATATGCATTTTAGACTAATTTTGGACACAAAACTCATTACTAAAAAACTTTTAAGAAATTTAACCAAAATAAGCTGATAAAACAGTTTTAAAGCTATGAAACTTTGAAAACTAGATTAAAACCTATGAAACTTGTTAAAACAAGTTTAAACTTATACTAAACTACTATTTAAACTAATTTTAAGCAAAATTAAAGGTGACTAAAGGACTGGAACAACTGTAATAGACTTAGCTCTTGGCTTAGTCTGTTAAACCAAACACCCCTTTAAATTTTAAAAACTTATTTAGACCAAAAAACTTATAAGGTTTTAATAAAAACAGATTAGTATGACTCAGTGACTAAATAAAAGCAGTTTAAACCTAATTAATAAACCATCACCAATAAGCTAAGGGTTATTGATAATTTGACAGTTTAAGAACTAATATCTTTTAAACTATGAAATAAGCTAACATTCTACTATATCTAGGCACATAAGACATATAAAGGATGAAATAGCAAGAAATAAGCAGTTGTAAGCAAACTAATAAGCAATAAGCAGTAAGCAGTTTAACCAAAGCTAAAAATTAAGATAAACACTTTTACCTTGATCCTAGCTCAACAAGGATCAAACAAGCTCGAGGAGTAACTCTACAAGCTCATTTACCCTTAAAATCAAACTACCAAACCAAAACTTGCAATCACAGTCCCAAAAGCTCAAATAAGCTATAAGAAGCTTATTTGAGTGATTGAGATGATATGAGCTTATTCAGTAGTTTATTTAACCAAAAGCAAACATTTAAAAGACTTAAAAGTAAATTTGACAATTATTTAAACAATTTGAATTTTATTACAAATTAAAAGAGTTACAATGCTTTGAAAGGAAATACAACTTAATTAAAAGACACTAAAAACAAAAAATAAGCTAAACAATAAGCTAAAACTACACAAAATTAGACTCCAGACTACACGTCTTGTGTGAATGAGGAGGCCTCCTTATGTAGGCAGCTTGTGAAGCTTCTAGGTCTTTTGGAGCGTCCTAGCTTGTAATCTTGGCCCTTCAATCATTGATTCATCAATCTCTGCCCTTGGATTGAGTGCCAGGGCACTCCCACCAATCACAATGCCCAGGACTGCCAAGGTGGACACCTGATGACGCATTGTCTGACAAGTCAGCCTTCTAGAAGGGTGAGTTTTCATTTAAGTGAGGTAATTTGGTGTGGGGAGGATGCAAGGTAAAAAGTTGGGAAGACTGTGAACAGTAACAAGGGTCTTTGGCACGTTTATTGTTTTGACTGAGGGGTTGGCCTGGGTTATGGGTAGTGGGTTGTGTAAAGGGTTTTATTAATTGGGTTGGGCAAAGGTTGTGGTATTGGACTAGGATTATTAGTAAGTTAGTTTAAGAATTTAACAAAAGTTAGTTTTTAGGACTAATGATAGCGTGGGTTCGGGGTCGAAAAGAATTCCTTTTCTACGAGCAAGTTTTTCAACCTTCTAGGCAGTGTACCTAATCGTTGTAGTGTAGTATGTGGTAAGCCCAGGGGGTTGATTCATTCTATATGGAAATAGGAATGCTAGAAAGAGATGTATGACGACAAGGTAAGGTTGAGGAGGATTCTTTTTGGTCTTTTATGGTTTTTTTTAAAGCAAGTAAATATCTCGGGGTATAGGAGTGGGGGGTGGTACTTCTACCGATTTTAACTACTTTTTATAACTACTTAACTAATTAACTAATTAAACTATAGATAGATTATGCTAATTGTGGGTGTGCTCTTATGATGATTAAAAATGTGTTTACTTAGATGTTCTTACTCCCTAGTTATCTTTTATTGGTTGGCTGAATTGTCACATCATCATCTTAATTGGTGCGTTGTATTCCGTTTGGTCATAGGGGGTGCCTAATTCCCTAGTTCTATGAATTATAACTCTCCTCTAGACTATCCGGGATCGCCAAGTACCTAAGTATCTCCCCCAAATCTTCTACTATCAACAAGCTACAACTCACACAATAAACACAACGAATGGCCTAGGTGCACTTCTAAGCTTTTTTGTTATTTAGGACGTTCAAGCTCGCAACAATTAAAGAAGAAGCCAATTTTCCTTACTCTAGCGTCTACCAATTAAGACAAGAGACAACCTAACAATAATTAACAACTAGGTTTCATAGATCTAAGCAAACACAAGGATAATTTAGCTACTCGTGGTAAACAAGCAAGCATACACACATACAATTAAACATGGGGTAGACATAATGATAATATGGATTAACAAACTTATCTTATGATGTAAAGAAGGGTATGGAAAAAATATTGTCCAAGTCGGACTACAACTGAATTGGGGTTTGCTCTCCAAAGTTCTACCTCTTATTGTACAGAAAAATCGAATTCTATATATAGATTTACAAATACGACGGCGTCACCTTTTGCTAGTGACGTCGTCAGGTCGCCGTCATTAGGGTTTCGCTTGGGCCAAGTCATCGTTAGGACGACGTCAGTTGAAACGTGTGACGCCGTCAATCTTCATGAAGGACGTCGTCCGAGATTGGTTTTTGGGCGTCTGGTGTGGGAAATGAGGGGGACGCCTTCCAAAGTTTAGGCGTGACGCCGTCAAGTTGTAGAAACAGAATTTGTTCTGAGTCGTCGCGTGTAATTTGAACAAAACTATCATATAAGGACGGCGCCGCCCTTTGATTGGGACGCTGTCAGACTTGCTGAATGGCCTTTGATCTTGAATTTGCCTTTTTCTTCATGTTTTCTGTAACACCCCAAATCTCAGTACAGCGGAAGACTTAATCAAGTTTTCGGGGCGTTACTGTTGGATTGGTATCGCACACAAGTACAGCAAAAGATAGTCATTTAACATTCAAAACCAATCCCAAATTTAAGTATTCAAAACATTTAATCCAAAAGTATAATTATTATGCCCAAAACATGATTTAATAAAATAGGTCCCCAAAGTTTATCAGAGTCAGAAATGATCCTTGAACCCCGCCTTCTTGCCAAGCTTCCACCAATCACGTATTCCAAACATCTTTCAAATACCTGAGAAATCATGCTAAAAGGTCAGCTTATGCTGGTGAGTTCATAGGTTTAAGTTCAACAAAATCATAGTGGACCTGTAAGAGTTGATTTGCTATGCAAGACCTAAGATAGATAAATACCGATCCTACCCGGATCACAAACCATAAACATATCCCGCATCCAGGGATTACTCGGGCCCAGCGACTCTAGTCCAGCACTGTCGTGGCAAAATCTAGAACAATTGTCAACCCCGGACTAGGTCGAGGTAGAAGTCTATTCTTAGCTAGGCAACAGTTATAGCAATTAGGATTGCTACCCTAGTCTAAGGCAAAAACTACCGCACATCTATCTAAACAGTCAAGCATATAAGCAAATCCAAAATAGTTTTCACGGTCCAAAAACAGTAGCATGATTCTCACCCCAATGTAGTTAAAACGTAGATAAAAGTGGGGCTATGAAACTCACCTCAAGCAATCAACGTATGAATAAACACTAGCAGAAGATAACAGTAATCACGGCATAACAACTATCGACTCGGCACAACCTATTAATGTAGACCAAATTTAATATATATATATCTCGAAATCAACGTTATCTACCCCAATGTATTCCATTTCGTTATTTTCAAAAATGTCTCGTTTCACCATTTAATCCTAGTGTTTGGTATCCTCATGTGGGTGTATCGACTCAATATTATGCTATGAATGCACTCAAACAACCCATATGTAACTCAATGCAACACAATGAGACCTCTAAACGATAAGCTCCATAGTCCAATAAGTTTCAGAATAAATAGTAGAGCTTATCGAATTCGTCAACTCGATAAACTCATTTATTTAATCGTGTCGATTATTATTCCATAAATCAATCGTATCCTAAAGAGTAATAAGGATATATCACCCATTAATAAGGTTACCCAACGTACCTAGCGGGCTCTTATTAGATTCGTCAACCTAATAAGTCCGCTACCCACGTAGATCAACACTATTAACGTTAGGTTATCCGTAACCCATGCACATAACGTAAGTAAATAAATACTTAAACTAGTATTAAATGTCCATAATTGGCATTTATCGATAAACGTGTACTCGAAACATTAATTACTTATTTATTATAAAACATTTCTAATTTAGTCGTTAGTTTCCATTTAAAAATAGTAAATAACAAGATAAGACTTGTTATCGATATTTTTGGTACAAAAGCCCATTTATTATTTATATTTCATAGTCTATTAGTATTTTCATGTTTATATATATATAGTTCGTCAAATTCCAATATTAATCTCATATCGTTATTCGTTTCGAGTCCACAAGCACGAGTCATGACTTCTCGGCTTTTAATCAATTAATAGTCCAAATTATACTAAAGTTCATGTTACGGTTTTGTCGGAGTCAACTATTGACTAAAAAGTCAAAGTAACACCGACGTAGCTCAAAGTTGACAATATATATATCAAGTCCAATTTAAAAGTCATAATAGCGCAATTCAATCCCAAATCAACTCAAAACAATCTCGCCAACCAATCAATCAACCAAATATACCCGAAACCAATGTTGTGACCCTAATGGTCATGACATGGTCACGGTTAAGACTACGTGAACCAAACAAGCCCTAGAAGCTTTTCGACTCCACGCGTCTCATCCAAACCTCAACTACATCAACCAACAAGCTACCAAAATGACCCGACCCGGACCCGTGGCCCAAGTGGGTCACGTACACCAACCAAACACAGCCCAACGTGGGTGTGGTGGCTCGTACGCCCCATGCTCACATCCAAATCCAACCAAACATCACCCAAATCAATTCCACAACATCCAAATACAATCATTCGAGCTCCAATCATTAACCAAACACGAAACCCATCATCTATTCTAACCAAAAATATGAAACTAGACCTAAAATGCATAAACCCATCAAATTGATACACCACATGCTTACCAAACACTAATTACTTGTTTATTTAGATGTTAATTAGACTTAATTCCCGTTTAAACCAAAAGCCCCAAATTCTACCATAGGGTCGAAACCTTAATTTGCCATACGTGGCTTTTTATAGCTTAAACAAGCTCTACCCACGTTCCATTTACCTTATTCAAGCTCGAATTGCAAAACCCACTTGAAACCCTAAAAGTATGAATCTTAATCTTAAGATTTGAAGGTGTTAATGAAGGTTTTAGTGAGAGTATTATATATGGTTGGAAAGAGGATGAGAAGAGCTACAAGATGGTGGTGGAGGTGTAGCACCACTCGCTGCTGGTGGCTGGATTTTGGCCGGAATAGTGGCCGGCGGCCAAGGGTGGTTAGGGTTAGGGTTTTATTTTAATTTTTAAGGAGAGAGAGAGTAGAGATAGAAAGATAAGTATGTGTGTGTTTTTAGTGAGAGAGTGAAAGAGAAGAAATGACGGGAAGGGAGGGGTATATATACTTGGATATTGGGGACTCAAAAATAAATAAAATGTCGGGAGGGGGCGCCGTCTAGGGGAAAAGGTGGGGGGTCGGAGTTGTAATTTTTTGTAACTATCCCGTTTACCCATTCCCGAGCTCATATATTGTCCCCCGAGTGTCCCACGACGTTCATTCGACTTTCTAACATCGTTATTTACATTTTTTCACGAGTTTTGACTATTTGTTTGTCAATTTTCGAGTTACGGTCTAAAAGTTACAATATTTCTTGTTTTAGGCTTTTCTAGTGCCGAATCGAATAGTGCCTACCAAATAGAGTTAAAACTCATACGATAACTCATTTAATAGTGAAATAATCCGTAAAAACCAATAGAAGATATGAAATCAAGTCATGGTTTATAAAAATAGTGATAAAGGCAAAAGCTCGGTTTAGTTTAACGTAATGCGGTTACCTAAAATAGACTCCCTAAATTGCCAGTTGTCACAGCCTCCCAGCCTCAGAAGAAACCCGTCCCGGGTTTCACTCCGAGTTGCTTTGTGTCATAAAAAGTTTAGGATACTTCCTACGGAAAACGTCCTCACGTTCCCAAGTGAACTTCGGTCCATGTCGGGAGTTCCAACGAACTTTGACAATCGGAATTTGGCTATTCTTCAGCCTTTTGATCTCACGGTCCAAAATCTTAATCGGTTCCTCAACGAAATTCAATTTCTCATCAATACGAATATCTCTTAAGGGTACCACTATGTTTTCCTCCGAAAGTCACTTCTTAAGATTACTAACATGAAAGACATTGTGTACACTGCTCAATTCCGATGGTAGCTCCAAGCGGTATGCTACCGGTCCGATTCTTTCCAGGATTGGAAAGGGACCAATATATCGGGGATTGAGTTTTCCACGTTTCCCAAAACGAATCACTCCTTTCCAAGGAGAAACTTTCAATATAACACGATCTCCAACCTGAAATTCTAAAGGTTTACGTCTCCTATCAGCATAACTCTTTTGTCTATCACGAGCGGTTTGCAACCGGTTACGAATATGAACTATCTTCTCAGTGGTTTCCAGGACAAGTTCGGGACCTGTAAGTTGAATCTCGCCAACTTCAGCCCAACAAACAGGAGAACGACATTTTCGGCCATATAGTGCCTCAAATGGGGCGGCCTTAATGCTAGAGTGATAACTATTGTTGTAAGAGAATTCGGCCAAATGGAGGTGTCTCTCCCAGCCTTTGCTGAAATCAATAACACGTGCTCTAAGCATGTCTTCTAAAGTCTGAATGGTTCTCTCACTTTGACCATCGGTCTAAGGATGGTAAGCAATACTCATATCCAAATTTGTTCCTAATGATGTCTGTAATGATCTCCAAAAGTGGGATGTAAAACGACTATCCCTATCGAAAATGATAGATATCGGTACTCCATGACGCGATACTACCTCCTTAAGATACAATCGAGCAAGCTTATCAAGACTATCGGTTTCACTAATAGCTAAGAAGTGAGCAGACTTAGTTAAACGATCAACTATTACCCAGATAGCGTCATTGCCGCTAGCTGTCCTCGGTAATTTAGTGATAAAGTCCATGGTTATTCACTCCCATTTCCATTCCGGGAGTTCAGGTTGAACTAAGAGTTCTGAGGGTTTCTGATGTTCGGCCTTTACTTTAGAACAAGTCAGGCACCAACTGACATACTGAGCTATATCGGCTTTCATATTAGGCCACCAGTAAAGTTTCTTAAGGTCCTGATACATCTTATCGGCTCCGGGATGAATAGAGTATTTTGATTTATGCGACTCGTACATAATCAACTCACGAATTCCACTATGAAATGGTATCCAACTTCTGTCTTTGAAGCATAATGTTCCGTCGGAATGCTTCAAGAAGCCGTTTTCACTTTCCACCATTCCATGAAGATTCTCATAAGGACGGTTCTCTTCCGTCAATGCCTCTGCTTGTGCGGCTAAAATTTGAGACGGTAAGGGCGAAACAATGGTCATTCCTAAGGATCGAACAAGTAGGGGTGGAATGTCCTCCTTACGACTAAGTGCATCAGCCACAACATTAGCCTTACCAGGATGATAACGAATCTCACAGTCATAGTCACTAAGCAATTCCAACCAACGACGTTGTCTCATGTTCAGTTCCTTCTGATCTAAGATATGCTTCAAACTCTTATGGTCGGTAAATACTACACACTTGGTTCCATACATATAATGTCTCCAGATCCTAAGAGCAAACACTACAGCACCTAACTCAAGGTCATGGGTGGTGTAGTTTTTCTCATGCTTCTTAAGTTGTCGGGATGCATAAGCAATCACCTTCTCCCGTTGCATCAAAACAACACCTAAGCCTTTATGCGAAGCGTCGCAGTACACGACAAAGTCTTCGCTTCCTTCAAGCAAAGCTAGGATGGGCGCACTACACAACTTCTCCTTCAGAAGTTGGAATGCTTCTTCTTCCTTTTCTCCCCATTCATACTTAACATCCTTCTGTGTTAGTTTGGTCAGCGGCTTAGCTATTTTGGAAAATCCCTCAATGAATCTCCTATAATAGCCTGCTAACCCTAGAAACTGTCGGATTTCTGATGGGTTCTTAGGAGCTTCCCATTCCTTAATGGCCTTAATCTTAGCTGGGTCAACATGAACACCTCGACTATCTATCACATGACCTAAGAATTGCACGGACGGAATCCAAAATTCACACTTAGAGAATTTGGCATACAGCTTCTCCTCTCTCAGCAATCCTAAAATGAGCCTCAAATGCTCTTCGTGCTCCTCACTACTCTTAGATCAAGATGTCGTATATGAATACTATCACAAACTTATCCAGGTATGGCTTACACACTCGGTTCATGAGATCCATGAAAACCGCTGGCGCGTTGGTCAAACCAAACGACATCACTTGGAATTCATAGTGTCCATAACGAGTTCTAAACGCAGTCTTAGGGATATCCTCCTCTCGAACTCTAAGCTAGTGATAACCAGATCGTAAATCGATCTTAGAAAAGACACTAGCTCCTTGGAGTTGGTCGAATAGGTCATCTATTCTAGGTAACGGATATCGGTTTTTCACTGTCAACTTATTCAATTCCCTATAATCGATACACATCCGAAAAGATCCATCCTTCTTATTCACAAACAACACTGGTGCTCCCCACGGTGATGAACTTGGTCAAATGAATTCCTTCTCTGACAATTTTGCCAACTGTTTAGACAGTTCCTCCAATTCTCTTGGAGCAAGTCGATAAGGTGCCCGGGCTATGGGTGCCGCACCGGGTATCAACTCTATTTGGAACTCCACTTGTCGGACAGGTGGAATCCCTGGCAGATCGTCGGGAAACACATCCGGAAATTCTCTAACGACAGGTACATCATTAAGGTGTCTTTCACTCTTCTCCTCACTTTTATTTTCAGAAATTCGAGCCAAGAAAAGACAACATCCTCTATCGATGTACTTCTGAGCCTTAATACAAGAGATGATGCTCAACCGGGAAGGACTTCCACAGTCGCTCTGATCTCCTTGTATGCTCAGAACTTTTCCGCCATACGGTAAATGCACAATCTTCTCATCACAAATGATGTGTGCACCGTTCTTCGATAACCAATCCATTCCGATAATGACGTCAAAAATTCCCAAGGTAACTGGCAATAGATCTATACTAAACGGGCGGTCTAGGAAACTTAAGGTGCAACCTCGAACTACGGTGTCTATCTTCTCTCTATTCCCATTCGCTAATTCCACATCGTAACTAAACCCTAGAGGTGTTTGGGAGATTCCTAGTAATGGCATAAAATTGGTGGATACAAAACTCATATCCGCACCAGTATCAAACAGTATGGAAGCATAGCGATTATTGAGAAGGAATGTACCCGTAACTACGTTAGGGTCCTCACCAGCTTCCTTCCCAATAGCGTAAATACGCATTGTTCCCATGTCTCTCTGCTGATTCCTAGCACCATGGTTTCCCTGGTTCTCCACAACCTCACGCTTCACAGGGTTTAAGCCATTATTTCCTACACCTCGGTTAGCAAATCCTCCTACATTACCAGGATTTCCTCTCATCCACGGCTCTCAGCACTCATTCTTAAAGTGTCCCTTCTTTCCACATCCAAAACAGGTGACAGTGGCCTTCCAGTCCGCTCCTTGTGCAGTTTGAGCTGCAGCAAGTGGTCGGGACCTACAGTCTTTGGCCAAATGTCCTACCTTAGAGCACTTCCTACACACATTCGGGCAAAGTCCATGGTGGTGTCGGTTACAACGACCACACATAGGCTTACTACCTTCATAATCTTTCCTTCCTCCATTTCCTATGGCGAACACTCTGGCTGTCTCTTGCCGTTTGTTGCCATTCCCTTTAACAACTTCATTCCTCTTCCTTTTATCACTCCTATCATTCTTACCCTTGTCTCCTACTTCTAATACATAAGAGTCCATCAAACGCTGAGCCACAGTAATTGCCTCATGCAAATTAACTGGCTTCACAGCGATGACATCATTTCGAGTAGCTATAGGCAATCCATCAGTATACCTCTCAATCTTAAGTTCTTTAGTGCGAACCATATCAGGGCAAAGCAACGATAACTCTTGGAAACGATGAGTATAAGTCGCCATGTCAGTACCCTTAACCTTATGGTTCCAGAACTCACTTTCTAACTTCTTAACTTCATTCCTAGGACAGTAAGTCTTGATCAGGAGAGCCTTAAACTGAGTCCAAGTCATACTATAAGCTACATCAATTCCTACTGATCTGTGATAGTTGTTCCACCAGGTTAACGCTTCGTCCTTCAAGGTATATGTTGCATACTTAACCTTACAATCCTCCTCACAATTAATAACATCAAACACAGATTCAGTTTTCTCCAACCACCTAGTTAGGTAAAATACTCCCTCAGTTCCTCCAAACTCAATGGGACCACAGAATCGGAACTCTTTGTAGGTACAACCTCGAGTTCGATTGATCATTGGGGTTCCACTAGAGGTGTTAGAGAGATTAGTCTGAGCTAGCAGTTCAGCTACACGCTGTGACACTAGCTGGTCGATGTGGGCTGGGTTCACAGGTGGAGGGTTTTGTGAAACAGGACCGTTCTCAGCACGGTCGTTCACATTCGGGTTCTCTACAGCTGGGTTATCAATGTTCGGGTTCTCAACAGGTGGTGTGGTCGGGGCCGGACGATGACCTCGACGGACAGGGGCAACAACAGCAGCAGGAGCTGCTCGGTTGTTCCAAAGCGGGTTTCGTCTTGTTGCCACCATTCTGAAGGCAAGAAGAACAGTTTCATAAGTTCACAATTCACGCTCTAAAGATAGATTTGGGTTCCAAGGATCACCCAATAAAACCTGAATACATAATCAAGGCCAACAGGGATAACGCTATATCAAAGCGAAACAATCAAATACCGAATCATAACTAAGGATGCACGTTCCAATAACCATAACTCATAGGTTTCAAAAGTGGAAATACATGGAAGGATACAAGGAAATCAAAAACGATCCTAACAACGATACTAGTAAGACAACTAGGATAATCCTACATCTCGAACCAAGTACTACTTAGTTTCAAGATGGTACAAAACCATGAATCTAATACTATCTAGCCACGTCTACGAATACCACTAACTGATCTCCTAACATCGTCAACCTCTCTCCACAAAGATGCTAACTTAACACGTCGAGCGTCGTGATCACTCTTAAGCTATGCGACCTCTCTCTCCTACTCACCAATCCTACGCCAAATCGCTCTATCAGCATCACGAGCTGTCGCGAACCCTCTCAGCAGGTCCCCAACCTGCTGGAGCTCTGACATACCATCATGCAAAACCCTAGTCCTCCTGACTACAGTACCCATATCAGCTCTCAGATCCTCTATACTAGCCCTAGATACTCCAACCAAACGATCCGTCAACTGACTAAGACTAGTACCCTGTGATGTAATCCTCTCCCACATCAGACCCGTCTAACCATACTCCTCGGGCTCTGAAGCAATCTCCGATGGTATCTCAGATCCTAACGGGCTACCCATATAAGGTGAGTAAGGTGGTGAGTCAATGTCTAAAGGCTGTCCAGGGGACTCAGGCTCAGGTAAAGGAGTACCTGGTCCTGGAGAATGTGCAGGACTCTGCAATGGAGGAGTACCCCCTTCTGGGATATCCTCATCATGATCCTCCTGAGGATCCTCATTCTCATCCGCATACTGCTCCTCAATCTCATGCTCCTCCTCGCCCTCATCCATAGAGGGAGAGTCCATGAGTCGGAGTCTCTGTGCAGGTAAATCCTGAGGTGGTACACCAGGAGATCTAGGCCTCCTAAGACATTGTGATGCTGGTGGTGATGACAGAAGAGAGTGGGCTGCTAAACGGATAGGTGATGATGGTGGTCTCACGGACACGCGGGCAGTGCTATAAGCAAGCCTAGGAGTCTGCGCTCACGCTAAGACCTGATGTAAAGTGAGTTGCCTAGGCGAGCTAGGGCGATCTGATGATGATGAACTAGTGTGACGGGCGATCTCATAAGGATCACCCTGCGCAACCGTCATGAGAGTCAGTGCTGGCGAACTGCCAACAACAAGGACCTCCTCAGACACATCAAAAGCTAGTGAAGGCATAGTCTGTGACAATGACATAGGGTAGGTATAAGTGTTCGAAACAACTAGTTTTAATAAGCGCATCAACTCAACCAAAACATATATCACATAATGAAAGCTTTTAAAAGTGTAGGTACCGCATTACTCAAAATATGCCTTTAAATAAAACACATAAGTTCCGTTCTATCACATAATCCCATATCAAATCAATCGAGTTCAAAATCATAAGTTTCGTTCCATCACATAATCCCATATCAAATTAATCGAGTTCAAAATTCCAAAATCGTAATATACCGTTTACTCAAATCCAATACCGTAGTATCTCGATAATCACATCTCATTTATCCAAAATCAATAATTATATTCCCAAATCATAACATCTCCATAATCTGTTCACAATATCCGTTAACAGTTCATCTCATAATTCAAATCGTAATTCATACCATAATCAAATAAGAAGCTTCGGCTTGGCAAGCGGGCGTGCGTCGGTCGAGGATCAATTTTTCTTGAAAGTGGTTATAGTTTAGGGTTTATAAAATACCTAATTCTCTATAACCTTGAGCTCTGATACCAATCTGTAACACCCTCAAATCTCGGTACAGCGGAAGACTTAATCAAGTTTTCGGGGCGTTACTATTGGATTGGTATCGCACACAAGTATAGCAAAAGATAGTCATTTAACATTCAAAACCAATCCTAAATTTAAGTATTCAAAACATTTAATCAAAAAGTATAATTATTAGGCCCAAAACATGATTTAAAAAAAATAGGTCCCCAAAGTTTATCAGAGTCAGAAATGATCCTTGAACCCCGCCTTCTTGCCAAGCTTCCACCAATCACGTATTCCAAACATCTTTCAAATACCTGAGAAATCATGCTAAAAGGTCAGCTTACGCTGGTGAGTTCATAGGTTTAAGTTCAACAAAATCATAGTGGACCTGTAAGAGTTGATTTGCTATGCAAGACCTAAGATAGATAAATACCCATCCTACCCGGATCACCAACCATAAACATATCCCGCATCCAGGGATTACTCGGGCCCAGCGACTCTAGTCCAGCACTGTCGTGGCAAAATCTAGAACAATTGCCAACCCCGGACTAGGTCGAGGTAGAAGTCTATTCTTAACTAGGCAACAATTATAGCAATTAGGATTGCTACCCTAGTCTAAGGCAACAACTATCGCACATTTATCTAAACAGTCAAGCATATAAGCAAATCCAAAATAGTTTTCACGGTCCAAAAACAGTAGCATGATTCTCACCCCAATGTAGTTAAAACGTAGATAAAAGTGGGGCTATGAAACTCACCTCAAGCAATCAACGTACGAATAAACACTAGCAGAAGATAACAGTAATCACGGCAGAGCAACTATCGACTCGGCACAACCTATTAATGTAGACCAAATTTAATATATATATATATATATATATATATATATATATATATATATATATATATATATATATATATATATATATCGAAATCAACGTTATCTACCCCAATGTATTCCATTTCGTTATTTCCAAAAATATCTCGTTTCACCATTTAATCCTAGTGTTTGGTATCCTCATGTGGGTGTATCGACTCAATATGATGTTATGAATGCACTCAAACAACCCATATGTAACTCAATGCAACACAATGAGACCTCTAAACGATAAGCTCCATAGTCCAATAAGTTTCGGATTAAATAGTAGACCTTATTGAATTCGTCAACTCGATAAACTCATTTATTTACTCGTGTCGCTTATTATCCCATAAATCAATCGTATCCTAAAGAGTAATAAGGATAATTCACCCATTAATAAGGTTACCCAATGTACCTAGCGGGCTCTTATTAGATTCGTCAACCTAATAAGTCCGCTACCCACGTGGATCAACACTATTAACGTTAGGTTATTCGTAACCCATGCACATAACGTAAGTAAATAAATACTTAAACTAGTAATAAATGTCCATAATTGGCATTTATCGATAAATGTGTACTCGAAACATTAATTACTTATTTATTATAAAACATTTCCAATTTAGTCGTTAGTTTCCATTTAAAAATAGTAAATAACAAGATAAGACTTGTTATCGATATTTTTGGTACAAAAGCCCATTTATTATTTATATTTCATAGTCTATTAGTATTTTCATGTTTATATATATATTTCGTCAAATCCCAATATTAATCTCATATCGTTATTCGTTTCGACTTTCGAGTCCACAAGCACGAGTCATGACTTCTCGGCTTTTAATCAATCAATAATCCAAATTATACTAAAGTTCATGTTACGGCTTTGTCGGAGTCAACTATTGACTAAAAAGTCAAAGTAACACCGACGTAGCTCAAAGTTGACAATATATATATCAAGTCCAATTTAAAAGTCATAATAGCGCAATTCAATCCTAAATCAACTCAAAACAATCTCGCCAACCAATCAATCAACCAAATATACCCGAAACCAATGTTGTGACCCTAATGGTCATGACATGGTCACGGTTAAGACCACGTGAACCAAACAAGCCCTAGAAGCTTTTTGGCTCCACGCGTCTCATCCAAACCTCAACTACATCAACCAACAAGCTACCAAAACGACCCGACCCGGACCCGTGGCCCAAGTGGGTCACGTACACCAACCAAACACAACCCAACGTGGGTGTGGTGGCTCGTACGCCCAATGCTCACATCCAAATCCAACCAAACATCACCCAAATCAATTCCACAACATCCAAATACAATCATTCGAGCTCCAATCATTAACCAAACACAAAACCCATCATCTATTCTAACCAAAAATATGAAACTAGACCTAAAATGCATAAACCCATCAAATTGATGCACCACATGCTTACCAAACACTAATTACTTGTTTATTTAGATGTTAATTAGACTTAATTCCACGTTTAAACCAAAAGCCCCAAATTCTACCATAGGGTCGAAACCCTAATTTGCCATACGTGGCTTTTTATAGCTTAAACAAGCTCTACCCACGTTCCATTTACCTTATTCAAGCTCGAATTGCAAAACCCACTTGAAACCCTAAAAGTACGAATCTTAATCTTAAGATTTGAAGGTGTTAATGAAGGTTTTAGTGAGAGTATTATATATGGTTGGAAAGAGGATGAGAAGAGCTACAAGATGGTGGTGGAGGTGTAGCACCACTCGCCGGTGGTGGCCGGATTTTGGCTGGAATAGTGGCCGGCGGCCGAGGGTGGTTAGAGTTAGGGTTTTATTTTAATTTTTAAGGAAAGAGAGAGTATAGAGAGAAAGATAAGTATGTGTGTGTTTTTAGTGAGAGAGTGAAAGAGATGAAATGAGGGGAAGGGAGGGTTATATATACTTGGATATTGGGGACTCAAAAATAAATAAAATGTCGGGAGGGGGGCGCCGGCTAGGGGAAAAGGTGGGGGTCGGAGTTGTAATTTTTCGTAACTATTCCGTTTACCCATTCCCGAGCTCATATATTGTCCCCCGAGTGTCCCACGACGTTCATTCGACTTTCTAACATCGTTATTTACGTTTTTCCATGAGTTTTGACTATTTATTTGTCAATTTTCGAGTTACGGTCTAAAAGTTACAATATTTCTCGTTTTAGACTTTTCTAGTGCCGAATCGAATAGTGCCTACCAAATAGAGTTAAAACTCATACGATAACTCATTTAATAGTGAAATAATCCGTAAAAACCAATAGACGATATAAAATCAAGTCATGGTTTATAAAAATAGTGATAAAGGCAAAAGTTCGGTTTAGTTTAACGTAATGCGGTACCTAAAATAGACTCCTTAAATTGACAGTTGTCACATTTTCGCTCATTTTCGTCCAAATATGCTTTATTTCAGCATTTTACTTCCAAAAAACCTAAAATGTGAAAAGGAACGATTTTAAGTAGTAACGGATATAAAATGTATTGATTTAAGGCTTAAATGACCCATTTAAGGCTTAAATGACCCCTAAAAACGTATGTTTTAAATCCTTATCAACTAACTTTGCAAAATATTTAGGACTAAGGGTGTAAAGGTTTTAAGGACTTATGGTGAAATAGATTTAACATTAGGGTTAGGTTTTAAAGTTTAGGTTTAAAGGTTGATCAAAAATGTAGAATCACATCCCCGACTTTGGTTTTTTCACGCTCTTTTCAATCTCGTGCTCGTTTTTGTCCGTTTTGTCTTTCTTTTTGTCATTTTCTCATATCCGTTACCTGCACATACACAAACACAAAAACAAACATATATTTGGCATTTATAGTACGTTTTTGGTCTTTTGAGTCCATTTTTTATAAAGAAAAGGTATGTGAATTCACACATACCAAAATCCCCCAGACTAAGGTATTGTTGTGTCCTCACGCAATGTCATCACATCACGATTTTGAAACCAAAAATTTCAAACCTCTTTCTACTAAAACTTTGAAAGGTAGCAAAGTGTTCCTTAAAAGAACAGAGAGTATCGCAAAGCCCCTGTTTGTGAAACATAAATCAAGTTGCAGCATACATAATGAAGATCAAATATTTCATAAAATAGAGCATGTAAGTGTTCTAATCGTAGCTAAGTCACTCCCTAAAAACTAAAATCAAGTTTTAGATGAAAAGTTTGGATTTTATGTGCCTTCACAATGTACAGATCAATACCAAGTATAGCAATCATTGCGGCTTCCTATATTTTTGTTACCATCCCTCTTGTTTGATTGTTGTATCAAGAGAAGCTACACTTGTTCATGGAAAATCATAAATTAAAATTATCAACTTTATTTAAAACCACCAACAACTAAATGAAACCTAAACAAAACCACATACAATTAGATGGTTATTTTGTATGCAAGCTAATATATAAATTCCCTTAGAAATAGACTATAAGAGCCGAGCAAACATATAATATCTTATGACTATGCTGAAATTCATCAATTAAGCCAAATCAATCCTCAGCTTCATTAGATATATACAAGAGACGTAGACATACATGGACATAACAAATAGTTTTTGTTGCTAATATTCCATCTAGACATTTCATCGAGCACTTTCTATGCACAATAAACAAAAGCAAACAAACAATTGACTTTGGGTAGCGAGTCCAAATAACCAGTTGAATTAACTAAAAAGCTACAAAGAAAAACAAATGGTTTTATGATTACCACCCTTTGCATATTAGTGTAACGGAACAATAAAGACATTTGTGACATGAAATTCTCATATACTAAGATAATCCTGCAACAAAGAAGGGTAGACACATTGTTGTAGCATGAAGTCAAAAAGAGATAGAGAGTGGGAAACAGGAATAAGGGAAAACGTGGTGTTACATGAGGAACTTGGCGGGAAAAGTTAGCGGGAAATGAAAACTCTTTCCCTCCAATTTACCATGTCATTACAAGCTTAAAAGTAAAGATTTGATTTTCATCAAATAGTTGTTGTGTTTGATTGCGGGAATATATATCAATTTGAGAATTAGCATGGTTTTAGTTTATAAAATAAAAATAAAAAGTAGTTACGATAATATATATACTAGTACATCTATAAAACAAAAGTGGTCTAAGTATGGTTTAAGGGAAAAGTAAAAAGTCAAATGAAACGTTAAAAAAATTAAAAAGTAAATGTTGAAACAATTAATTATGGGCAATTTCAATTATTAATACACATATTTTTCAAAAAGAAACTATTAATACACATCAAAAAATGGGTTGACTCGGGTCGTTTTAAATCCGGCGAGTTGACCCAGTTTAATTTGACCCGTTTTTTGACCCAACCCGTCGGGTTGACCCAGTTTATATTAAGCCGTTTTTCGACCGGAACGATTCAACCGGTTGAACCACCCCGGATCGAATCAGGTTTTGAAAACATCATACTTAATCTCCAAATCTTCAAACTTTTATTATTTTTTGTTTATAACCCAAAAACTTTTTTTATCACTAAAACTATCTGGCACTATAAAATCTCATTGCTATGCACAGGTACTCATCTATTTTACAAACAAAAAAGCACATAATCAGTTTCGACTTATTTAATATATTAGGGTAAATAGTTGTATTTTTTTAACGATAAATTTAACTATCTCACATATTTTAAGCAAGACTTTAACCCCTAATCATTTAGTTGGAGAGTTTCTCACACAACATATGATGCTATTGGTACACAAGCTATTTGATGATTGTGTGAGCGAATATGTCACTTTACTTTTTACTTTAATCACTTTTGTTACATATTATCAATTCTTGACTTATTTTTTATATTTAAGATTACGCCTACGAGATGATACTTAGATATATTTAATAGATGGTATATGGCTCACAATTACTGCTAGGGCTGAGTAACGAGTCAAACGCGACCGGAACCAACCAAACCTGACATGACTCTAAAATTAATTAAAGTGAGTTGAAAGTCGAATTCATACTCATGAGTCATGACGGGACCTATGAAAGTGAAAAGTTAATATGAAGGGATGCATCAAAGGGAAGGACATTTGATAGATGAAAAATGATCTCCTAACGTTTTTACTATATTTCTATTAGCAATTACCATTAACATACTTAGTACTTAACATTCTAGTGTGATATTTCTTTTTATGGTAGATTTTTATGAAATGGTTTTTATGTTGCATGAGATTCTGTTTCTCAGTTCCACGGTTCTCACGGTTCCCTTCCAAGAGGGATTCGGCTAGTTAACCTTTAGGGATCCGTGGATATGTAGTGACAGAAAAGAGGTCTTGATGTAAAATAGATTTTTGCAACTTTTAGGTTATAAAACGGATGTGTGTTCTAGCCAATATTTACTAGTTAAGCACGCATTGTAGGTTTCGAAAGCATGTTAAGGTGAAAAAAATACGAATGAAAAAATGATAAACACATAAAGAAAAACAAACGAGATAAACTAAGACATTAGTAATATTTCATTTCAACGCTAAGAGCGATACAAAGGATTTGATATATGATACAAATGTAGATTAACAACACAAAGTACATGTCACCATGAGAAAACTTGATCATGGGATACACAAGAGCGATGAGTGTTAAGACTATGATCACGAAGGCGATATAAACCATGATGATGAACTTCTTCCTTGGTTTTGATATGAGATGAGAGGGAAGGTGAAGTTTGAATGAGAGGTAATTTTTGAAAGTGGAAGATTTGAAAAGTGAGGTTTTGGTGGAGTTGACGAGCGGAAGGAGTTTTTATGAGGAATGAGGAATTTTTGAGATTTGTGTTTTGTTTTATTATTAGAGAGATATGATTTTTGAATAAAAAATATAAAAGCGCATGTTTATAAACCTAGACTATAGAAGGAAGAGAAACGCGTATGCAAGAAAAGTTTCCTAACGAAGCCACGTATAATACATGAAGCATATGAAGATATAATCATATAAGTTTCTATGCAAGCATACTTATTCTAAGCCAATGTTATTTAGAGATAAGTTAGAAAGTCATACCTCTAATGCACTTATGAGTGTCTTTTTCTTTTGACAAGAAAAATGTCAATAGACAACTCCGGTTCCTTTGTGATCTAGATGGTAATTAAGATATCTTCTTAGGAAAGGTAATCTTGTTACCAAGGAATTCCTATGGCTTGATTAAAATGAGCTTTAACTAAGCAAAATGACAAGAAAGGTTAGTGTAATTTAGTAAGATAAAATAAGAAATGCAAATATAATGTTGTCATCCAATCAACATCCTACAAAGGTGTTTTTAAGACATGGTGTTTGTTTTTGTAAAATACATTCTTTGTAGTTTTCAATTATACACGGATCGTGCCAAGTTTTTAAAGTACAATATACTCTAAGAACTTGGTAACAAAGCTCTGGTACCAATTGTGGAAAACTAGAAGGGGGGTTGAATAGTTTTACCGATTAATTCTTGGTTTTAAACTATTTAGATCGACTTACGTCAATCTATTAAATATGTACATTGGATGTTGATAAGTAAGTAAAGTAAAAGTAAAGAGTAAGAAGCACAAAATCACAACGCGAGTATTTTATAGTGGTTCGGCTACAAGGACACCTTCCTTGCCCTACTCCACTCCCCGAGTCACCAACTCGAGAGTTTGTAATCATTACACAATACAAACTCCTTGTGGCGGAGAAGCCTTCACAACGTCGCCTACTCTTTATCCGGTACAAGGCTAGACACCGGGTTCTTCCACAAGGTAGAACCAAACCTCATCACAACGTCGCCTACACTTTATCCGGTACAAGGCTAGATACCGAGTTCCATTACAGAGGAGGAACTACTACCCAACACTACACAAAACCTATTCCAAAGGAGATCCACTCCTTATGACAACATCAACAAGGATATCAATATCCTTTGCCCCAATACTAATCTATCTTGTACATAGACACACCATATCGAATGTACACCCTAGGCACCTTTCACTAATGCCTTTGACTCGACTTCTAGGCACCCTTCACTAATGCCTTTGACTCAACTTCTAGGCACCCTTCACTAATGCCTTCAACACGGACTTTCGGCACTCTTCACTAATGCCTTTGACACGGATCTTTGACACCTTTCACTAATGCCTTCGATACGACTCTTCGACACCTTTCACTAATGCCTTCGTCTTGACCCTTTAGACATCTTTCACCTATATCTTCGACACAATACTTCTAATGAAAAAGGAAAGAACTATCAACAAGATACCATCAGTAGTCTTGATGATGACGAAGCTTGGCAACCCATGGACTTGAGCTTGCTCGACTTTAAGAGGTGGTGATCTCACCTTTAAGAGGAACCTAGAAAATCACACAAACACAAAACTACATAGAAAGATCCCTTGGATCTGAGGTTAGAGAGTTTACAACAATAAGAGAAAATGTGTGTGAAATGGGTGAGTTACAATGAAGAAATGCTTCACTATTTATAGACAAAAACATACTGCTGTTCCACGGATCCCACAAATCCCTTGCTTGAGGGATCCGTCCAGTGTAAACTGGGGGAACCGTGGGATGCTCCTCTTTATCCATGGGTTATGGGTCATAGGTCATGGATCATGGGTCATGGGTCCTATGCTTTGGACCATGGGTATTCAAGTAGATACAATGTATCTAGAAGATGCAATGCATCTAGTCCATGGGTTATGGGTTAGCTCTGTGGGTCATGGATAATACCCATTATGACTTATGCATGATGTCATGCAATGGGTCATGGGTTATGCTCCATGGGTATGGGTCATGGACTTTGGGTTTTACCCAACTACATTCAATGTATTAAGTCAATGGGTTAAAAACTTAAACTTCTACCCATTCTATTACCCATTATAATACATACTAAGTATGTATATATCTACCCAATATGTAAACACTAGTTGTTGTACATATGCATTACTAAATCATGAAAGCACTATTACTTGTTTAGTGTTTTATATGAAAACTTAAGTGTGTTAGTAAACTATTGGCTTAAACCATTTACGTATTTTATTTGTTTTGTTAAAATGATTTTACGTTTGTTATCGACAAAACATTAGAGGATTGTCAAATATAAATAAACGTTTTTACGGCTTATTTGTATTAACAGATTATACCCTTGGGCAACGAGTCTAGCTTTGTTTATAGACACTACACCGTTTGCATCTAACTTGTTTTTATATACCCATTTAGTTCCTATTATGGTTTGGTTATTAGGTGGAGGGACAAGTGTCCAAACATCGTTAGAAACAAATTGATTTAACTCTTCTTGCATAGCCATTACCCAACTTTCATTTTTTATGGCTTCTTGTGTATGTTTAGGTTCTATGGTTGAGACAAAACAAAATAAACTGCTTTGGTTTTGGACTTGTGATCTTAAGGTTCTTTCATTTAACTTTCCTATGACCTTATCTACGGGATGATCTTTAGACTATTTAATATTGATGATTTCATTGTTTAATGGTTCATCTTATTTGTTTATATTTTCCTTGATTTCTATGGCTTCACTTTCGATTATCTCGTCATCGACAAGAGGTTGGGTAGGTTTAGGTGGACTTTCATCAAATTTTACGTTTAATGACTCTTCAACCTTCATTGTTTCTTTATTTAATATAACATAAGCTTTACTATTTTGAGAGTAACCTAAGAAGATACCTTCGGTTGATTTAGGATCAAACTTAGTTAGGTAATCTTTAGTGTTAAGTAAGAAACATTTGCTACCAAATACTCTAAAATGTTCTAACGTAGGCTTTTTGCCTCGAAGTAACTCGTATGGAGTTTTACCTAAGAATGGTCTAATTAGGACTCGGTTAAGTATGTAGGATGATATATCAACAGCATTGCACCAAAATTTATGAGGAATAGTTTGCTCATCAATCATGGTGCGACTCATTTCTTGTAGGGTTCTATTTTTCCTTTCAACTACCCCATTTGATTGTGAAGCTCAAGGAGCCGAGAAATTGTGAGTAATACCATTAGCATCATAAAAAGCTCCAAATTTCACTTCATTATCAAATTCCCTACCATGATCCGTTCTAATAGACACTATAGAACTTCCTAATTATCTTTGGATTTTCTTACTTAATATTTCAAAGTAATCGAACGTTTCAGTTTTATTCTTTAAAAATTTAGTCCATGTGTACCTAGAGTAATCATCCACTATAACCAAAGTATAGTAGTTACCTCCATAACTTTGAATAGCGGATGGACCAAATAAATCCATGTGAATTAGTTCTAGACACTTAGTATTAGAGACCATATTTTTAGCTTTGTGACTAGCATTGACTTGCTTTCCTACGTTACAAGTATCACAAAAATTATGTTCGTATTTTAATTTTGGTAGATCTCTTACTAGTTCTTTAGATGATAGCGATTGAAGAAGTCGCATATTGGCATGACCCAATCTTCGATGCCATAAGGTCGAAGTATCATCCATAGAAGTAAGACAAAGTTTGTCTTTAGGTTCATTACCGATTTTAATGACATATACTCCATGTTTTCTAATGCCTCTTCCTATAGTGATACCGTTTTTCAATATTTTACTACCGGGTTCCCTAAACTTAGAAGGTTGAAGTTTAGGTTTTCTACGTGACACACATCGTTAATGGTTAAAGATTTGTGAGAAATTGTATCTTTACCGATGATTTTGCTCTTGCTATTACCAAATACCACATTCCCTCCATTGAAGGATTCGTAAGTGGAAAACAAGTCTTTATTACCGGTCATGTGCCTCGTGCACCCGCTATCCTTGATCCATTCATCCGGATCCCTGGTTTTACACTAGACGGTTCCCTTTTCAAGGGATCCGTGGGATCCGTGACTACAGTAGCTTGTTTTTCAGTTGCTTTAAAGAATTGTGTTTCTTTTTTCTCGCTAGTTGATGCATTATGTTCCTGAAAACCTAAACCCTTTTAATTGTTTCTTGTTTTAACACTATCTAGTATTGTATTTAGAGTATTAGTATTCATTCTAGCAATCTTGGAATCAAGATTATCAACTAGTGTTTGAAGTTGAACACAAAGCTCACATTCCCCACTTGCTATCTTCCCTTTTTCTAAACGTTTTAATTTTCCTTTTAACTCAATGACTTCTTTTTCTAAACGTTCATTTTTGTTTTTCAAAATCTTATTTTTGTTAATTACTTTTAGACTAATTTTGCAAAGTTTATCATATTCACGATGCAATGAATCATCATCTAATGATGAGCTACTATAATAGAGAGATTCGGGACATACCTCGTTTGAGTCATTTGCCATGAGACAAATTTCTTCGTTCTCCTCCCCACTCATTCCCCACGAACCACTCACGAACGCCTTTTGTTCGCCATGTTTGGGACACTCACTAATGAAGTGATTAGGGTCCCCACATTTAAAACATGCGCGTTCATCCCTTGCTTTCTTGTCGTCTTTGCCTTTCCGGAACCCCTTCTTGTCGTCATATGGTTGCTTGACATATCTTCCCTTTCTTTTAAAGAACTTTTTGAAATCCCTTACCGCCATGGCATATTCTTCGTCATCACTATCCGAAGAAGAGTTTTCTTCATCGCTTGAGACCTTCTTGGCTTTTAAGGCAAGAGATTTATGTTTCTCTTTCTTTTCTTTTGAGGCTTCAGAATCTTTAGCGAGGACAAGCTCATAGACCTTTAGATTGCCTATGAGCTCGTCGATGGTGAGGATTGATAAGTCTTTTGATTCTTCGATGGTCGTCACCTTTGATCTCCACTTGGATGGAAGTGCCCTTAGATATCTCCTGACATGATTACGACTAGAGAGAGACTCATCAAGTGCTTGTAATGATGTAATTATAGTATTAAAGTTAGCAAAAGAATTATCTATAGTATCTTCATCCGATATTGAAAATTATTCATATTGTTGAACAAACAAATCTATTTTATTGTTTTTAACTTGTTGATTTCCTTGATGAGTTACAACTAAAGAATTCCAAATTTCTTTAGAGGTTTTAAGCATATAAATTCTTCGAATTCCTTTTTGGGTAAAACATTGTATAAAACCATTTTAGCTTCACTATTTTTGGAAAGCTTTTTCTTTTGATCATCGGAGAGTTGATCATGAGATGTGTTTATTAGATTTCCGGTTTTATCATCTTTTGTAGTGGCTTCAAAGTCGCCTTCAACAATGATGTACCAAAGATCAATATCTTTTGACTTCACATAAGTTTCGAATTTATTTTTCCAATAAATAAAACCATTAGTTTCAAGTAGTGGAGGTCGTTGCATAGATTTCCCTTCTTTATAATTTTCAGAACCCATTGTGATCGAAAAGTTTTTAAAATACGATTTACTTTAAAACTTTTGTAAAACTTGCTCTGATACCAATTGTGGAAAACTATAAGGGGGGGGGGGGGTTGAATAGTTTTGCCGATTTTAAGTTAGTTTCAAAAAACTTTAGATTTGATCTTACGTGAATTCTTATGGATGGATAAAAAGTATAAAGCAATAAGTAATGTAAGCAATGAAAGCAAGTAAAGTAAAGGATATAAATGACACAACCGATTTATAGTGGTTCGGCTACAAGGACACATTCCTTGCCCTACTCCACTCCCCGAGTCACCTACTCGAGAGTTCAAGAACTATGTCAACAAACTCCTTCAACTCGGCGGAGAAGCCTTCACAACGTCGCTTACACTTTTTATGTGACAACTGGCAATTAGGGAGCCCATTTTAGGTAACCGCATTACGCTAAGTTAAACCGAGTATTTGCCTTTAGAACTATTTTGATCGACCATGACTTGTTTTGATATCGATTATTGGTTTTCATGATTTATTTTATTATCGTATGAGTTTTCGTGTGAGTTTTAACTATTTTCGTTAGGCACTATGTGATTCGGCACAATAAAATCCTATAATAAGAAATAACGTAACTTTTAAACCGTAACTCGAAACTTGACAAATAAATAGTCAAAACTTGTGGAAAAACATAAATAAAAGCGATAGAAAGTCGATGGAATATCGTAGGACACTCGTAGGACAATATATGAGCTCGGGAATAGGTAAACGAGTTAGTTTTACAAAATTTACGACTTTGACCCCTCAAATTCCCATGGCCGGCGCCCTCCTCCCCCTATTTTTATTTTTTTTGAAGTCCTCAAGTCCAAGTATAAAAGCCCCATCCCACCCTCATTTCTTACTTTCATTTCTCTCTCTAAAACACACACACAACACACTTTCTCTCTCTACACTCTCTCTCCTACAACTAAAAACCCTAACCCTAAAATACTTCCACCACCGCCGCCCCTTTTCGACCAAATTCCGACCAAAATCCGGAGAGTGACATTACACCACCACCACCATTTGATAGATCTCTCTTTCCTATTTCCATCCATATATGGCACACCTATAGAAGCCTTCATTAACACCTTCAAATCTTACAAAAACTATTCGTGGTTCTAGGGTTTTCAAGTAAATTTGTAGATCGGGTTTAGAAAAGGTAAATGGAACGTGGGTAAGGCTCGTTTGAGCCATGAGAAGTCACGTATGAGCACTTTTTGGCTTTTACATGGCCCGACTTTAATGGGTTTATGGTAAAACATGGGTCTAAAACTAATTTACAACTAATAAAACATGTAACTAGTGATTTGGTATCGTGTGTTGTATCATTTTATTATGTTTTTGCATTTTAGTCATAGTTTCATGATGTTGGTTTCGATTAGTTGATGGGTTTGATGATTGGATGTTGTTTGGAGGTTGATTGATCGTGTTTGGATGTTGTAGAAGCCATTTGGGAGTCTTTGGATGTGGTTGATAAGGCGTACGAGCCACTAGGGACTCGTACGTGGCTCATGTGTTGCGTACGTGATCCATATGGACCAAGGGTCCGGGTCAGATTGTTGTGGTATTTTTTTGGTAGTTGTTGTTGGAGTTTGGATGAGACGCGTGGAGCCGAAAAGCTTATAGAGCTTGTTTGGTTCACGTGGTCTTAACCGGGACTGTGTCACGACCAGGGGCGGAGGGACCTTAGAACTAGGGGCGGTGCCCTCAACAAATTGGGCCAAAAAAATTTTATATAGTGTAAAAAATCTGTTTTAGTGGACTTTTTTGAAACATGCCCTCAACCCAAAACTCATCTTGCCCTCAACAAAACTGAGCCCAACATGTAATCTTTTTTTATATCAATAATCACATAAATACATAATAGCAGTTCACGTATAACGTATTTGAGGTGGAGAAAACGAATCGATCACTTAACAAAGAGGAGGGAAAAAGTGGAAAACTAATGAGTTGCCTAAACCAATGAACCATCATCATTGAGTCATTCATCAACAACAACAATAAATTCATCTTTTGTTCTTCATCTTCAACCTTAAAACTTGGTAAGTGAAACTAAAAAACCCTAACTTCTCTTTTACTTTTATAAACTAATTTGCCTAGAGATATTTAAAATTGTGTTATTGTTTTATAATTTTATTGATTAATTGCTAGTTTTATTATCATATTAAGAATTTAAGATATAAATTAATAGTTAGGAATTTAGGATTGATAATAAAGTATGTTAACAGAAAGTTTAGACAAGCATGAAGCATGTAACTGTTATTGGCGCCACTTAGTAGTTAGGTTAGGTAATTAGATTTTGTGAATTGTGATTGTGAGTTTGTGACTAGACTATCTAAAGTATTGTTTATTTAATATGATTTTGTTAACTTTTGTCTAGAAACATGGAAAAGTACTTTAAAAGAAAAACACCATCTTCATCAACCTCGGATCATGTTAGTGAACAAGCTACAAAGAAAAAGCCTAATGAACCTATTGATGTGATTGACTTGAATAATCTTCCTTGGGACCCGGTTGATAGACCAAGAATTTCACAATATAATGTTAATCAAAGAGATGATATAAGGCAAAAATATTGGAATCGAGGACCTTGTTTGAACCCGTTTGATTCATTTGCTCAATTCGACGTATCAAAGTTAGTAAGATTGAGTAAGTTGTACCCAGACGATTTTGATAGCGTTGAAAGGATGGAACTTGAGAGTCAACTAAACTTGTATTATGCCAATGTCAAAGAAGATAATAGTTTTCTCAACTTGAATGGTATCACCGACCTTGCTACAATGATGGTGAAGAAAAGGAAACACATTTCTTATCCTTTGGTGTATCGATTATTAAAGTTAGCTTTGATTTTGCCTGTTGCAACCGCAAGTGTTGAGAGATGTTTTTCTGCAATGAAGATTATTAAATCAGATTTGCATAATCGAATTAGTCAAGGGTTTTTAAACTCTTGTGTTATATGTGGCGTAGAAAGAGAAGCACTTGCAAATATTACTGATGAAGATGTGATGAACCGCTTCCAAAATATGACAGATCGTAAAGGACAACTTTAAAATGTTTGTTTGCTCAAGGTAAGCATTTTTTGTTGTTATTTTTATGCTTAAACAAGATGTACACATTTTTTTGTTAATATATACTATTTTTTGCACTTTATAAACAGGTTTTGGATAGGATTTTGCACCTTAAAAGCTGTTTTTGAGCTGTTTTTTTTGCTGATTGCTGCTGAAATTTGGTACTGAATTGCTACTGATTTTTCCACTAAATTGCTACTGATTTGCTGCTGATTTGACGGCTGAAATGCTGCTGAATTACTGCAGAAATGCTGCTGATTTTGGTGCAGAAATGCTGCTGATTTCGCTGCAAAAAAGCTGTTGTTTTCGCTGCAGAATAGTGCTGATTTCACTGCAGAATAGTGCTGATTTCGCTGCAGAATTGTGCTGAATTGGTGGTGCTGTTTTTGCTGCAAAAAAGCTGCTGTTTTTGAAGTGTTTGGGTGCTTTTTGGTTGCTTCTGTTAGTTTGTTTTGCGGCTGCCATTTTGACACAACATAAGGTGTGTTTTGTTGTTATTTTAGCACTATTAGTTCTTTTATGCAATATAAAGTCGGTTAAGTTCACTATTGTTTCGTCGTTAAAATTTTTTTTGGCAATGTTATTTTTGCCCCCCATATTTCAATATCTTGGCTCCGCCACTGGTCACGACCATTAGGGTCATAACATTGGTTACGGGTATTTTGGTAGTTTGTTTGGATGGCGAGATTGATATGGGTTGATTGGAGATTGAATTGCGCTATTTTGATTATTTACTTGGACTTATATTATAAATTGTCAACTTTGAGCAATGGTGTTACTTTGACTTTTTAGTCATAGTTGACCCCGACAACGCCGTAACATGGACTTTAGTATATATTGGACTATAGATTGATTAAAAGCCGAGAAGTCATGACTCGTGCTTGTGGACTCGAAACGAATAACGATTTGAAACTAATATTGAAATCGACGTAATATATATATATATATATATATATATATATATATATATATATATATATATATATATATATATATATATATGAAAATACTAATAAAACTATGAAACATAAATAATAAATGGTTTTTATACCAAAACCGTTATTCACTATTTTAAATGGGAATTAACGACTAAAAACGGAAAGATTTTCTAAATAATAAGTATTTAATGTTTCGAGTGCACGTTTATCGAAATGTGCCATTTATGAGCATTTATTACCATTTTCAAGTATTTAATTATATTTACGTCTTGTGCATGGGTTACGGATGACCTAACATTAATAGCGTCGATCCACGTGGATAACGGACTTATTAGGTTGACGAATCTAATAAGAGCCCGCTAGGTACGTAGGATAACGTTATTAATTGATGAATTATCCTTACGACTCGTTAAGATGTGACCGGTTTATGGGATAATAAGCGACACGAATAAATGATTTAGTTTATCGAGTTGACGAATTCGATAAGGTCTACTATTTATTTCGAAACTTATTGGACTATGGAGCTTATCGCTTAGACATCTCATTATGTTGCATTGAGTCGCATTATGGTTATTTGAGTGCATTCATGATATCATGTTGAGTCGATACACACACACGACGATACCAAACGCTAGTACTAAACGGTGAAACAAGTCATTTTTGGAGATAAAGAAAAGGAATACATTGGGGTAGATAACGTTGACTTTAGGAAACATATATTAAAATTGGTTTATATTAATAGGTTGTGCCGAGTCAGTAGTTGTTGAGCCGTGTTAGCTGTTATCTTCATTGCTAGTGTTTGTTTGTGCGTTGCTTGCTTGAGGTGAGTGTCATAGCCCCACTTTTATCTATGTTTTTAACTAATTTGGGGTGAGAAATCATGCCACTCTTTTGGACCTTTTAAACTATTTTGATTTGCTTATGTGCTTGACTGTTTAGATAGATATGTGGTAGCTGTTGCCTTAGTCTAGGGTAGCAATCATAATTGCTATAACACTTGCCTAGCTAAGTGTAGACTTCTACCTCGACCTAGTCCAGGGTAGCATTTGTTCTAGACCTTGCTACGACTGCGCTGGCTAGTGTCTCTTAGGGCCCTACTATGACGTCGGATATGTTATTGATGATATTGTTGATTGTGATATTGGTATGTGATTGGTGTGATATTGTGTCTCTATCTTATGTCTCTCATAGCAAATAAACTCCTACAGGTCCACTATTGAATTTGAACTTAAACCTATGAACTCACCAGCGTTAGCTGACCTTTTAGCATGTTTTTCTTAGGTATTTAAGTGATGTTTGGAATGCTTGTTCTGTGGAAGCTTGGCAAAGAGGCATGGTTGAAGGATCATATTTAAACTCTGATAATATTATGCGGACCTATTTTATAAATCATATTGGGCCTTATATTTAACTCTTTTGGGATGATTGTATTGGATAATTAAATTTAGGATTCGTTTTTGAGTTTTAAATGACTATCTTGTTTGTTATACTTGTGTGATGTACCAATCCATGTAACGCCCCGAAAACTTGTTTAAGTCTTCCGCTGTACCGAGATTTGGGGGTGTTACAGATTGGTATCAGAGCCAAGGTTATAGAGAACTAGGTATTTAATAAAACCTAAACTATAACCACGTTTTAGAAAAATTGATCCACGACTGACGCATGCCAGCCTGTCAAGCCGAAGCTTCTTTATTTGAGTATGGTATGAACTGCAATTTGATTTATGAGATATGATGAATTGTGAATTGATTTTTTGAAATGTTATGTTTTGAGATATGATTATTGATTTTGGGGGAATGTGAATTGATTGTCGATATATTATGAACTTGATTGGATTATTGATATGTTATGATTTTGGGAGATTATGAGCTTGATTATATGATTGATTTGATTTGGGATTATATGATGCGTGGATTATGTGATAGAATAGAACTTATGTGTTTTATTTAAAGGCATATTTTGAGTAATGCAGTACCTCTATTTTAAAGCTTTCATTATGTGATATATGTTTTGGTTGAGTTGATGCGCTTATTAGAACTAGTCGTTTTCAAACACTTATACCTACCCTATGCCTTTGTCATAGACCATGCCTTCACTAGCTTATGATGTGTCTGAGGATGTCATTGCTGCTCCTACTTCCCTAGCATTGACTCTGATGACTGTTGCGTAGGGTGATCCCTATGTGATTGCCCAACACTCTAGTTCCACTTTATCATTATCTGATCGCCCTAACTCATCTAGGCAGCTCACATTGCATCAGGTCTTAGCACGAGCCCAGACTCCTAGACTTACTCGTAGTACTGCTTGTATGTCTGTGCGACCACCATCATCACCTATTCACCTAGCATCCCACTCTCTTCTGTCATCTCCACCAGCATCACCATGTCTTAGAAGACCTAGATCCCATACTGTACCACCTCAGGATTCACCTAAACAGAGACGCCAACTCATGGACTCCCCCTATGAAGATGAGGGCGATGAGGAGCATGATATCGAGGAGGAGTATGTAGATGAGGATGAGGAACCTCAGGAGGAGGATGATGAGGATATCCCAGAAGGGGTAGTCCACCATTGCAGAGTCCTGCGCATTATGCGCATTCTCCAGGACTAGGCTCTCCCTTACCTTTGCCTAAGCCTGATTCTCCTGGGCAACCTTTTGATTTTGGTTCACCTCCTCACTCACCGGAGATAGGTAGCCCACTAGGTTCAGAGATACCATCAGAGATTGCTTCAGAGCCCGAGGAGTATGGGGAGACGGGTCTGATTTGGGTGAGGATTACATCTCAAGGTGTTAGGCTTAGTAGGTTGACAGATCGGTTGATTGGAGTATCGAGGGCTAGTGTAGAGGATTTGAGAGCGGAAGGAGGACTACAATTCTGAGAGAAGGTATGTCGGAGCTCCAGGAGCAGGTAAGGGACCTGCTGAGAGAGTTCGCGACAGCCCGAGATGCAGACCGAGCGCTATGTCGCAAGATAGGCGAGTTGGAGAGTGAGGTCGTGGATATGAAGAGTGATCGCGACGCTTAGCGTGTTGAGCTTTCATCTCTATAGAGGGAGGTTGACGATGTTAGGAGATCCGTTAGAGGTATTTGTAATCGTGGCTAGATTGTGTTAGATTCATGGCATTGTACCATCTTGAAACTGAGTAGTCTCTAGTTCGAGATGTAGATTTATTCTAGTTATCTTGTTAGTATTGTTGTTAGGATCGTTTTTGATTTCCCCGTATCCTTTCATGTATTCCACTTCGAAACCTATGAGTTATGGTTATTAGAATGTGCATCCTTTAGTTATGATTCGGTCTCTAGTTATTTCGTTATGATATAGTGTTATCCTTGTTAGCCTTGATTGTGTATTCGTGCGTTATTTGGTGATCCTTGGAACCAAACCCTGTCTTATAGAGCATGAATTGTGAACTTATAAAACTGTTGTTTTAACCTTCAGATCAATGGCACCAAGATGAAACCCGCCTAGGACTAACCGAGCAGCTCCTGCTGTTGTGGTTACTCCTGTCCGTCGAGGTCGTCGTCCGACCCCGACCACTCCACCTGTTGAGAACCGGAATACTGATAACCCCGCTGTTGGGAACCCGAATGTTAATGACCGTGCTGAGAATGGTCCTATTCCACTAAACCCTCCACCTTTGAATCAAGCCCACATCGACCAGCTTGTGACGCAACGTGTAGCTGAACTGCTAGCTGAGTCTAATCGCTCTAACACCTCTGGTAGAACCCCACCGCTTAATCGAGCTCGAGGTTGTACCTACAAAGATTTCTGATTTTGTGGTCCCATCGAGTTCGGAGGAACCGAGGGAGTGGTTTACCTACCAAGGTGGATGGAGAAAAATGAGTCTGTGTTTACCGTTAGTAACTGTGATGAGGATTGTAAGGCTAAGTATGCGACGTTCACCTTGAAGGATGAAGTGTTGACTTTGTGGAACAACTATCGTAGATCAGTAGGAAGTGATATAGCCTATAACATGACTTGACAGTTTAAGGCTCTCCCGATCAAGACTTACTGTCCTAGGAATGAAGTTAAGAAGTTAGAGATTGAGTTCTGGAACCATAAGGTTAAGGGTAATGACATAACGACCTACAATCGTCGTTTTCAAGAGTTGTCGCTGCTTTGCCAAGAAATGGTTCACACTGAAGCCCTTAAGATTGAGAGGTATATTGATGGATTGCCCCTAGCTACTAGGAATGATGACATCGCTGTGAAGCCGGCTAACTTGCATGAGGCAATTACCGTGGCTCAGCGTTTGATGGACTCTTATGTGTTAGAAGGAGGAGACAAGGGTAAGAGTGATAAGAGGAAGAGGAATGAGACTGTTAAAGGGAATGGCAACAAACGGCAAGAGACTGCCGGGATGTATGGCATAGGAAATGGAGAGAAGAAGGGTTATGAAGGTAGCAATCCCTTGTGTGGTCATTGGCTCATTGCAACCGACACCACCATGGACCATGCTCAATAGTGTGTAGGAATTGCTCTAAGGTAGGACACATGGCCAAGGACTGTAGGTCCCGTCCCCTTGTTGTGGCACAAACTGCACAAAGAGCGGACTGGAAGGCCACTGTTACCTGTTTTGGATGTGGAAAGAAAGGGCACTACAAGAATGAGTGCCGAGAGCCATGGATGAAAGGAAACCCCGGTAATTGAGGATGATTTGTTAACCGAGGTGTGGGAAGTAATGGCCAAAACCCTGTGAAGTGAGAGGTTGTAGGGAACCAGGGAAGTCAGACTGCTAGAAATCAGCAGAGAAACATGGGAACAGTGCGAGTGTATGCTATTGGGAAGGAAGCTGGTGAGGACCCGAACGTAGTTACGGGTACGTTCCTTCTCAATAGTCGCTATGCTTTCATACTATTTGATACTGGTGCCGATATGAGTTTCGTATCCACCATCTTTATGCCATTACTAGGAATTTCCCCAACACCATTAGGGTTAAGCTATGATGTGGAGTTAGCTAATGGAAATAGGAAAATGATTGACACTATAGTCCGAGGTTGTACCTTAAGTTTCCTAGACCACCCGTTTAGCATAGACCTTTTGCCAGTTACCTTAGGAAGTTTCGACGTCATCATCGGAATGGATTGGTTGTTGAAGAACGGTGCACACATCATCTACGATGAGAAGATAGTGCGTGTACTGTGTGGTGAAAAAGTTCTGAGCATACAAGGAGATCGGAGCGACTGTGGAGATCCCTCCCGGTTGAGCATCATCTCTTGTATTAAGGCCCAGAAGTACATCGATAGAGGATGCTGTCTTTTCTTGGCTCGAATTTCTAAAAGAAAGGCGAGAAGAAGAGCGAAGGACACCTCAAGGATTTACCTGTCGTTAGAGAGTTTTCGGATGTGTTTCCCGACGATCTGCCAGGGATTCTACCTGCCCGACAAGTGGAATTCCAAATTGAGTTGATACCTGGTGCTGCACCCATAGCCCGGGCACCCTACGACTTGCTCCAAGAGAATTGGAGGAACTGTCTAAACAGTTGGCAGAGTTGTCAGAGAAGGGATTCATTCGACCAAGTTCGTCACCGTGGGGAGCACCGGTATTGTTTGTGAAGAAGAAGGATGGATCGTTTCGGATGTGCATTGACTACAGGGAATTGAATAAGTTGACGGTGAAGAACCGATATCCACTACCTAGAATAGATGACCTATTTGATCAACTCCAAGGAGCTAGTGTGTTTTCCAAGATCAACTTATGGTCTGAATATCACCAGCTTAGAGTTCGAGAGGAGGATATCCCTAAGACGGCCTTTTGGACTCGTTATGGGCACTATGAATTCCAAGTGATGTTGTTTGGTTTGACTAACACACCAGCGGTATTCATAGATCTCATGAACCGAGTGTGTAAGCCATATATGGATAAGTTTGTGATAGTATTCATAGACGACATCTTGATATACTCTAAGAATAGAGAGGAGCACGAGGAGCATTTGAGGCTCATTTTAGAGTTGTTGAGAGAAGAGAAGTTGTATGCCAAATTCTCTAAGTGTGAATTTTGGATCCCGAACGTGCAATTCTTAGGTCACGTGATATATAGTCAAGGAGTTCATGTTGACCCAGCCAAGATTGAGGCCATTAAGGAATGGGCAACCCCTAGGAACCCATCAAAAGTCCGCCAGTTTCTAGGTTTAGCAGGCTATTATCGGAGGTTCATTGAGGGATTATCCAAAATAGCTAAGTCGCTGACCAAATTGACGCAGAAGGACGTTAAGTATGAATGGGGAGAAAAGAAAGAAGAAGCATTCCAACTTCAGAAGGAGAAGTTGTGTAGTGCGCCCATCCTAGCTTTGCCTGAAGAAAGCGAAGATTTTGTCATTTACTGCTACGCTTCACATAAAGGCTTAGGTGCTATTTTGATGCAGCGGGAGAAGGTGATAGCTTATGCCTCCTGACAACTTAAGAAGCATGAGAAAAACTACACCACCCATGATATGGAGTTAGGTGCTGTAGTGTTTGCCCTTAGAATCTGGAGACATTATTTGTATGGAACCAAGTGTGTAGTGTTTACCGACCATAAGAGCCTGAAGCACATCTTAGACCAGAAGGAGCTGAATATGAGACAGCGTAATTGGTTAGAGTTACTCAGTGATTATGATTGTGAGATTCGTTATCATCCCGGTAAAGCCAATGTAGTGGCAGATGCCCTCAGCCGTAAGGAGAACATTCCACCTTTACTCGTTCGATCCCTAGGAATGACCATTAGTTCGCCTCTACCGTCTCAAATCTTAGCCGCCCAATCTGCGGCATTGACGGAAGAGAACCGTCCATTTGTGAATCTGCATGGAATGGTAGAAAGTGAAAACGGCTTCTTGAAGCGTTCCGACGAAACCCTATGCTTCGGAGACAGAAGTTGGATACCATTTCATGGCGGAATCCATGAGTTGATTATGCACGAGTCGCATAAATCAAAATACTCTATTCATCCCGGAGCCGATAAGATGTATCATGACTTGAAGAAACTCTACTGGTGGCCTAACACGAAAGCCGACATAGCTCAGTATGTCAGTAAGTGTTTGACTTGTTCTAAGGTAAAGGCCGAACACCAGAAACCCTCAGGACTTTTAGTTCAACGCGAACTCCCTAAATGGAAATGGGAGCGAATCACCATGGACTTCATCACCAAATTACCGAGAACAGCTAGCGGCAATGACGCTATCTGGGTAATCGTAGATAGTTTGACTAAGTCTGCTCACTTCTTGGCCATTAGCGAGGTCGATAGTCTCGACAAGCTCGCTCGGCTGTATATCAAGGAGATAGTATCGCGTCATGGAGTACTTGTATCTATCATTTCCGACCGAGATAGCCGTTTTACATCCCACTTATGGAGATCCTTACAGTTAGCTTTAGGAACAAACCTGGATATGAGCACTACTTATCATCCTCAAACCGATGGTCAGAGTGAAAGAACCATTTAGACCTTAGAGGATATGCTTAGAGCATGTGTCATCGATTTCGGCAAACGCTGGGAGAGACACCTACCTTTGGCCGAATTCTCCTACAACAATAGTTATCATTATAGCATTAAGGCCGCACCATTTGAGGCGTTGTATGTCCAAAAATATTGTTCTCCAGTTTGTTGGGTGGAAGTTGGCGAGAGTCAGCTTATCGGTCTCGAACTCATTCTAGAAACCACTGAGAAGATAGTTCAGATTCGTAATTATTTGCAAACCGCTCGTGATAGACAAAAGAGTTATGCCGATAAGAGACGTAAACCCTTAGAGTTTCAGGTTGGAGCTCGTGTTATGTTAAAGGTTTCTCCTTGGAAAGGAGTGATACGTTTTGGCAAGCGTGGAAAACTCAATCCCCGATACATTGGTCCCTTTCCAATCCTGGAAAGAATCGGACCAATAGCTTACCGTCTTGAGCTACCTTCGGAATTGAGCAGTGTACACAATGTCTTTCATGTTAGTAATCTTAAGAAGTGTCTTTCGGAGGAAAATATAGTTGTACCATTAAGAGATATCCGTATTTATGAGAAATTGAATTTCGTTGAGAAACCGATTGAGATCATGAATCGTGAGGTTAAACGGCTGAAGCATAGCCGTATTCCGATTATCATATTTCGTTGGAACTCTCGACATGGACCAGAGTTCACTTGGGAACGTGAGGACGTATTCCATAGGAAGTATCCTAAACTCTTCGAGACATCAAGCAGCTCGGAGTGAAACCCGGGACAGGTTTCTTCTGAGGCTGTGACAACTGGCAATTAGGGAGCCCATTTTAGGTAACCGCATTACGCTAAGTTAAATCGAGTATTTGCCTTTAGAACTATTTTGATCGACCATGACTTGTTTTGATATCGATTATTGGTTTTCATGATTTATTTTATTATCATATGAGTTGTCGTGTGAGTTTTAACTATTTTCGTTAGGCACTATGTGATTCGGCATAATAAAATCCTATAATAAGAAATAACGAAACTTTTAAACCGTAACTCGAAACTTGACAAATAAATAGTCAAAACTTGTAGAAAAACATAAATAAAAGCGATAGAAAGTCGAAGGAACGTCGTGACACTCGTAGGACACTATATGAGCTCGGGAATGGGTAAACGAGTTATTTTTACAAAATTTACGACTTTGGCCCCTCAAATTACCCATGGCCGACGCCCCCTCCCCCTTTTTTTATTTTTTTTGAAGTCCTCAAGTCCAAGTATAAAAGCCCCATCCCAACTTCATTTTTTACTTTCATTTCTCTCTCTAAAACACACACACAACACACTTTCTCTCTCTACACTCTCTCTCCTACAACTAAAAACCCTTACCCTAAAATACTTCCACCACCGCCGCCCCTTTCCGGCCAAAATCCGGCGAGTGACATTACACCACCACCACCATTTGATAGATCTCTCTTTTCTATTTCCATCCATATATGGCCATTTTAAGAAGCCTTCATTAACACATCCAAATCTTACAAAAACTATTCGTGATTCTAGGGTTTTCAAGTAACTTTGTAGATCGGGTTTAGAAAAGGTAAATGGAACGTGGGTAAGGCTCGTTTGAGCCATGAGAAGTCACGTATGAGCTCTTTTAGGCTCGCACATGGCTCGACTTTAATGGGTTTGTGGTGAAACATGGGTCTAAAACTAATTTACAACTAATAAAACATGTAACTAGTGATTTGGTATCGTGTGTTGTATCATTTTATTGTGTTTTTGCATTTTAGTCATAGTTTCATGATGTTGGTTTAGATTAGTTGATGGGTTTGATGATTGGATGTTGTTTGGAGGTTGATTGATTGTGTTTGGATGTTGTAGAAGCCATTTGGGAGTGTTTGGATGTGGTTGATGAGGCGTACGAGCTACTAGGGACTCATACGTGGCTCATGTGTTGCGTACGTGACCCATATAGACCAAGGGTCGGGGTCGGATTGTTGTGGTATTTTTTTGGTAGTTGTTGTTGGAGTTTGGATGAGACGCGTGGAGCAGAAAAGCTTCTAGAACTCGTTTGGTTCACGTGGTCTTAACCGGGACCGTTTCATGACCAATAGGGCCATAACATTGGTTACGGGTATTTTGATAGTTTGTTTGGATGGCGATATTGATATGGGTTGATTGGAGATTGAATTGCGCTATTTTGATTATTTACTTGGACTTATATTATAAATTGTCAACTTTGAGCAACGTCGGTGGTACTTTGAATTTTTAGTCATAGTTGACCCCGACAACGCCGTAACATGGACTTTAGTATATATTGGACTATAGATTGATTAAAAGCCGAGAAGTCATGACACGTGCTTGTGGACTCGAAACAAATAACGATTTGAAACTAATATTGAAATCGTCATAATATATATATACATATATATGTATATGAAAATGTTAATAAAACTATGAAACATAAATAATAAATGGTTTTTATACCAAAACCCTCGATAACAAGACTTGTCTTGTTATTCACTATTTTAAATGAGAATTAATGACTAAAAACGAAAAGGTTTTCTAAATAATAAGTATTTAATGTTTCGAGTGTACGTTTATCGTAATGTGCCATTTATGAGCATTTAATACCATTTTCAAGTATTTAATTCTATTTACGTCTTGTGCATGGTTTACGGATGACCTAACATTAATAGCGTCGATCCACGTGGATAACAGACTTATTAGGTTGACGAATCTAATAAGAGCCCGCTAGGTACGTAGGATAACGTTATTAATGGGTGAATTATCCTTATGACTCGTTAGGGTGCGACCGGTTTATGGGATAATAAGCGACACGAATAAATGATTGAGTTTATCGAGTTGACGAATTCGATAAGGTCTACTATTTATTCCGAAACTTATTGGACTATGGAGCTTATCTCTTAGACATCTCATTATGTTGCATTGAGTCGCATTATGGTTATTTGAGTGCATTCATGATATCATGTTGAGTCGATACACACACACGACGATACCAAACGCTAGGACTAAACGGTGAAACAAGACATTTTTGGAGATAAAGAAAAGGAATACATTGGGGTAGATAACGTTGACTTTGGGAAACATATATTAAAATTGGTTTATATTAATAGGTTGTGCTGAGTCAGTAGTTCCTGAGCCGTGTTAGCTGTTATCTTCATTGCTAGTGTTTGTTTGTGCGTTGCTTGCTTGAGGTGAGTTTCATAACCCCACTTTTATCTATGTTTTTAACTAATTTGGGATGAGAAATCATGCCACTCTTTTGGACCTTTTAAACTATTTAGATTTGCTTATGTGCTTGACTGTTTAGATAGATATGTGGTAGCTGTTGCCTTAGTCTAGGGTAGCAATCATAATTGCTATAACACTTGCCTAGCTAAGTATAGATTTCTACGTCGACCTAGTCCAGGGTAGCATTTGTTCTAGACCTTGCTACGACTGCGCTGGCTAGTGTCGCTTAGGGCCATACTATGACGTCGGATATGTTATTGATGATATTGTTGATTGTGATATTGTATGTAATTGGTTTGATATTGTGTATCTATCTTAGGTCTCGCATAGCAAATAAACTCCTACAGGTCCACTATTGAATTTGAACTTAAACCTATGAGCTCACCAGCATTAGCTGACCTTTTAGCATGTTTTTCTCAGGTATTTAAGTGATGTTTGGAATGCTTGTTCTGTGGAAGCTTGGCAAGGAGGCATGGTTGAAGGATCATATTTAAACTTTGATAATATTATGCGGACCTATTTTATAAATCATATTGGGCCTTATATTTAACTCTTTTAGGATGATTGTATTGGATAATTAAATTTGGGATTGGTTTTTGAGTTATAAATGACTATCTTGTTTGCTATACTTGTGTGATGTACCAATCCATGTAACGCCCCAAAAACTTGTTTAAGTCTTCCTCTGTACCGAGATTTGGGGGTGTTACATTTTCCGGTACAAAGCTAAATACCGAGTCCTTAACACGGAGGACCAAACCAACACAACTATAACACAACAACTATATGAAATATGAAATACAAGATCTTGCTACAGAAATCTTGTGGAGGAACAAATCAATCAAGGACCCCTTGCTTGGATGACTTGTAGTATCTCGTGATCTAGCCTTTGAGAAGGACCTATATGAGAATCACAACAAAAGAAAGAATAACTACTATATAGATCAAGGGATCTGAGATTAGAAGAGAGAAATAGTATATGAGAGAGTTTGTAAGAAGAGGGGTGAGTTACAATGAAGAGATGGCTCTCTATTTATAGGAAAAAAATTACTACTGTTCCCCGGATCCTTTACATGAGGGATCCGTCCAGTGTAAACTGGGGGATCCGTAGGACGCTCCCCCTAAATGGGTTATGGGTTCTGGATCATGGGTCATAGAATTTTTACCATGGGTATCTAAATAGATACAATGTATCTAGAAGATGCAATGTATCTAGTCAATGGGTCATGGGTTAGCTCCATGGGTTATGGATATGCTCCATGGGTCATGGGTTGTGGTTTTTACCCATCTTAATAAACTATTACAATAAATGAATTATTACAACAATTTATGTTAAATGATTATATATGTAAATGCTTTACAAAAATAACATATATCCTTATAATTTTACTTATGATAACTTTATATTTGTTATCAACAAAACACAAAGAGATCGCTAAATATGATTAAACGTTTTTACGATTTATTTGTATTAACACGAGTGATACTCATTGTTCATTACATTACACTATTATACGTTTATCGTAGGAAACGACACCGTTTAGCAATATTCATTGTTCATTATTGCCAAATATTTAGACTCTAATTTATACTTAGCCTATTACTCTTGCATAAAAATATGAATGCCAGAAGAAAAATAGTCCAAGTATCTAATAATACAACGGATACTACCGTGAGTTCTAGAAAATTGAATGTAAGCAATGGCGTTGTTCTACGTCTATCAAGAATAAGGTTGGGTCATGTGACAGTGCGCGAAATGTCACTGTCGGACCAACTGTTCCAACGAACACCGCCACCCTCTGCCACCTAAACAACACCAAACCCACCCTTATTTCACCCTTGTGAACGTGTTTCCTACCTCCACGCGCGTTGATACCACCACACATGCCACACCGCCGCTGTCCTTTTGATTGTTTTCTTATGTGAAGTTAGATCCAAAGGTAAATAAGGTAAATCACACCGATTCACACCTTGTGTGACTCGGTGTGAGTCAAAACTAGTCTTAAAGAGTCGAGTTTTGGTTAAAACAACTGGGTAACATTTTTAATAAAATAAAAACGACTATAAAACTTTGGTATCAGCACTTTCGGTCACGAAAAATTTTATTGTGTTTCGTTTGAGTTGCGTACGGGTCAAAACCCACAAGTGAGTGTTGGTTTGATTTGGTTACTTTGGATTAGGATTAGAAAGTGTAGTAGCCGTTTGGTTGTCGTGGTGTTATGCTTGAGCCGAGACCACAAGGTCTCGACATGGTAAGGTTTGTCAATTTTCTGGTCCGTTTGGTTTTGTTGCTCTCATCATGGTTCAAGCCGAGACCCCAAGGTCTCGGCGAGGTGAGTTTTGTTTCAGTTTGGTCCACGTGGTAAACTTGGTATTGGATTTGATTGGACTCGAGCCATAGGTTAGTTTTGGCCGAGTGAATTGTGATGATTTATTGCGGATTTGGACTTGGATTGAAATCGTGATGTTTTGGCTATACGAGTGTTAGCTGAGACCTTGTGGTCTCGGTGTGACCTCGACTTGCCCATATTTGGCTTGAAATACTTGACTTGGAGCAAATGTTGGATATGATTGACTTGTTGATACGCGTACAACGCGCGTTCGCGGTCAAAGGAACATCCTTTTCGTCGAGCAAGTTTTTCAACACCCTAGGCAGTGAACCTAATCGTTGTAGTGTAGTATTGGGGTAAGCCTCGGGAATTGATATCGTTCTCTAGAGGAATAGGAATGCTAGTGAGAAATTACTACACTAAGGTTGGGGTTAAGGAAGATTATTTTTTCTCTTTTCTATATTTTATAGAAAATGGAAAGGTACGAATCTCGGGGTATTGGATTTAGGGGGGGGGGGGTTGGTATTTCTACCGATTACTCTACTTATCTAATTATCTAATTATCTAAACTAAGATGAGTGTAGTCTATGTCTATTTTTGTGTGCTCTTATGATGATTAAAAATGTGTTTACTTAGATGCTATTACTCCTTAGTTATCTCCTATTAATAGTTGAATTGTCACGTCCTTATTCTTAACGCGTTGTGTCTTCTAAGGTCGTAGGGTATGCGTTTTTTCTTAACTCTTTGAGACTACCGTAAGGTTATTGCATACGAAATCTCTAGGATTCATAAACTAACTCTAAGGTTATCTTTGGATGTTTAGACTACAATAACTCTAGGTGATTATAAACTAATGTTCACAAAGATTACTCAAGCATTAAAAACACAACGAATGACCTATCGCAATACTATGTCAATCACAATTAAGATAAGAGACAACCAATCAATATTCAATACTTAGGTTTCATAGATCTAAGCAGACACACAAGTAAATTAGCCGGACATGGAAAACATGCAAGCATACACACAAACAATTGAAGACATAATTGAGTTAATGAAGTAAATCACTTATCTTGTTGTAAAATAGGGTATGGAACCCTAAGATACTGCCCAAGCCAGCCTAGGTTCGTTTTAGGTTTTACTCCACAAAACTACCTCTCTAAAATACTGAACATTCGAATTCTATATATAGAGTTACAATAAGCGACGGCGTCAATCTTTAATTGTGACGTCGTCAGGTCGCCGCCATTAGGTTTTCATCTTGGCCACGTCAACTCTGTGACGGCGTCACCTTATGCTTGTGACGCCGTCGACTTCAACCTCTGACGCCGTCGGGATCTAAATCTAGGCCGTCTGAGTTGTGACGCCCTACTCTTTTAAACCTGATGCCGTCACGTGCAAAATAGCAATTTTCTCTCTGAGTCGTCTAAAGATGTGTCGCGACGGCGTCGCTATTAAGCTGTGACGCCGTCCCCTTCAGTTCCAGTAGCTTGAGTGTCTCGATTCTTGACTTTGGCCATTTTCTTCATATATTCGCGCCTTTTCGTCCGAATAAGTGTCATTCCAGCAATTTGCCTTCAAGAGACCTAAAAGGTGAAAAGGAACAAAATTAAGTAGTAACGGATACAAAAGTGATCAATTAAGGGCTTAAATGACCCCTCAAAAGTATACCTTTTAAATCCTTATCAAATATCCCTACACTTGGTATTTGCTTGTCCTCAAGCAAATGTGCTTTTGGCCAATTAATTTATAAGTTAGGGGTCATGAAGCATTAGTTTAGAACAATTCATAACACATATAAGCCCCGCAAAAGTCATAACAAGCACGGAAATTACATACTAGCACCTCACAAGTGGTGTTTAGATACTCTCATCTCTCGGGTGTATATGAAATATATCAAGTTGGAAATGGAAGATAAACACTCATTAACCGGTCCTAGTATATAGATTACCATAGGCTTGAGACTAGATCAAACCTCCATCGCTTTTGGCGTAAGCACCTAGGAAAAACTATCCAAGAGTTCTTTTAAAGGGTTGTAACGTTAGGCTTACGGTAGGGAAACAAAGGTTTTGGTGGGATAGGCGATTTAGTGGTGGCAAGTCAAAAATTTTTATGTTACAAGCATGAGGAGAATGGCGTTGCTAAGCCAAAACTCGACACTCTAAACTCTAGATAAATTGAAACAAACAAACATAAATTTAAATATAGATGTAGGATGGTAGCCTTTTTTTTAATCACTATTTTTTTTTTCTTTTTCTCTTTTTTTTTTCTTTTTTTTCGATTTTTTTTTCATACACTTTTACTCTACCATCCTCTATGATAATCATCAAAATAATAGGGATTTATAGGCACATCCCTACACTTGAGTTTTTATTACTCTAACACTAATTTGACCCGAATTGAAAAGATCAAAAACCTGGAGTACATTATTACGCAAATAAAGGGAATTTGAATTTAATGTTCCTTCCCGTCATTTCATAAAATTTAACTTTTCCCATGAGTCCCAATCGTCCCAAAATTGTGTACAAAGGATATGACTCGACTTAGTAACTTATGCAAGCAACTAGATAATGCACTAAAAGTGAGTGCATACAAGGTAGGCTAAGGCGATTTTGGTGTACATTTGGGGGTGGATTGTAAACAATGCTCTTCATTGATATTCCAGAAAACCGAAACATCACGAGAACCGCGAAAAGGATAGGCTCTAAGGGGTTAACTAGGGGTATCGTGTACTAAAGATGAGTACAACGCAAGGGTGTGGGGGAATTACTCAATCGATGTGGAGGAAGTAATTATAATACGGGTATCAAACAAGGGTTATCCTAATGCCTCTTATCATTTAGTTATTCCTAACTACACAAGTGTAGTCTTACTAGCGATCTCGGAATGTATCACAAAACAAGTTCTAGAATCTATTATACTACCGGTACACTCTCGAAGCATTAAAGTGGAATGCTTTAATTCCTACTAATCTAAGGGTGATCCTCACATTTTGGGTGGAATTGAAGTGGTAAAGGGTTTTTTGTGCTAGTCATATAACTTCCTATCCATGAGACGCTTTATTAAGACTAATGGCCCACTCCTACATGTCATGAAAAATTTTAAATTTGGTGCCAAAATTACCCTAACCGATATTTCTCATGGTTTATTACACAAACGAATTTAGACAAGGCAAATAGTCAAGGATAAGCATAGATTCAAAGTTCCCGTTTTATTTTCCCTCCCTACACTTAAACTGAACATTGTCCCCAATGTTACCCGAAAGTATCAAAGTTATGATAATGGAAGGTAATTAAAAACGAAAGAAACTAATACTTCCCTAATTAGCTCCGTAGGATTCGTGTGAAGTAGTGGTTAAATCCTTCTTCAAGAAGAATGTATGCGTGAAAAGCTCCTTCCAATCTTATGTATCTTCTTCTTGATAAATAAAACCTGCACACTTGAAGAAAACAAATGAAACCTTCGCGTAAAATCGACGGTAGCAATATATATATGACTCTACTAAACTAGGATATAATGCTTATGGAATGGATGTTTACAGATTTTATGGAAAATTAAGACCTGGAAAATTCCAAAAATTTATAAGTAGCTCAGAAAACGAGAAAAAGTAGTAAGCTGTTTCTACTCCTCCTAACGCCGTCAAGTTGCGATCCTGACGCCGTCAGGTTATCCTGACAGAAACTGGTCTGCGATTTTCTGGAAAAAATTCTAGAAGATTTATATCTTATAGAATCTGGAAAAATTTCCTGCAAAACATCCATTATGACTCGATACAAGCATTTGACTCGAACAAACACAAATGTATATCTTTTTAATAATCGTAATTCTCATGTTCATGTTCTTTTTGAAAACGTGTGTAATCCTCCCTACACTTATCCCTTTTGTAAAATACCTTTATATGTAATTAAAACGAGGTTAAAGACAAAATAAAGCATTTTTACAAATTCAAACATGAGAATAAACAATCAATAAAAGATATACGACACACAAACAAGCAAACAATTAAGCATGGGTTGCCTCCCACGAAGCGCTTTTCTTTATTTATGAGTCTTGTAGCTAGACTAGAATTCGTGCCCCTACGTGGTCTCGTGCACGCTCACGTGCCCATATCTAAGCCATTCCAATGTTCTCGCACTTTTCTTGTACTCATCTCCTAACTCGAGGCATTGTTTGTAATACCTCTTAGTTTTCTCATATGGGTACCTAAGTCCATTTTTCTTATCCCTTTCACTAAGCAATGGAATAGGAGTCATTCTATTACATGCCTCAATATCCTTGTGTTTAAACCTAGGATGAGCACGTGGCATTTGGTAGAAAAATTCTTCAACTTCATCAGAGAATGTAATTAGACCATCAATCATTCGTTCATTCAACCTAGTCATTTTCATAAAAGGTTTTCCAAAAATTACTTGAGTGAAGTCCTTATCAATAAATTCTCCTAAGTTTTCTAAGACCATGAACTCTACCACATAAGCAAAACTTCTAACAAACACATGCAAATGAGTGACTGCTTCAACAATATTGTTCCCTTGATAAGTTAACTCATTGACCTTAATTTTATTGTATAAGTTCCTTGAGATTAAGTTTAAAGGCAAGAACGAATTCAAGTAAGCATCGAATCCTTCTAATCCTATTTTGCAAGGGAATTGCATGATAAAGGGACTATCTTTCTCAATTCTACACCTAGGGTCAAAACATTAGGAGGGGTCCTCTTCCATTTCAAACTTAACTTCATTGATGACCTCCCCGTTATCAATTACTTCACTATAGTCAAACTCCTCATCGGAATCCGAGTCATAGAAAGGACTATGTTGTTGCCAATTTATTTCATTATGCCCTAGGTGATTTCCAAAGTGGTGAACGGGTGAAGGGTTTTGTGGGATTGCGTTTTCAAATTCGGGATTGGGAGGAGGATTGGGGGCGGGTAGTGTGAAGACTCTTCGGTGAAAGATGCGAATCATGGTGAGTGATGGGTTTTACGAACAAAGGTCACAAAGAAGGGGGATAGATTACGAGGAAGCTAAAAATGGGAAAAAAGCTTACTTGATAGGAATCAAGCAAGGAAACCTAAACGAGGTGGAAATCTAACTAGCTATTCTATTCCCCGGCAGCGGGCGCCAAAAACTTGATACGCGTACAACGCACGTTCGGGGTCAAAGGAACTTCCTTTTCGTCGAGCAAGTTTTTCAACACCCTAGACAGTGAACCTAATCGTTGTAGTGTAGTATTAGGGTAAGCCTCGGGAATTGATATCGTTCTCTAGGGGAATAGGAATGCTAGTGAGAAATTACTACGCTAAGGTTGGGGTTGAGGAAGATTATTTTTTCTCTTTTTTAAATTTTTTAGAAAATGGAAAGGTACGAATCTCGGGGTATTGGATTTGGGAGGTTGGTATTTCTACCGATTACTCTACTTATCTAATTATCTAAACTAAGGTGAGTGTAGTCTATGTCTATTGTTGTGTACTCTTATGATGATTAAAAATGTGTTTACTTAGATGCTATTACTCCCTAATTATCTCCTATTGATGGTTGAATTGTCACATCCTTATTCTTAACGCGTTGTGTCTTCTAAGGTCGTAGGGTATGCGTTTTTCCCTAACTCTTTGAGACTACCTTAAGGTTATTGCCTACGAAATCTCTAGGATTCATAAACTAACTCTAAGGTTATTTTTGGATGTTTAGACTACAATAACTCTAGGTGATTATAAACTAATGTTCACAAAGATTCCTCAAGTATTAAAAACACAACGAATGACCTATCGCAATACTAGGTCAATCACAATTAAGATAAGAGACAACCAATCAATATGCAATTTGCCTTCAAGAGACCTAAAAAGTGAAAAGGAACGAAATTAAGTAGTACCGGATACAAAAGTGATCAATTAAGGGCTTAAATGACCCCTCAAAAGTGTACCTTTTAAATCCTTATCACTTGTTGACCCGACTTTGTGACCAAGGGATTTTATTGGGATAACATTGGGTTCGGGAAGTAGGTTAGACCCGAGGGACTTGAAATGAGAATTTGACTCGAAACGGATAATATATCATGACATATTATATCGTGACGTAAGTGAAAAGAAATAGTAAGTAATAACGTACTTGATATTAATATTGGTTAACAAATTTAATATTTGTTAATAAATATATAATTGACAAAAAAAATTTAAAATGTAATTGACGATTTTGGATAAAAAAAAAAAGGGAAATCACGAGAGATATTAGATGTTTCGAGGCAAATTCATCGGGAAATGTTGTGTTCGGTTTCATTGAGGTTGACTATATGAATGAATTGGTAGTCGGATAACTTGTGATTTTGCAACACCAAACTTGGGAAACATATTTTGACTTGGAATATTATTGGACCTTGGACATTTTGGACCATTGGGCACGAAACGACTATAGTACATTAGACTCATAATGAATTTAATATATTCGAGCCGCAACGGGTACACAATGGAAATAATATTTATAACATTTGTAGACTAAACTTATTTGGAAATTAATAAAGTCGTTCGACTTGGAAACGTCCTATAAACGGACGAGTCATGGCGAACTTATGTTTTAAGAATATAAAACAAGTATGTATTATGAAAAAGTGAGATTATGGGAAAATACCAACGACTACCAACCCTTTTATCCATTTAGTGCGTTTGTCAATTGTTATTCGTCATCTCTTTTTGACTTCTCGTCCTATTCTTCGCGTCGAATCCGTTGTTTGTTTCCTTTTCGGCGTGTATACTTTTGAGTCAGTGTCCTCTCCCGTTACACAAATGATGATACCAAACTCTCATATAAGGGCTAAAACAAGATTTATTTTTGGAAATGTAATTGGTTATTTTTGGGAATAGAAATGATTTATTTTGGGAATGGAAATGGTTATATTTTGGAAACTCTTGTGCATCTAATTTCTTTTATGGGATATATTTTGAGACAAGTCTTTATATTATTAAGTCGTGCCGAGTCCGTTGTGCCGTGACGTTCTAGTTGTCGTTGTGCTATACTACTCTTGATTTGTTGTGTTGTGTATTGCTTGATCAATTTGGGCAAAATGGAATTCAATCTATTGATGGATAAACTCATACGAGGGCAAATCGCATAAAAAGGTACTCATCTTATGTCCAATTTCAATTAAATGTACTATTCTTTTTTTTTTTCTCAATTTAAGGTACCCGACTTTTTTTTTGGGCCGATTTAGGTTTTTTTTCTAACTTCCGTTAACCATTTCGTTAGTAAGTTACATGTTTGGTCCTTGAGTTTGTATAGGCATTTCATGTTTGGTCTATTTTCGTCCGTTTTCATACGCTTGCATACGTTTTCGTCCGTTTTATACGTTTTCGCCCGTTTTATACGTTTTTGCCCGTTTTTACACGTTTTCGTCCGTTTTTACATGTTTTCGTCCGTTTTTGCACGTTTCCGTATGTTTTTGCACGTTTCTGTCTGTTTTTACACGTTTTCGTCCGTTTTTACACGTTTCCGTCTGTTTTACACGTATTCATCCATTTTTGCACGTTTCTTCCGTTTTTACACGTTTTCGTCTGTTTTTGCACGTTTCGGTCCGTTTTTGCACGTTTTCGTTCGTTTTTCCACGTTTATGTCCATTTTTACACGTTTTCGTCTGTTTTTGCACGTTTTCATCCGTTTTTACATGTTTCGTCTGTTTTTACACGTTTTCGTCCGTTTTTGCACCTTTTCGTCCGTTTTTACACGTTTTCGTCTGTTTTTACATGTTTTCGTCCGTTTTTACACATTTTTACCAAAAAAAAAAAAAACGTGTAAAACAGACGAAAACGTGCAAAAACGTGTAAAAATGGACAGAAACATGTAAAAACGGACGAAAACGTGCAAAAATGAACCGAAAGGTGTAAAAACGGACGAAAACGTGTAAAAACAGATAGAAACGTGCAAAAACAGACGACAACGTGTAAAAATGGACGAAAACGTGCAAAAACGGACGAAAATGCGTAAAAACAGACGAAACATGCAAAAACGGACGAAAACGTGTAAAAATGGACGGAAACGTGGAAAAACAAACGAAAACGTGCAAAAACGGACCGAAACGTGCAAAAACGGACGAAAACGTGCAAAAACGGACGAAAACGTGCAAAAACGGACGAAAACATGTTAAACAAACGGAAAGGTGTAAAAATGGACGAAAACGTGTAAAAACAGACATAAACGTGCAAAAACAGACGAAAACGTGCAAAAACGGACGAAAACGTGTAAAAACGGACGAAAACGTGGAAAAACAGACGAAAACGTGAAAAAACGGACGAAAACGTGCAAAAATGGACGAATACATATAAAAACGGACGAAAACATATGAAAGCGTATGAAAACGGACGAAAAAAGACCAAACATGAAATGCCTATACAAACCCAAGGACCATACATGTAATTTACTAACGAAATAGTTAACGGAAGTTAGAAAAAAACCTAAATCGGCTCAAAAAAAAAGTCGGGTACCTTAAATTGAGAAAAAAAAAATAGTACCTTTAATTGAAATTGGACATAAGATGAGTACCTTTTTATGCGATTTGCCCCTCATACGAATTGTATGATATTTTTAATTGTATGATAATTTTTTATGTTAGGCAGATCATGCATTTAAATTTCAATTGTTGGCTTCACCTCTAAGTATCTGGATTTAGTTAGAAAATTAATTTTAGCATTTGCTTCAAGTGTGATTAACTTTTGGGCATAATTATGTATACCCTATATGGAGAAAAATTCAATATAGAACTCATATTTATCATAAAACCAATGAACCAATACTAGTCACTCATTTTTTTTTTATTAAAATATATTTACCCTTTTTTTTAAAATTAAATATCTCACAAACCGTTAATCGTTACGCCAAAAAAATCTTACCATCTCGACGAGAATTAAATTATCTTTCTATAGATATGCATTGTTATATACTTTCGACGAACTTTTTTTTTTTAAAATTTCGTCCAGAAGAATCACATGTGATTTGTAAAACTCACATGTGATTTGTAAAAATCACATGTGATTTGTTAAAATCATATGTGATTTGATTTTTACGAATCACATGTGATTTTTCTGGGCGAAATTTAAAAAAAAAAAAAACTTCGTCGAAAGTATATAACAATGCATATCTATAGAAAGATAATTTAATTCTCGTCATGATGGTGTATTTTTTGTAGCTTGAAGATTTACCGTTTGCAAGATATGTTGTTTTAAAAAAAAGGTGGAAAATAAATTTTTATTAATTTAAATAAAAAAATGAATGGCTATAATTGGTCCATTGGTTATATGACAAATATGAGTTTTATATGGATCTCAACTCATCCTGTGAAAAAATATAGAAATATGAACAAAAAGTTGTTATGTTCGTAGAGCTAAGTGGTATTGCTAAACATATAAAATGGATTATATTGTATTTAATATGTGGTCGAATTGTGTTACCACTATCATAGAGGCTCTAAGCATCACTGCATCACCCAAGTTTCCTGTGACTTTGAAAGTCAATCACCGTCTTGCTTATAATTAGATGCATATATATTTACTGATACTTTTGTGTATCTATGCATTTGTTTCCGATAAAACTGAAATTACTCATATTCTAATAGGTCATATTGATTTAACATTTTGCACAACAATTAAAATGACTTAAGACTAATTGTAATGGTGACCCTATGGGTGACCACACCAGTTTGCCGACCAAACACATTACCAAATGCCCATAGTAAGGTAACCCTAGTCACAATAGAAAACATACCCCACAATAATTATATAAAAAAAACACTCGCACACACAAACCATATGCAAACCGTCCGGTCGCGTTGCCGATTGTAAAAATGATATCAAAACAACAAGAACACAAGGTGTAATCACCCAACCAACCACCCCTTGGTGATATTTATCTTTTATTATAACAATAAACACTGATAGCTTGTCCCCAACACGGATGCAAGCGAACAATACAACTGAAACAATATGACAATCCCTCTATATGGTGCTGTCTACAAAACTCACACACTAAACCTGAACCCAATACAACCCAGAAACTGAAACAAACTACTAACCAAGATCAAGAGGATCTTAATACAAAACCAGACTAACAACTACAAACTAGTGAAACAATAAATCAGAAACCAATATCAAGATGATAATTGCCAGAGAGACTAGAGAGATGAAAAACCAGAGAAGTATGCAAAGTTATGAAACCCTAGAAAGATAAGATCCTTTTATAGCCTCAGATGTTTCACTTTAAACCCTGTACAATATAAACTAAACAAAACTGGAAAAAACATTAAGTGTTAAGAAAACTAATATAAAATATTTACCAAAGTAACCCTCATACTTTCATAAGATTGTTATTTCAACACCCTTCCTCAATCTCATGAAAGAAATAAGTTTACCATTCCCAGTTTTTTTACCAGAAAACTATGTTGCACTGACCCAAGACCCTTAGTTAAAATATAAGCAGTTTGACTTTTGGAGTCAACATGCACAGTTTTTATCAAACCAGAAGCAACCTTTTCTCTAACAAGATGAACATCAATATCAAAATGTTTAGTTTTTTCATGCATAACAGGATTAGCTGCAATTTGAATAGCAGACTTATTATCACAACATAGGTCAATTGGCAACAACCCAGTTTCTCCCAAATCCTCTAAAACCTTTAAAACCCACATAACTTCACAAGTAATAGAAGCCATACTTCTATACTCTGCTTCAGCAGAAGATCTAGACAAAGTAGCTTGTTTCTTACTTTTCCAAGAAACCAGATTTCCATTTACAAAAACACAATAACCATAAATAGATCTTCTGGTAATAGGACATTTTGCCCAATCAGAATCAGAATAAGCAACAACACCAAGCTTATTCTCAGATTTATTTAAAGCAATTCCATTACCAGGAGCAAGTTTTAAGTACTTCAAAACCCTTAAACCAAGATTCATATGTGACTGCAGAGGAGCATGCATGTATTGACTCAAACATTGAACAGCATAAGAGATATCAGGTCTGGTCATAGTTAAGTAAATAAGCTTTCCTACCAATTTTTGATAACCAGTAATATTCTTTAACAGCTTATCAGAATCACTTTCTTTATGAGCCAGAACATAATTCTCAGGTAAAGGAGTCATAACAGGTCTACATGCAAGTAATCCATAATCACTTAACAATTCAAGACAATATTTCCTTTGATTCAAACAGAGGCCAGTTTTAGTCTTTAAAACTTCAATTCCAAGAAAGAACTTTAATTCACCCAAATCTTTAATTTTAAACTTAGTTTTTAAGAACTGTTTCATTTTTTCAACTTCTTCAATACTATTTCCAGTAATAATCAAATCATCAACATAGACTAAAAGGAATACAACAGTATTACCATTTCTTTTAATAAAGAATGAGTGATCATTTTTAGACTGAACAAATTTAGCTTCAAACAAAGCTTCAGACAACTTATGGTTCCATTGTCTAGGAGCTTGCTTAAGCCCATACAAAGATTTTTTCAACCTACAAACTTTATTGTGACCTTTAGTAGTATAACCAGGAGGAGGAAGCATATATACTTCCTCATTAAGATCACCATAAAGAAAAGCATTATTAACATCCATTTGATGTATACACCAACCATACTTAACAGCAATACTCAATAAGCATCTAACAGTACCCATTCTCACAACAGGACTAAAAGTTTCATCATAATCAATACCTTCTTTCTGACTATAACCCTGAGCAACAACTCTAGCCTTATATCTTTCAACCTCACCATTAGACTTATACTTGATCTTCCAAACCCATTTACTACCTATAGGTTTTCTATCTATAGGTAAATTAGTTTCTTCCCAAGTATCATTTTCATGTAAAGCATATATTTCCTCATTCATAGCATTAATCCACTTAGGATCTTTACTAGCTTCACTATAGCACTTAGGTTCAATAGTCTTATTAAGATTAGTCACAAAACAACAATTCTCAGAACTCAAAACAGCATGATTAACATACTTATGCAAACCATATTTAACACTGGTATTTAACACATAATCATTCAATTTAGCAGGCAACTTAGAAGATCTAGAAGACCTTCTATGACTAACAGACCCTTCCTCAACTTTATTTTGCAAAACATTTTGAAAACTATTCTCATCTACTAGACTTGGAACAACATTTCCCTCAGAGTTTATATTATCATCTAAAGGAGTTGTAGAATTCACATCATCTCCAGATGATAACAAACTATCAGAATGATGTATCTGTTCATTATTTACATTCTGATCATTGTTTGCTACATCATCTGGTTGATGGATCCTACCATCTCTACCAACAGATGTTGCTTCCTTATCTACATTATCATCATTGGGAGAAGGGACAGGAGTTTTGGTTTTTGACACATACTCAGAATCAATAAAATCAAAAAAGTTTAAGTTTGACACTTCTAAGTCTTCTATGATATCAACATTCTAATTCATTTTATATGGAAAGATAGTTTCATAGAACTTGACATCTCTAGAATACAAAATACTTCTGTTTTCAAGACTTAGAAGCTTATAAGCTTTCTTTCCTGTAGCATATCCAATTAAAACACATTTTTCAGATTTTTTAGAAAACTTATCAGACCCTTTTATAATAGCAGCAAAACACAAACATCCAAAACTCCTAAGATGAGACAAATTTGGTTCCCTATTATAGACCAGAGAAAAAGGTGACTTACCTTTTAAAACAGAGGAAGGAAGCCTGTTAATCAAATAAGTAGCAGTAAGAACACAATCAGGCCAATAGACAAGAGGAATTCCCCCTGAAACTTAAGACTTCTAGCAACATTCAGCAGATGTCTATGTTTCCTCTCAGCTATACCATTCTGCTGAGGTGTATATGCACAAGTTGTTTGATGTACAATTCCCATAGTATTTAAAAAATCTGACATTCTATTATTCAAAAAGTCAGTGCCATTATCAGACCTTATCATTTTAATCTTTTTATTGAACTGAGTAAGCACCAAATTATAAAAATTCACAAACATGGAAAAAACTTCATCTTTAGTTTTAAGCATATACACCCAAACAGACCTACTATAGTCATCCACAATCGTTAAGAAATATCTAAAACCTTCTCTGCTAACCACTTTATAAGGACCCCAGACATCAAGATGAATGAGTTGTCCAAAAACCACAGATTTGTTTTCACTTAAAGGAAAAGAATCTCTTGTTTGTTTTGCCTTATGGCAAACCTCACAAGGTCCTTCATGATCAACATTAGTTAATTTTAAAGACTGATTAAGCATTTTCAAAACCTGGTTAGCAGGATGTCCTAGCCTATTATGCCAAACTTCTTTAGAAACATGACAAGCAAAAAACTCACTTTGATTAACCACAGAGGACTTATCATAATCTCTATCAAACAGATATAAACCACCAAACTCACTACCAGTCCCCAGAACACTCTGCTTTTTCAAATCTTGAATATAACATTTAGTCTCATCAAACCCAACAGTCAACTTACTGTCCTTAATTAGTTTATGCACAGACAAGATATTAACACTATACTCAGGAACAACCAACACATCAAATAACACAACATTATTGTTAAGTCTTAGATTACCAACATGTGTAATTTTAGCAAGAGTACCATTAGGATGACCAACAGTTAAATTAAGATCAGATATATCAAGAAGGCCAAACATATTATCAGTATTATTAGTCATATGTTGATTAGCCCCTGAATCTATGATCCATCCCAAATGATAAGTCATACCCTTAACATTTATCTTAGCACAGAAAAATTGATAAAAATGTTGGTTAAAAAACACATTGCAGTTAAAAAAAAAACAAGAACCACTACCTGCCATACTAGTATGAGCAGCAGAACAGGTTTTATCATTCAAAAGATTCATCAACTTCATAACCTGCTCATTAGTGAAAGAAACAGTTCCTGTATTCTTAACATCACCATTTAAAATAGGCATACATTTAACCTCAGAATTATTTGTTTTACCAACATTAAACCCAGTTGAAGGTTTCAAGTTAGGATTCTTTTTAAAACCAGGAGGATAACCAATCAGCTCAAAACACCTTTCAATAGTATGCCCTTTTAAACCACAATTTTTACACAACAGATTGTCATAATTCTCTCTATTACCATTATTATTTCCAGGCCTGTTATTATTAAAATTGTTCCTGTTATTACTATTAGGCCTAGAAACAAAAGCAGATATTTGAGGTTTTTCAGTTTTAGCAGAAGTAGAAGGAATCCTCCTATGGGATTCTTCTCTAGAAATCATAATAAAGGCATCTTTAACTTCAGGCAAAATTTCCCTAGTTAGAATAGAGCTTCTAATAGGTTGGTAGATATCATCCAAACCCATCAGAAATTGCATAAGTTTTAACAATTTAGCATGATCAACTAACTCTATTCTAGCATCACAAACACAATCAGGAAGCTTTGTTAAAGTATCAAACTCCCTCCACAAAGAGTTCAATTTATGAAAATATTCAGATCAGGCAAGCCTCCTTGTTTAAAGGAGTTAATCTTTTGCATCAAGTTAAAAACCACAGAACCATCAATTCTATCATATGTATCCTTTAAATCTTTCCAGACAGTTGCAGCAGAATCAGAAAAAACATGCCCAAGATACACATCTTGAGATAAAGAACTCAACAACCAATTCAACACAACAGCATTACATCTATCCCATTGTGCCTCTAACAATTGACTAGCAGCATAATCAGTTCTAACACAAGTACCATCAAGAAATCCCATTTTATTTTTAATCTGCATAGCCAATTTAATAGCACTAGACCAAACTCTATAGTTCTCAACACCAGACAATTTCACAGTAACAATAGATGCACAGTTGGAGTCATTAGGATGAAGATGCAAAGGATTACTCTGATCCAAACTACTAATCATAATAACCATGATGCAAAACAACAAACTAAACAAACAGACCAAACAAGAAAAAAACAAACAAAACCCCTAAACTCTAGCTACAGCTAAGATCCCAATCACAACTTCCAACAAACCAAACCTATCCTCCTTCGACCTATAAAATCAAAAACAGCTATACTAAACACTACACACACCCAGATACTTCCTAAGTCAAGCTCGTAGACTGTGACTGGTCAGAGCAGGTATTCATACCACTCTTGGGGGCAGATCAAGATGTTAACCAGTCCGTTTACGCCCACTACACTTAACTCAGAAATATCTAAGAGAAGAAACAAAAATACTTATAGTGCTTATAAGAAACCAGCAGCGAAAAAAAAATACCAAGAATTAGCCCAAGAACCACATAATTCCCAGTACAGCAAAAACCCCCAAATTAGCAATTATGGTTTTTTCCAATCGAACCAAGAAACCAACAATTGATCCAAGAAATCAACAATTGGTCTCAAGAAATACCACAAATCACCAACAATTTCTTCAATTAACCACGAGAATCAAAACCCCCAAAAATTAGGGTTTCAAGAGAAAACCCTAATTCTTGAATTAAACCTCAAGAACTCCAATTAACCACAACCGTAACCAGATCCAAGAATCACAGACTTAAATCAATTGATTCAAATCAAGATCCCCAAATCAAACCGTAATCAGAACCTAGGGCTCTGATACCATGTAAAAATGGTATCAAAACAACAAGAACACAAGGTGTAATCACCCAACCAACCACCCCTTGGTGATTTTTATCTTTTATTATAACAATAAACACTGATAGCTTGTCCCCAACACGGATGCAAGCAAACAATACAACTGAAACAATATGACAGTCCCTCTATAAGGTGCTGTCTACAAAACTCACACACTAAACCTGAACCCAATACAACCCAGAAACTGAAACAAACTACTAACCAAGATCAAGAGGATCTTAATACAAAACCATACTAACAACTACAAACTAGTGAAACAATAAACCAGAAACCAATATCAAGATGATAATTGCCAGAGAGACTAGAGAGATGAAAAACCAGAGAAGTATGCAAAGTTATGAAACCCTAGAAAGATAAGATCCTTTTATAGCCTCAGATGTTTCACTTTAAACCCTGCACAATATAAACTAAACAAAACTGGCAAAAACATTAAGTGTTAAGAAAACTAATATAAAATATTTACCAAAGTAACCCTCATACTTTCATAAGATTGTTATTTCAACACGATCGAATCAAGCAAAAATGGGGGGGGGTACGCGTTCGTTGGGGTAGACCGACCCAAGGTTCGGTGATTATTACGACTAGCTTAACATAAAAAAAAAAACTACCTGTACAATTTAACTTTTAAATATAGTGTCAACAAACTATTTACAAAGAACTCAATATGTTATTTTTTTTACAACATATAAAAATACTTGTTGCAATTTATAACTATGAACACAAGGCAAGTCAAAATTCACCTTAGCATCTTACTTAACATTCGTGTTTCAACAAACATGTCAGAAGTTAATCATGTACATTTTCCTTAACTTTTTGCATGCACCTTTCTTTACCCAAAACGAAAGCCATGAAAAGTTGAAAACCACTAATAACAAGATCAAAGCTAAACTAATTAAATTTCTCTATATACTTCAGGACTTAAAGAGATGAAGTATTTAATCATATTAAAGGACAAGCATTTGTAGACAACTATTGTTTATGGGGATTTCATGGTTAAGAACTCTCTCTAATTAGAGTAAGATCTGATAACGATACCGTTGTAGATGAAATTGGACAAATATGCTTGATAAGTTTGATTAATTATTGCAGAGTTTCATGTATATTGAAGAGGATCATGCATGGAAGCAGCTTGACTGGCACTTGAACATGTAAGATATGAGGCTGAAATAGAAGTAATGCACAATGAAACTGATAACGTGTGAGACAAATTAGTTGAAGATGCTAAGCTCCAGAGAAACCACCTCGTCAAGTAGTTCAAGAGTTGTTAAAAAGAGTCATACTCAGTGTTTGGTACGAGGTAAGAATTCTTCACATTAATACTACACGTTGCAGTAGTCTAAGTAAATTTTGCATCTAAAGTTAGTTTGACTATTAAGATTAGATGTGGCAGTATTAATTAATTCATTAATTTTAATGTATCAATTAATCTATGAAGTCCAACGTCTATTGATATTAGTAACAAATTAATTATGTTATATACAACTACGTCCTATTATGGAACTGAAATAAGAAAAAAAAAATAAGTTGACAGACAAACCAACCCGCTTGACACAAGACTATCTGGAACATTTTCTAAAATATGTTTATGATACACCTAGTTTGACCCGGACATGCTCCAACCTATGATATGACCAAACCTAACTTGCCCGTTTTCAACCTTTAACTTCTAGCAGCAATAAGATGCCATATGATATTGAAAAAGTGCATGATCTACTGTATTTTTTAATTTTTGTATAAATACGCTTTACTTTGCTACATTTGAGAAAGACAATAGAAACACTAAATTTCCAATATGTACTCTTATTGATATTATGATTTAGCAATAAACCTTCTCGGATTATTTTGTATTGATAGTCGTTTCTTAAATGCTTGTGAAATGATATCACATAGATTTAGAAGAAATTTTGTCAGAAATTTTCAATTGTTTAATAATACTAGCTTGTCATCTCTTTCACATTATGAAGTAAAAAAAAAAGCTGACTGTATTGTTTATCATTTCGGAAATAAATTATATAGAATCTAAAAATCCACAATTGTACTCTTGTCGATATTAAAATATATTGAGTTTTTACTTATATTGTTGTTATATGTGGACTAGTGATCTCTTTTTTGGCTAATAGTGCTATCTTCAATACGGTTGGAATGTAGTTTATTGTAGAGAACCTAATAGTATTTTTTATCATTTTTATTTGGACCAGGCAAAGTTGTTTTATTCTACTTCAAGCTGCATGTGGAGATTTGCAAAGATGAAGTCAAGATGTCTAAGGTTACTGTTTGATAGCTTTTTCTTTTGTTCACTACAAGGTTTTTGTTGGTTATCTTACATTGGACAATATTGTCAAAGTAAAATACGATGTTATGTATGGTATTTTATCATTCCTATGGTTGAACTACTGTTAATTATTAATGTATTATTAGACCTTTTCAAAGAAAGTGTATGATACAAATATCACGTATTTAGCATTGTATTGTGTGAACAAAAGTGTTACTAATCATTTATAAAAGTGTCACCTTGTATGATTGAAAACAACTAGAAGTCTTGTGTTTCACAAGTGTTGCATACTTAGTTGCATTAATGATAAAGTGTTGCGTTTGAAAATAAAAGTGTTGCGGTTGTGCAAAAAAATGTTGCATTTCATTTTGAAAAGCGTTGCACTTTGGGTAAAAAAAACTGTTGCATTTTAATGTAAAAAGTGTTGCACTTTGGTATAAAGAGTGTTGCATTTTAGTATAATAAGTGTTGTAATTTAGTGTGAAAGTGTTACAATTGAGTATAAAAAGTGTTGTGTTTGAGTGTCAAAAGTATTGCACTTTAAAGTATCACATTTGCTAAACATATGCAAAACATTTAAAAAATGTTGCACAATCTAATTGAAAGTGTTGCTTATACCTAAGGCAACGTTACATAACATAGCACTTGATAAAGTGTCACATTAGGCATAATGCAACATTTTAAACACATAATACAACACTTTATCAGTGTCGCTTTAACTTCATTTTGTAGTAAATCAATAGTTGAGTTTTATGAAAGGACATTTTGGAACTCATATAAAAAGTTGAGTTTTATGAAAGGATATTCAGATATATAAAACTGTTATTTGAAATTTCGGATATCTGAATTAAAAAAAAAGAAAAAAAAGAAAAAAAAACTTAGGTAAAATATTATGTCTAACATAAAACGATCATCGCAAATTTCGGATATCCAAATTAATCACAACCAAAGAGGGAAGAGTGTGCATAACTACTCTTCCTCGTTGATTTCCCCAGTCTCCGTGCTCCTAGTGCCCCCCTGCAGCTGCTAGTTGTTGTTGTTGATGCTGCCGCCCGTGAATTTTTTAAATACAGTTGTCGCAACATCTTTAGCATCTTCTTTTGCTGCCTTCACCACTTCCTTTCTTCCTTCTTCTGATGTGTCCTTCAGGACAAGAGTTCCAAAACCAACCGCTGCAGTTCCAGCTGAGATGAGGAGGTCCTACATAAGAAAGTTAACTAATACATGAGGCCGGGATGCAAGTAAAGAAAAGTTTCCAAAGACAGTGTTTATGTTTGCTAATTTTTTACAACTGACATAGAATCAACATGATATATAGTGAAGAAACTACACTGGAAGTACGTGCTACCTAGTTAGTTATAAGTTGAAGATTTTATGGACAATAATAATAATAATAATGCAAGGTTTTAATTAGCCACCTTTTTACATAATTTAACTATATACATTATCTTACAAAACGTACATGTTGTAACTAAACCCAACACTCAAATCAAACACCGATTTGTGTTCTCGTTGTAGGTATAGATTATGTTATCAAGGTTTACATTTATATTTAGCCGACTTAACATATAACAAACATTAATGGGCAGTGTATTCAATCAATATAGCCTAGTTGGTATGTAGAGTGTCGATCACTAAGAGTGGAACGTTAACACCTAAGTATCTATCAGTATTTTAATCCTAAAGTTAGTTTTAATTAAACCTAATCTAACGCAACTGGGGTTTTCAGCCTGAGAGACTGACACAATGTGTAGATTAAGTAAACAGTAAATAAAGTAAAAAGGCAATTGACACACACGTACACAAATAGAAAACAGATACAAATAAGAGGCATGGTCAATAGTAAAGAAGATTTATCACACGTTTAATTGCTTAGTTGTATAAGATGAGTACTAAATTTTATTCTCACTCAATGGATTCTTAGTGTATGCGTATATTCACCTTAATGATTACTAGGTTTACGTGTTATTTATCCCTTTTACAGGCTTACATTAACTATGCAAACGATGTTAATGAAGTAATTGTGCGAGCCTACATCGACAAGGCACGATAAACTTAATATGTAATCAAAACATATGCATAAGAAACCAATAAAACATCAAATACTCTATATAAAAGTTGGAAACAATTAAGTCCGGTCAAATAGTGAAAAATACCCTAACTCAACGATTAACAAATTGCTAATACAAATAAACAAATCTTCCTATGAATTAAAGTACTAGTAGGACCTTCTTAATGCTCTAAATTCGTCCTTCTGGTTGTGTCTTGTGCTGCTAATTCGTCCTCTTCTGTTGTATGTTATCTCTTTCGAATTTGGCTTTCGAATGGGGTATTTATACATTCTGGAAACAGGATCGATACGGCGTATCCATTAAGTTGATACGCCGTATCTAGGTAACTTCGCATGGGGTCCAAGATTATTATATTCTGGAATACTCGTACACCGCCATAGGATACGGTGTACCTCCAATCTTCATAAGGCACATGTTCTTCAATATCTTGGATTATCTGGTGAAGTATTGAGATTGATGCACCACATATCTAGAATGTCATGCTGCACATTTGGAGTAAAACAAGTAAGATCTTCACGTTGACCAAGGTTTCATATATGGCGCATAGGATAATTCCATACGGCGTATGCTTCATAGTCAGGCAATGGTATTCATAATCGTCCAAGTCTTTATGTACGGCGTATCTGTCTAGAATGATACAGCATATCTCCCTTCATTTCCGTAGACTTTTCCAACTTGATTCATTTTGCTCTAATTTACGTCCAAAATAGCTAACTTTCACCAAATGCTTGTTTATAACTGAGATTTACAAAAACTAAGCGATTAAGTATCAATTCTCATATAAAATAATATAAAACAAGCGATAAACATAGGATAAATGATGCCAATAAAATGTTGTTATTTGATATCATCAAACACTTACGCGATACCCACCGGTTCATTTTAAGACGACATTGATTCATGTGCATCAATTTGATCCATGTTCATCTTTCTGCCGCAACAGTTGCATCTAGTTTATGAAGAGCTTGTGACATAGCTGTTAGTTTGAGTAATCAAGGATTGATGGAATTTGTTGAAGAGAGTATTTGTGTGTGTGCTACACAAGGGCGGAGCCATGAATTGTAGTTAAGGTGGGCCGAAGTTCATTATATAACCCGAAAAAATAAAAGTGTAAATAGAATGGTTTCCAACTTTAGTTTATACAAATAAATCATCACAAAAACTTACGAATGCATCACTAAACCTAATTTTTTCTAACATATTTAGTGCATAAAAGGTATAGTAAACTCAAAAAAGGTCGATTCTTTATCTATTTTGATGTTTCCGAGTATATAACTAGGGGAGAGCAATAAAGCCGAAACTTTCTATGATTTCTTGATTTAGGTTGTGGGTGTTCAAAAAATATCCATATTCGGATATCCGAAAACTTGATTATAATTTACTAAAAAGTTGGGTTTTGTGAAAGGATAGTTTTGGAACTCATATAAAAGTTTTCCAAAAATTATAAATATGTAGAAAAATATTCAGATATATTAAACTATTATCTGAAATTTCGGATATCCGAATTTAAAAATAAATAAAATAAACTTAGATAAAATATTATGTCTAACATAAAACCATCATCGTAATTTTCGGATATCCAAATTTGTGATATAACTAGTTATTGACAAGTTCATCAAATTATTTAAACAAAAAAATATTGTCAAAAATGTCTCATTTCATATTTTCACTTTTGGCCTCAAATAACCATGAGAAGACTCATAATCATATTTACCTCACTGACAAATCTTTATCTTTTTGATAACTTTGTCTAAATTCATGTGCTAACTGTTTGCGAAAGTGGTTTGACCATTTTATCATGTATAAAATCTTTTTGTATTTTTCTCTTTTAATGACAGGATGTTGACTTTCATTATTTAACAAATAATTTTTAGGATCACGGAGTAAGAAGCACAACTCATGAAGAAGCGTCCATTTGGATAAAATTCATCGTCCTTGATTTTTCACAAATCCCCAAACCAAGCTTAAAAACGAAATCATTGCTAAATACAACTTAGATGCTAACACTACTCATAGATGCTACTTGTGTACGCGCAACTACTTCTTGCTCCCATGTTCCTAATTACTCTAAGGATTTTATTCTAAAAAATGAGTTTGTTTTTCTTATTTCGATAAGTTTTTAGTCTGATAAAAGCACCTAGTTTAAACGCTAACTAGTTTAAAATCCTTCCCTCGAGAGCTGTTGCCCATAAAAATGAGGTCCACATCAAGGTCCTAATTTAACATGATTTAGGGGGTATCCTTTGTATTTCAACTGAAAGAACTCATCTACGAGTCCAGAGACAGAAGCTTTATTAGGATATCCTTTGAGTCAAAGTTTTGCATTGTTAACATTTTTAAGCACATTTAGCCCTCGTCCCTTAAACAACCAAAACAACGTCAAGAATCAGTAGTCTTATTATGACCTTGGGAATTTTCCTCAACCTTTTTGAAGTATGAGATAACGGCAGCTAACCGTCAGGAAACAGAAAACTTTTATGGCTTTAGATTATTAAATTTATTTACTTCCACCTTTTGAACAACCATGTCAACGGGAATGAACCGTCTAGCATAGTAGTCTATTATGGCTTCGGTTTATTATTACATATATGGTGCCAAACCCCGAGTCCTGCGGTCTTTAGACAACCGAAATGATAAGGATTAAAAACATATGTTTTTAGGGGGTCATTTAAGCCCTAAATAGATACATTTTATATCTGTTACTGCTTAAAATCGTTCATTTTCACATTTTAGGTCTTTTGGAAGCAAAATGTTGAAATCAAACACTTTTGGACGAAAATGAGCAAAAACATGAAAAAAACGACAAAGTCAAGAAACAAGGCTAATTTCTACACCTGACGGCGTCCCAACCCAAAGGGCGACGCCGTCGCTAAGAAGGTTTTCTAATAAAACTTCAAGCGACGGCTTAGACGTGATTTTGGTTCTACAACATGACGGCGTCACGCCTTATTTCTAGAGGGTGTCTCCCTTTATTTTACACCAGATGACCAAGACCCATTCCAAGACGACGTCCCTATCGAAGCCAGACGGCGTTACACTTCCTCACTTGACGTCGTCCCAACGATGACTTGGCCCAAACGAAACCATAATAACGGCGACCAGACGGCGTCACCATCAAAAGGTGACGCTGTCGCATTTGTAAATCTATATATAGACTTTGATTTTTCTGCATTTAGAAGAGGAATATTTTGGAGAGCAAAATCTATTTCGTTCATATTCCAACTTGGGCAGTATTTTAAGGTTCCAAACCCTTCTTTACACTAAAAGATAAGTTTGTTAATCCATTACATCACCATGTTTATCATATGTACATGTTTAGTTGTTTGTGTGTGTGCATGCTTATCTATCATGAGTAGCTAAATTACTATTGTGTTTGCATAGATCTATGAAACCTAGTTGTTGATTATTGTTTGGTTGTCTCTTGTTTTAATTGGTAGACGCTAGAGTAAGGAAAACTGGCTTCTTCTTTAATTGTTGCGAGCTTGAACGTCCTAAATAGCACAAAACTTGAGAGTGCACTTGAGCCATCGTTGTGTTTATTGCGTGAGTCGTAGCTTTAGGATAATAGAGTATTCGGGGAAGATACTACGGTACTTGGCGATCCCGGATAGTCTATAGGAGAGTTACAATTCATAGAACTAGGGAATTAGGCACCCCCTATGACCAACACGGAATACAACGCACCAATTAAGATGACAACATTGCCGACATCTTAACTAAGCCTCTTAAACGAGAACCTTTTAATCTTCTTAGACTTGGTTTAGGGTTAATGGAACCAAACATGTAGGATAAACATAGCCCAAAACATTAGAATAGTCAAAACAAAACAATTTTGTTTTGTATCTGCTACTGTAGCCCCGACACCAAACGACAACACAGACGGAACCAAAAATTTGGTACCGTCTGGTCCATGGTGTCTACAGAAGCAAAACTGCTACCTACAAAACATCTTCTTCCTCAAAACCCACTTTACTAAAACGTGTAAACATTAAACCAAGCTCATTATTGACACCTTCCCACTCACTAATCACTAGAGATAACATCATTGTAAGTATCCTAACTATATTTTATCTCTTAATTCTGAGTCTAGGATTCTCATTTGTGCACAAAATCATTACAAATCATTACATGGGGCTTATGTATGCTTTTGTACTAAATATGAACTCAATTGGCAAATTGCATAACTAGTCATTGAAATTAGGTACTACATTATCATATTGCATAAACAAATCATGCTTCCCACTAATCAATAGATAATGACTATAAGGCCTTATTCAAATAACCAAACATCCCATGTCAAAAAAAATTGAAAAGCTTCTCACTTGTAGGAAAACAATTTTTCATTGTTAATACAAATAGAAACGTTAGACTTTCATCACTTGCATGCTCTTGAATACTAAAGGTAGTGCATAACTAATATGCATTCCCGGGTATATTCAAATGAAGCCACATTGAATTAGGAGCATTTGGGTTATCTCATGGTATTTGCCAAACACCCCACTAAAACCATTTTTGTGCATAAAAAGAGTCGAGATAATCGCAACTCCAAATCGTTTTCATATAGACACACACTAGAACCAAAACGTTAAAGTTTATTCTCATTTTTAACATACTAATTCTTGCTCCTAGGAATAACCATGGTAGCCGCAAGATTCTATGATCACAAGGACACTCTTGGCTACATTCCCAAACATCACAAAACCAAAGGACTTTCCAAGGAACAAGTAGAAATCTTTAAGAGTCTAGAATCAAGGTATTTCCATGAGGGTAGAATTGATGAGTGTCTAAATACTCATCATTTTTGTACCATTTAAACTGCAAAAACATCTGAAAACACTCAGAAATGCATCAAAATGATAAAAATATCACAAATAAGTGTTTTATGTGTTTTAAATGCAAAAATATCAAAAGCTGGTGAAAAACATATCAAGTTTGCATAATTGGCAGTTTTTGTCCCCCAAGTTTCAAAAGTTGTCAAAAACAGTCCCTGGTAAAACAAAATAATGAAAAATATCATTTCAAGTCCCTAGGGATTCATAAGTTGTCAAAATTGGTCCTTGAGATTTAAAATTACAAATTTACAACTTAGGTCCCTAAACTTTGAAATTTGTCAAAAATAGTCCTTGGGAATTTGAAATTGTCAAAACTAGTCCTTGTACTATTAGAACTTGTCAGTTTTGGTCCTTGTGACAACTTTGGAATAATGGCAGAAATGGTCCCTCTAATTTGGCAGATTTACAAGTTTGGTCCTTATCATTAATATTAAACCAAGCCATTAAATCATTTTGACCCCTGCCTTTTATACCCTGTGACCCCTGCCAACCTTTGACCCTTCCCTTTTTGACCCCCCAGGTCAAACTCAGTCAAACACCCCCTTTCCCACCTTATCCTGTTTATCATCCCCTTCCACTTGCCTGCTCTGCAACTCCTTCTTCCAACACCTCTCCCATCACCCAGGCCTTATCCCTTCCACTCTCACCCCCTCATCATCATACCTAGTCCACCCCCTCTAGTTGTAGTCTAAAAGCCCAGAGGTCAAATACCACCTTTCCCGCCAAAATTGACAAAATGGCCAAAACTCACAAAAGTGACCCAATAGCTCTGGAATCAAGTGGGATCCACTCAGAAGGACACGTGGAAGCTGTTTGAGTATAAAAAAAAAGAAGAGGGGCAACTGAAGAAGCAGTAGTTTTAGTTTTATTTTCTTTGTATGTCGTTTTTTTTAGTAATTTTAATTAGAGTGCTAAAATGTAATTTTAAGCTTTAAATGTGTTAAATTCAAGTCATTATATCATTGTAAGTCACTTTTAAGTATCAATCTCAAGTTTTTATATAAATTCTAAATCTCATGTTCACTGTTGAAAATTTGAGTTTCAAACTCTTGTATTAAAGCTGCTATTAGCTTATTTTTAAGTTCAATCAGGGTTACTTAAGCTCCATACAGCTTTTGGTAAGCTTGGAGATCAGTTTCAAGCAAATTAGGTTCATGGTCAACAAAAGTCAACTGGGGTGCTAAACTGGAAAATGGTGATCTTGGGTTGATGCAGTGGTTGGTTTTGGGTTGGAGATGGAGTAGAATAGCAGTTATGGGTTTGGTTTTAGCCTGCAACATAAGCTAGGTCCTTGTGAGTGTATCTCATTTCCATTTTTTTTAACTCAGTTTACATATTGTGTTTGTGTTTGTATCTGTGATCATTAATGGATTAAACTTGTTTACTTAGTTGTAATTAGGGTAACTTAAATCATATTAAGCCTTGGATTATACCAGTTCAGTAGTTTACTCAGTTTAAAAATGCTAATCAATTTCTAATGTGGTGTTTGGATCATCTGCTTGTTTGAGTTTTAGTTCTTGTTTGTGTTCATAACCTGCCTACTCAGTCCTATTTAGCCATTTGAAACTCATTTGAGTCAGTTAAGTGTACCTTAGAACCTTAAAAGTCAAAATCATAGTTAATATGTCTTATAAGCTTATCAGTTGGAATTTTCAAAGAGCCAAAGTTTGATTCATGTTTAGAATTCATAGAGGCATCTTAATATAGCTTTATTTTATCTTAATGCATCATAATGAGCCCATAAATTAAGCTCAAATCTCATGAAAGTCAAAGTTCAATTCTGATAAAAAGTCAAATTAGTTGAAAAATCTAGTTTTGACCCAAGCTTGGGTGATTTTTCATGGACTCACTTTAAGTTCAATTCAAGTGCAATTTTGGTTTTAATAACTTCATCTGGTCTATTTCCTTATTGTTAATTTTGTAGATTTTTGGTAATTTTCTACAAGCTCCAAATGAGCTTGTCAAAAAGGACAAAAGTGCCCTGTGCACAAGGACTGAGACTGCACAGGTATTGTGCAGTTTGTGCAGCCCTTGCACAGTGCTCAGTTGAGCTTGTCATGGTCTAGTCTTTGGCTTATAGATAGCCACCCAGGTCTTCTTGAGGTTCCCACTTCTGTTTTTCCTTTTCAGCTTATTGTGTAGCTTATGCTTAAGCTTAAAGTAGCCTATCAAAAGCTGTTTTTAACTTATAATCTCATTTCATCAAATCTGTTCAATCAAGCTCAATAGAGGTTAAGGTTTGTTGTTTTCAGTTACTTTAGAGCTCTTTTAGCTTATTCAAGCTTCTGTATCAAGTTGGTGCTTATTTGTGGCTATTTGCTTATTTAAAGTGCTTATTTATAAGCAGTCTCCACAGCAGTTCCATTTTCCTCCACACAAGCACCTGTTTTTATATTTTTCTTAGATTCCTCATATTATTTTAAGCTTTTCTTGAATTTTTCAGATTTTTCCAAGCCTGTTTGGTATTTTTCTCCATTTAATTTAGTTTTTAAGCATTTTTAATTAGCTTTTATTGCAATTAATTAAGAAAAGGTTCAAAAAAATAAGTTTTCATTTTTCTTAAGTTAAGATAAATATAAAAAGACAAAAAAAACATTTTTCTAGATTTTTCTTAGTTAAATTTGTATTTTTAAGTAATTTAAGTAGTTTTAAATAGTTTTTAATTCCTAGAAAATACAAAAATAATCAGAAAAATACAAAAATAGTTTTGAAAATTCTATTTTGTTATTTTAGATTTTTCCAATTCATTATTTTATTTTTCTAGCTTTAATTCATATTTTCTTTTATTTTAGGTTATTATTAAATACTTAAAAATAGTTTTTAATTAATAATAATTAGATAAATAGTTATAAAAATAATTTTCTTTTTCTATAAATTTTCTTTTATCATTAGGATTGTAAAAATGTCATTTTCATATTTTTAGGACTTTTATTTCTTAGATCTCACTTTTTATTTTGTACGTTTACGTAATTTTATTTAAACGTAAGTTTTAAGTTTTTAAACGTTCATCAATTTTAAAAATAGTGATAGCGTTTATTTAATATTTTTTATCTTTTTAATTCTCTTTAATTTGCATTTAAGCCCCTGTAGTTTATGTACTTTTTCCTTAGTTATAATAAATCACAATCCTTTTCCATTCAAATCCTCGCGATCACTACACGTTTGACTATTCTCGCACAGCTCGTTGGGACTTAACGACCTGGGGAAACACTATACTCTCCTGATCTTCATTGCATTTGTGCTTAAACTGTTTTAAGTTTGTTACGTCGGCCATTCACAAGTGGTCGGCTTGCGTGACAAAACTTGACGGTTTTGCACGGATCAAATTTTGGCGCCGCTGCCGGGGAGCAGTGCTAATAGTCTTACGTTTAGCAGATTAGTGATTTGAATATTCACTCCTTGTTTATACCATCTGTATGTATTTATATTTTCTTATAAAAATCAAAAATCCAAAAAGATTTTCATTCTTTGTTTTTATATCATGTTTTTCAAAAATACCAAAAATATTCCTCTGTACCCTCTTACCCTTTTTGATTCTTTATCCCTTTACCCTCTATCCATTTGATTCTAACTTCTTTTATTCTCATGGAATCTCTCGACTGCGACGAATTCTGGGACAAAGTTGAAAAACGTGATGCTTTATCACAAATGTCAAGAATTCGTGTTGTTCGTGATGATCCATTAATTATGCTTAGGGAAATGGAAAGAGAAACCGGGGTGACAAAGGACCAAGTACTTCCCTCTAATAATGGAAGTGCTAAAAACGTCCAACCCACGGTTATCCAAAGATCTAATCCCTCAATTGCTCCTAAGCCGTCTAGAATTGATCCTAAACTTTCACGATTCACGGTTAAAAGCAAACATGCAGAATTCAGACCGGTGACCAGCAAGAATGACTTGCCTAATCTTCACGTTTCTCAAAAACCAGAACCAGAGACCATAACGGAAGTGGTGGAAATTGCTAGCTCTCAGAGCACACCACTTGTCCCACCTCCGGATTTTTCAAAATGTTCTTCGAGACTTGATAGTCATTCAGATCACCATGTTGGTTTTGTCGATTCTTTGAATAAACAGATTCCTTCTCATAACTCTCAAATGAAATCGTTTATTCCTTGTGTCGGTTGTGGTGAGCCTCTTTCTGGTTCACCCTGTCGTTGGTGTACGTGTGTACAATGTGGTAATGATATTCGTAACGGGAGTTGTTTGTTTTGTGGTTCGAGGAATTCATTTGATTATGATCCTAATCAGAACTCATTTAACGACTCCTCGAACTTTTCCAATTACCCCCCACAGCCCGACATATCTTCATATAACCAACATAACTGCTGTGAATTTTGTGGAGGTCCTCACCAAGGATTTGAGTGTCAATCCGGAAACACGTTTGTCTATGAACAGTTTTCCGGTGATGCTCAGAACTTTGGTTATGACCAATATCCATATAATTCACCAGTCCAGACTCAGCAGTTCTACTGTTGTGAGTACTGTGGAGGTCCCCATTTCAGCTCTGATTGTCAAACAGGGAATCCATTTCCTTGTAACAATTACGACTATCCATATCACGACCAACCTCCACAGTGCCAAATGACTCAAACTCCTCAACAAACCCAACAAGACACTTATCTAGAGCTTCTGAAGTCAGTGGAAAGAACTGAGGAGTTGAGAAAAACAGCACTTCATAATATTCCCAGTTTTTCTTGTGTATATTGTGGGGGTCCTCATGATGATTATCAATGTCAACCTTCCGGTTTTGACAAATCTCCACTCCCACAATGTCCTGTCATTCAAAATTCACATGAGAAATCCATGGAAGAATTGCTAGCTGAAGAGCATGCTGCTAAAATAAATTCCCAAATTGCCTTTGAAAAATCTATTAAGGAATCAATTGCAAAAGAAAAAGCAGCCAGATCTAGCTCTCAATTTCATTTTATTCCTGATGATAGTGATGATGAAGATACACTTGATTCATCAAGTTCATCAGATGATATCCCAGCAGTTGAGATTCATTCTCAAACAACTGCTATCACACCCAAAGCTCCCACTCACTCTCTGAACATGGGGGACGAGCATCTTGACACTGTTCCTAAATAGGAATCGGACGAATTCATAAAGTCTAGTGTTGAGAACCTTGTCCCAATCCCAAGAGAGTCACAGGGAATTCTTGATCATGTGTGTGATATCCCTCCTCCTCTTGTCTTCCAAAATGATCATATTGAGATGTTCTCCGATTCTAATGATGATGATTTGTTATCTTGTGGAGACATCGTTTATGTGGAAGATTTACCTTCTGATCTTGTTAGCTTAGAAGAAGAGAATGATGAAGTTACTGACACTGAAATCAAAGATGAAGCACTTCGTGCAACATTACTAAATGTCAGTCTTCTCATTTCTAAAATCGAGGCTTTCAATATTTCATCTCCTATCCCCATTAAGGATAGTGACATTCTTTCCGATGATTCTATTCCGGAAATGAAAGCCTTCTGTTTTGATAATATGGGAGAGAAGATTAGTGGCAGTACCACTTTTCATCCTCATAATTCTCTCCCCGATTATGAATCATTTACATTAGAGGAGTTCACCAATGAACCCACTCATATCAATTCTGAATATGATTCATTCACCTTCATGGAGTTCTCAGATGAACTCACTCATATCATATCTCCGCCAGAGTATGATAACTTCTACTTTGATCTAGACACACCCGGGATATGTCTAGACCAATTGAGCTTAAAAGATGAAATTCATGCTATTATGAATTCTCCTTCTGATGATGATGAGTTAGTCAAGATTATTATCATGACTTTCTTTCTCTTCTTCACCTATCCCGTGGCTTCTCCTGTTCTTCACTCCTTCGGGAATGAAGACATTATCTTTGATCCAGGCATTTCCATGTACCATTTGTGAGCCGGGTATGTCTCTGTATCTCATCGGTGTGGAACTTTCACGTACTTCAATGTTTATCCAAACGTCTTGAATGAAAGTCCGATGGAGATTGTCCCTTCCACTTACTTCCCCATGAACAAAGTAATTCGGGGTCGAGTCAAGCTAGCGACTCGGTAATCAAAAACAGTAGTTAAACATGGGTTTTCACCCGTGTGTACCACCCTAGTGTGGGGGAGATGCCCCACATGTTGTATATAGATATAAAAAATGAATGAAAATTGTAAATATTAAAAAGAGAATAATTGTTGTGTTTCTACACTTAGCTAGTAATGTTATCTTTTTACGTTCTAAGTTTCGGCATAACAGCCGGTACTTTGAATATTGAGGACAATATTCATTTCTAAGTGTGGGGGGGAAATTCTGGCGAATTTGATCATAAATGTACCCTTTTAGTCCCTTTTTCCCCCAAAATGGCCAAATTTAAAATTTTTTTTAGTGGAAATACTATGTACTAAACACAACAAATGGTAATCAGTCCACCATGTCTAACCCACATAAGGACTGGCTAATCCAGGAGCAAACGGCTCTTGGTAAAGATATCTCAAATCCGTTGACGGCTTGCAATTTGCCCAAAATTGTATGGTATTCAGCTCACCATATCCTTAAAAGTGAAGAGTTGGCTAGCCCGCAAGTTTATGGCTTGTGGTAAAGGCAGTGGAAAAACCATAATTGGTAATCAGCTCACCAAAGATAATATTGATAATTTATCTAAGAGTTGGCTAGTCCAGAAGCAAACGGCTTCTGGTAAAGACAAATCAAATCCGTTGAAAGCTGGTGATTTGCTCAAAATCATTTGGTTATCGATGTACCAAGGTTCTTACTTGAACTGAAACATTTGGCTACTCCAGAAGTAATGGCTTTTGGTAAAGAGATAAAATCCATTAATTTTTCTCAAAACATTGCTAGGGACTAGCAATATCTTAGTGTGGGGGATTGATGAGTGTCTAAATACTCATCATTTTTGTACCATTTAAACTGCAAAAACATCTGAAAACACTCAGAAATGCATCAAAATGATAAAAATATCACAAATAAGTGTTTTATGTGTTTTAAATGCAAAAATATCAAAATCTGGTGAAAAACGTATCAAGTTTGCATAATTGGCAGTTTTAGTCTCCCAAGTTTCAAAAGTTGTCAAAAACAGTCCTTGGTAAAACAAAATAATGAAAAATAACATTTCAAGTCCCTAGGGATTCATAAGTTGTCAAAATTGGTCCTTGAGATTTAAAATTACAAATTTACAACTTAGGTCCCTAAACTTTGAAATTTGGCAAAAATAGTCCTTGGGAATTTGAAATTGTCAAAACTAGTCCTTGTACTATTATAACTTGTCAGTTTTGGTCCTTGTGACAACTTTGGAATAATGGCAGAAATGGTCCCTCTAATTTGGCAGATTTACAAGTTTGGTCCTTATCATTAATATTAAACCAAGCCATTAAATCATTTTGACCCCTGCCTTTTATACCCTGTGACCCCTGCCAACCTTTGACCCTTCCCTTTTTGACCCCCCAGGTCAAACTCAGTCAAACACCCCCTTTCCCACCTTATCATGTTTATCATCCCCTTCCACTTGCCTGCTCTGCAACTCCTTCTCCCAACACCTCTCCCATCACCCAGGCCTTATCCCTTCCACTCTCACCCCCTCATCATCATACCTAGTCCACCCCCCCCTAGTTGCAGTCTAAAAGCCCAGAGGTCAAATACCACCTTTCCCGCCAAAATTGACAAAATGGCCAAAACTCACAAAAGTGACCCAATAGCTCTGGAATCAAGTGGGATCCACTCAGAAGGACACGTGGAAGCTGTTTGAGTATAAAAAAAGAGAAGAGGGGCAACTGAAGAAGCAGTAGTTTTAGTTTTATTTTCTTTGTATGTCGTTTTTTTTAGTAATTTTAATTAGAGTGCTAAAATGTAATTTTAAGCTTTAAATGTGTTAAATTCAAGTCATTATATCATTGTAAGTCACTTTTAAGTATCAATCTCAAGTTTTTATATAAATTCTAAATCTCATGTTCACTGTTGAAAATTTGAGTTTCAAACTCTTGTATTAAAGCTGCTATTAGCTTATTTTTAAGTTCAATCAGGGTTACTTAAGCTCCATACATCTTTTGGTAAGCTTGGAGATCAGTTTCAAGCAAATTAGGTTCATGGTCAACAAAAGTCAACTGGGGTGCTAAACTGGAAAATGGTGATCTTGGGTTGATGCAGTGGTTTGTTTTGGGTTGGAGATGGAGTAGAATAGCAGTTATGGGTTTGGTTTTAGCCTGCAACATAAGCTAGGTCCTTGTGAGTGTATCTCATTTCCATTTTTTTTAACTCAATTTACATATTGTGTTTGTGTTTGTATCTGTGATCATTAATGGATTAAACTTGTTTACTTAGTTGTAATTAGGGTAACTTAAATCATATTAAGCCTTGGATTATACCAGTTCAGTAGTTTACTCAGTTTAAAAATGCTAATCAATTTCTAATGTGGTGTTTGGATCATCTGCTTGTTTGAGTTTTAGTTCTTGTTTGTGTTCATAACCTGCCTACTCAGTCCTATTTAGCCATTTGAAACTCATTTGAGTCAGTTAAGTGTACCTTAGAACCTTAAAAGTCAAAATCATAGTTAATATGTCTTATAAGCTTATCAGTTGGAATTTTCAAAGAGCCAAAGTTTGATTCATGTTTAGAATTCATAGAGGCATCTTAATATAGCTTTATTTTATCTTAATGCATCATAATGAGCCCATAAATTAAGCTCAAATCTCATGAAAGTCAAAGTTCAATTCTGATAAAAAGTCAAATTAGTTGAAAAATCTAGTTTTGACCCAAGCTTGGGTGATTTTTCATGGACTCACTTTAAGTTCAATTTAAGTGCAATTTTGGTTTTAATAACTTCATCTGGTCTATTTACTTATTGTTAATTTTGTAGATTTTTGGTAATTTTCTACAAGCTCCAAATGAGCTTGTCAAAAAGGACAAAAGTGCCCTGTGCACAAGGACTGAGACTGCACAGGTATTGTGCAGTTTGTGCAGCCCTTGCACAGTGCTCAGTTGAGCTTGTCATGGTCTAGTCTTTGGCTTATAGATAGCCACCCAGGTCTTCTTGAGGTTCCCACTTCTGTTTTTCCTTTTCAGCTTATTGTGTAGCTTATGCTTAAGCTTAAAGTAGCCTATCAAAAGCTGTTTTTAACTTATAATCTCATTTCATCAAATCTGTTCAATCAAGCTCAATAGAGGTTAAGGTTTGTTGTTTTCAGTTACTTTAGAGCTCTTTTAGCTTATTCAAGCTTCTGTATCAAGTTGGTGCTTATTTGTGGCTATTTGCTTATTTAAAGTGCTTATTTATAAGCAGTCTCCACAGCAGTTCCATTTTCCTCCACACAAGCACCTGTTTTTATATTTTTCTTAGATTCCTCATATTATTTTAAGCTTTTCTTGAATTTTTCAGATTTTTCCAAGCCTGTTTGGTATTTTTCTCCATTTAATTTAGTTTTTAAGCATTTTTAATTAGCTTTTATTGCAATTAATTAAGAAAAGGTTCAAAAAAATAACTTTTCATTTTTCTTAAGTTAAGATAAATATAAAAAGACAAAAAAATATTTTTCTAGATTTTTCTTAGTTAAATTTGTATTTTTAAGTAATTTAAGTAGTTTTAAATAGTTTTTAATTCCTAGAAAATACAAAAATAATCAAAAAAATACAAAAATAGTTTTGAAAATTCTATTTTGTTATTTTAGATTTTTCCAATTCATAATTTTATTTTTCTAGCTTTAATTCATATTTTCTTTTATTTTAGGTTATTATTAAATACTTAAAAATAGTTTTTAATTAATAATAATTAGATAAATAGTTATAAAAATAATTTTCTTTTTCTATAAATTTTCTTTTATCATTAGGATTGTAAAAATGTCATTTTCATATTTTTAGGACTTTTATTTCTTAGATCTCACTTTTTATTTTGTACGTTTACGTAATTTTATTTAAACGTAAGTTTTAAGTTTTTAAACGTTCATCAATTTTAAAAATAGTGATAGCGTTTATTTAATATTTTTTATCTTTTTAATTCTCTTTAATTTGCATTTAAGCCCCTGTAGTTTATGTACTTTTTCCTTAGTTATAATAAATCACAATCCTTTTCCATTCAAATCCTCGCGATCACTACACGTTTGACTATTCTCGCACAGCTCGTTGGGACTTAACGACCTGGGGAAACACTATACTCTCCTGATCTTCATTGCATTTGTGCTTAAACTGTTTTAAGTTTGTTACGGTCGGCCATTCACAAGTGGTCGGCTTGCGTGACAAAACTTGACGGTTTTGCACGGATCAAGAACCATTCACCCATCTTTCATTGAAAATACCAATCTCCGTGAAGAACTAGCCGCCATTCAATTCGATTATCTTCTTGACATCGATGAACCAATTTGTCATAGGTTTGTGTTAGAGTTCTATGCTAGTGTGACCGGCTTTAGTGATGAAGATGATGATGAGTTTTGTCTTAGGTTTAAAATCAATCAAAACGACTACACCATCACCTTAACCAACTTTGCTCAATTGCTAGGAATTCCCAACCGAGGGACATGTGTCTACTCGGATAAGTGGTCACTCACCATTCTTGATGCAAACAATGACCGCTCTCCTCCATACCAAACACCTCTAGCAAATAAGGATGTCATCCGTGAGCACCTATTTATCCCAAGGGGAGATACAACCCGAGTCACCCGAAAAGGAAAAGAAGTGAACCGAGATCCATATGGAATGGAGCTAAATGAACTTAAGCCCGAATTTAGGAAATGGGAAGAACTACTTAGAGCCAACGTCATTAGCACCATAGGAAATAGGGATCACATCAATGCTTGTCTTTTCCATATGCTCTACAACTTGTCCACCCGTCAACCATTCAATTTATCCTACTACATTGCTAGGAGAATGATTGATATTCCTACACAAGGATCGGTTGCTCTCCCATACGGGATGCTTCTCACCCGTCTCTATAGAGCCTTTGCACCAATTCCACCAAGCCCAAAAGGGATGCACCTTCACTATGAGCTCATCCCTCACATCTTTGTACCTTTGAGTGATGCACGAGTTGCTAAGACAAAAGGCAAGAGAGCAAAACCTCCAACTCCATCATCATCATCATCAAATAGCTCCGATGATGGTCTTCCAAACTCTCGCCTTCCACCTCATGAGTATTATGCATCTCTTCCCGAGATTGAGAATGAATCAGCAGAGTTCAAGCAAACCAAGGGGATGTTCAAGTGCCTTGGTAGAATGATGTCCAAGATCTACAAGAAGTTGGATAAGTGAGAATCGTTTTAAGGAGCGTTTGGAACAATATATTATCTCTAATGTTTGATACAATTTGGTTGTTTTTATCTTGTAGGATGATAATATAACTCGAAACAATGATGTATGCTAACAATCTTATGCAGGGAGATAGCACGAGTATGCTATCAAATTTTACCCATTTTTCACTATAATGTGAAAATCACTTGGCCTTGCTCAAAATCTATACTCCATTATGTTTGTACATGTGTTATTTACTTTTCCTAACTAGAAATGTTTAATGTCACATGTTTTGAGAAAAATTTCAGGTTTCAGAAATGTCCCCGACACTTTAAAATGTACTCTGTGAACTTTTCTGCTCTGTACGGAACGTTGGTTCCGTCTGTTATAAGAAATGGTACCGCCGTACCTGTACAGGCGGACCAGACGGCACCCTTTTTAAGGGTCCGTCCGTGTAAAATTTTGGTGTCGTGGATCCTCCAAGTAACTTTTTGAATTTCGGTTCTTTCGTTATTCCAAATTACTATCCATTGCTTGTAGGTCAATCTTAACTAGTTTGTACCCTTATTAGAACTAGTATAATACACTTAGGCATATAAGAAATCCACTTCCCACCAAAATTCAAAAATTTGAAAAATTCACCCAAGGAGCCCTTTGGCATAAAGGAAGGAACCAAAATTTTGGTACCTTGAAATCAGTGGGTAATCTGATTGTTAGGAACTTCCACTCATTAGAACACATTTATTGCAAATCTTTGCTTCTTCACTCCATCTCTCTTGTATGGCTTGACTTGGGTGATATGACTAGCATTTAACCCACTTCCAAATCATTAGGAACCTCATCCCTTCTATGGTTTAACATCAAATCAAACACATTTCTCCATAATTTTTCACTTCTATAAATTGAGAGGTTTTAACATGATCATCTTCACACCTTATTCATTCTTACCATCATCTAGCAAAGAAAAACACAAGTTAAAGTGACAAAATCCTCTCCTAAACCTTGCAAGAAAACCGCTAGAATTAGCGTGAGGCCTTTTTGCTTCGTCAACTTGAGCTCCTCATCCGAGTCTTCTCCACTCACAATCTCATCCCCCATACGAGATGATACAAGCCTAACTTTGGCTACTCCTACTCAATCACCAATTGTGATCACCACTCCACCACCCACAAAAACACCAACTTCACCACCACCGGCACCCATCCAAACATCCAAAACACCCTCACCACCAAAGTCTCCAACTCTCATTCCTTTGGAGTTATTTTCCACACCACCCACTTCTCCAAATCCTTTCTTGGAGGACTTGGACGACTTGCCTCCTAGGCCAAATCATCCACCACCATTGCCATCCTTTGGCACCATTGAGCGGATTGCTCATGACTCTCCTAGGCCATCTTTTGACCCAAATGCCCCATTAGGGCCGAAACCTCTTCTCTTTCACCCCATTCACAAAGACATCCATGGTCCTTTGTATGGGGACCAACCACTCCCTACATCAATGTCCCCTCACATAGAGGACATTGAGGAGTCCATGTGGGATGCTAATCCCACACGAGAGGAGATTCAAGCGGAACTCCAAAACCTCCACCAATTCAAAGGCATGGTGGATTCTCACCTAAGTGAGACTATGCAAATGCAAAATGCTTTGCTAGCCTCCATCATGACCACCCCAAACATCACCACCAACACCAACACATCCTCCATTCCACCACCACAACCTCATCAAACATACTACCCCCTAGGCATGGTTGCTCAACTTGTGACAAAACCGCCCAAACCATTGATCGGACCCGGGTAATGGTCCATGACTTCCAAGAGGAAATGAGGTTCATCCTCAATCACATCCTTTAGCGCCTCAACGCTCTTTCTCATCCACCATCTCATTAGAATGATCATAGATTAGCATTTCTTAGGATTATTTTTTTTCTCTTATACTAAAACACATCATTGTGTTCTCTTTTCATGATTCTTATTCATGAAAAATTTTAACTAATGAATGGTGTTTTCTATATTGTTGGTGCTTATTACATAGTGTTTGGAATTGCTTGTGAATGATGATTATTACTAACAAATCTTTTTGTAGCTTTTTCACAATCCATGTATCTTCCCATTGGCACCTAATTTAGGGGGAGCTTTGATCAAGGGGGAGATATAGGCTCCGGCTCATTATACATTCCGCATCGCATCTTCTTTTTGTTGAGACAAAAAGGGGGAGAATTATATAGAACTTGGTTATATTTGACTTTTCTGAAAAAGTCAAACTGCATACATTGACTTTCTGAAAAAGTAAACTGCATACTTTGACTTTCTGAAAAAGTCAACATCATGCCTCAACTAGTGAAGACTATGACTTTCTGAAAAAGTCAAACATCATGCACTTGCATTATTATTTCCTTTTCAAGTTCTAAAACTAATATTTTTATAACTCTTGCACAATCTTTGTATCTTCTATAAAAATAAAATTTATATTTTGTCCTCAACAAAAAGAGGGAGATTGTTAATACAAATATCGTCATTAAACGTTATTTATATTTTTGATCTTTACCTATGTTTTGTTAACGACAAAAGTAAATTTAATTTTTACAAAGCTTAAAGCTTGTCAAGTTTAATAGATATTAAAACAAGCTTTTTCAAATAAAATCTTCATCATTTAAGCATTTACATTGTGATTAATCATATCTTAATATGAGTATAAGCATAATGTATGATAGTAGTTTTTAGAATGCTTTAGTTTCTTAATAACTAAACATTACTTATGTATTTGCATATTTCTAAAAATAGAAAAACAACACATGACATCATGTGATGCATCATGGAAATCATTGGAAGATTTCATTAGACATTTTGTGTAGATTTGTACTCTTCATATCTTACACAATCTTGCATAGATATGGTTGACCTTGGCAAGATCTTGATATCTTGCTGTCAGACCCCGGCGGCACCAAACCAAGTAGTTTTTCATCCCTTCCCATCATACTCTCTTACATATCTTCTCTCTAACCTTTCTAACTCAGTTTCATATCATATTAGTGATCTCTTTTGTAGCAAAGAAGATCAAGTCACATTCAAGCTTCAAACGAGAAGTTGGAAGTCTTGTTTGTTTAGTGTTGTATGATCTTGTGTTGATTCATACTTCATTGTTGCATTAAACCATCATAATCTTGTGAGTGTGAGTGGTTAGTATTTTAGTCCTCAAAATACATTGTGTGTGGGAGTAGTTGTACCCTTGGAAAGAACTCGACATCTAGCTTAGTGTCGGAAATAGTGTAAGCGATGTGTAAAGGTTTTCTCCGCCGGTGAAAGGAGCTTGTTGACTAGTGAAGTTAAACTCTCGAGTGTGAGACTCGGAGAGTGGAGTAGGGCAAGGAAAAAGAGTCCTTGTAGACCGAACCACTATAAACAACAATATATTTATTCATCAAACAAAATACACGAAAAAAAATACACGATGGAGATTTTGAAAAAGTTTGGAATGATTTATGAAAAACATGTCAAAAATATTTAAAATATAAGCATAAATCAAACGTATTTCGTAAAATCTAAGGACAAGTATAGTTCTAATTCTCCTCCCCCACTTAAGATGTACAACGCCCTCGTTGTACAAATATGAATTAAAATACAATAAGCATAAGAATTAGAATGGGTTACTCCCCGGATATTGCTCGTAATGATCTTCCAAGGTAAGAATGTGAGCAGTAAAATGTGTGGAATCTGTATCGCCGACCTAGATACCAGCATGACCACACAGTATGTAGAATATCAAAAAACATCCCACCATAATGTTTCTTCAAAACCTGTCAAAACAAACAGGAAACACCACATACAAACCTCGTAATAATCATTGGTTAGATAAAATCAAATTTGAAAATTACATGCTTGATGATCGATATGTTGTATCCATGGTATGTTGGATACATCGTATCGACATCCTGTAGAAAATAAACAAGTACCAATCATGGTCTAATACGTTGTATCTTCAAAACATGGATACGTCGTATCAGAGGACCTGGCAAAAATCAAAACAGGGTATTAAAGCACCAAAAAGAAATAAATAAAAGTTTTAACTGGTCCAGGTGTTCGAATACGCCGTATCCCAGGGTGGGGAATACGTCGTATTGATGGACCCGGACAGAAAGTTAAGAAACAGTAAAAATGAGATAGAGTTTCGAGTTGTCTCCTGGGCAACACTTTTGTTTATTTCGGTGTCTTTAAGTTAGACTCTCTTTTGTCCTTCATCATATTTCATTAAGGCTCACATGTCCACGAGTGAGACTAGTAATAATCTCTTCATTCCTCTTGTACTCAGGACCTAAATTCAAACAACCTGCATAAATTCTCTTCATTTTCTCGTATGGATAATTGATCTCATCCACTTTGTATTTTTCGCTTAGCAACAAAGTAGGTGGCACCTAGTTGCATACCTTCTTTGAAAGATGTCGTATTCTATAGATCATGTTAGGCATTTGGTATGTCACCTCATTAATTCCGTCAGATAGGATATTAATACAATGAATTCTTCATCTTTAACCCTTATTTCTTTAAATGGTTCATCAAGAATCAATTGGGTTAATCCTTCATCAATATAATCACTTAAATCTTCCAAACATATAAATCAACAACCTAAGTAAAACATCCTACAAATATAGCCATATCCCTAATCACTACTACTAAGTTGTTTTCCCTAGGTTCTAGCTCATCTGCCACAATATTGTTAAACAACTCTCGCAAAATTACATTTATAGGCAGGATTGGATCAAAATATGAATGAAATTTTTTGAAGCCTACTAAGCATGGGAAATGTAAAATAAAGTGGTCATTTTCACAATCTTTCTTCCTATATCAACATAGCAAGGGGAACTGATTGTGAGACCTACATGGTTATTCTTTACCTCCAAGTTTTCTCCCCGTTGATCACCTCTCCATCATCTAGATCCTCATCAAGCATTTCATCATCTCCTAGAATTTCATGCAAATCAAAACCCATATCTGGATCAAACGCTAAATCGAGGTCTAAATCTAGATCATCCAATTCAAGAAAATCTCTATCTTCATAGCCTAACAAGTTCATCATTAAGCATCACATCACATATTTGTTCATTTTGCACACTTAAATCATCGGGAGCATCAATGTTTTCTATGGCATAAATAGAGGTATTAGTGAAGCTTATTAATTTATCATTTCTAAATACATCTCCTACTCTTAATGAAATTTATTTTTTGAAAACATCAATTTTAACATGTGCGATAGACAAAAAGGGTCTCCCTATAATAATATTACTTTTAGTTCCTTCTAGCATATATAAAATGACAAAATATAAAAACAAATTTATCAACCTTAACTAGAACATTTCCGAACCTTGGGACGTTTCACAGTTTTATCAGCCAATTCAATATTCAAACATGTAGGAGTAAGTTTTCCTGATCCTAGTTCAACAAAAGTTGAATAAGGCACTACACTAACACTTGCCCCTAGATCGGCTAAAGCTTTTTTTAAGAGAAATGTGACCAATAGTACAAGGCAAAGTAAAAATCCCTGGGTTTTTTTCTTTAGGTAGAAATGAGTCCTTCAACATAGCCGAGTAGCGCTTGTTCATCATTGCCTTTAACTCCTCCTCAAGTCTTAACTTCACCTTTAGCAAGGTCTTCAAGTACTTGGTATATTTAGGCATGTCCTTTAAAGCTTCCATAATTGAGATGTTGACTTGCAATTCTTTCAAACTTGCTAAGAATTTCTTGTCTAAGTTAATGTTTCTTCTTTCCACCAACCGACTTGGGAAAGGGACTGGTGGTTGATATGGTTCGACCGTAGGCCTTGGTACAGACTCCTTACCTTCATTTTCCTCCATGATAGCAACATGTTCTACCTGCTAAGTCACAAAAGGAACAATAGGAGAGAAAATATCCTCAATAATAGAGAAAGAGTCAAAATGTGATTCCTCAATAGTGGTGAGAGTTGAGTTGGTCTCGTGGGTTAGTCTTAGTGGAACTAGGTAAAGTTCCAAGAACCTCTCTTGCAAAACCTTGGCAATTTGCCCTACTTGATTCTCTATTGCCTTTATTGAAGCGGGGTTCAATCTAAGAGATTTGCACAATTTGATATTTCTAATAAACTAATTAAACTAATAAATGCAAGTAAAATACTATAGTGAAGGTAAGGTCGAGGTCTTATGATAGGAGAACGTACTAGCAAAGTTCATCATATTAAGTCATAGTGATTAATCTACTAGTGCAATGAATAAAAGATACTTCCATTGGTGAGTTAGGGAATGTAAACTGAGACTTGAGGAGCTTGCGATTACACACCATATCTATCGTAGACTAGGACAGATGGTCACGGTTACCTAGCCCTATGCATATCCGCCCTTAACCTGATGGTCACAGTGTTAATAAGCATCAAATATGCATAAAGTGTTTCAACTATTAAATGTAATTGATCCGTGCAAAACCGTCAAGTTTTATCACTCAAGTCTGCCACTTGTGAATGGCAGACCGTAACAAACTTAAAACAGCTTAAGCACGAATGCAATGAAGATCTGAGGAGTATAGGGTTTCCCCGGGTCGTTATGTCCCAGCGAGCTATGCAATGGATCACCCGACGAATAGTGATCGAGAGATTTGAACGAAAAAAAAGGGTTTGAATGATATTATAACTACAGGAAAAGCCAACAAATTACAACGGCTTAAATGCAAATTAAAGGAAATTAAAAAGATAAAAAATATTAAATAAACGCTATCACTATATTTAAAATGATGTTTTTGTTTTTATGTTTTTATAAAACTTAATTAAAAACTACGCGACGTACTAATGAAAACGTGAAACTCACACAATATAAATCCTAAAAATATGAAAATAACATTTTTACAATCCTAATGATAAAAGAAAATTTATAGAAAAATAAAATTATTTTTATAACTATTAAATTAATTATTATTAATTAAAAACTGTTTTTAACTATTAAATAATAACCTAAAATGAAAGAAAATATGAAATAAAGCTTGAAAAATAAAATTAAGACTTAGAAAAATCTAAAATATCAAAATAGAATTTTCAAAACTATTTTTATATTTTTCTGATTATTTTTGTATTTTCTAGGAATTAAAAACTATTAAAAACTAATTAAATGGCTTAAAAATACAAATTTAACTAAGAAAAATCTAGAAAAATATTTTTTTGGCTTTTTATATTTATCTTAACTTAAGAAAAATGAAAAATTATTTTTTTGAAACTTTTCTTAATTTTTTGTATTAAATGCTATTTAAAAATGCTTAAAAACTGAATTAAATCAAGAAAAATACTAAACAGGACAGGAAAAATATGAAAAATTCAGGATAACTCTAAAATAATATAAGGAAGCTAGGAAAAATAGAAAAACAAGTGCATGTGTGTAAGAATTAGGAACTGATGTGCAAAGTGCTTATAGATAAGCACTTTGAATAAGCAAATGGAGACCAATAAGCACCAAACCAGAACAGAAGCTTAAATATGCTAAAAGAACTAAAATGCAACAAGAATCAACAAGCTATAACCTCTGGATATCAAGCTCAAAAGATTTGATGAATTTGAGCTTTTGGCTAAAAACAGTTAAAGGGGGTCTACTTTGAGCTTAAAAATAAGCCAACCAATAAGCTGAAACTGCAAAATGGAAGTGGGACCCTGCACTAGACCTGGGTGACTATCTAAAACCCTAAGCTGAGACCTAGAGAAGCTCAAATGAGCCTAATGCAAACCTTGCCAAACCCCTGTGCAGACTCAGCTTTCACTGAGTCAGTTGCACAGGGGAGCTTATGCCCATTTGGCAAGCCCATATGAAGCTTATAGAAAAATCACAAAATTATGCAAAAATGACAACAAGAAACTAGAGCAGTTGAACTTTAAAAAGCCACAAGTCTCACTGAAATTGGCTCAGAAATGAGTTCACTAAAAATCTTTCTAGATTGGCCAAAACTGAGTATTTCACTATTGACTTTTTGAGACAGTTTTGCAAGTTTGACTATAATGAACTTTAAACTAGATTTATGGATTGAAATAGATGTTACATGATGAAATAAGGCTACTGCAACCTAACTCTATGGATTTTAAACACAAAATGAGATTTTGACTTTGTAAAAACTCAACAGATAAGTGATTAAGACAGATACATTGTGACATTGACTTTTGAGCAAATGCAGGCACAAGAACTGACTTAAATGAGTCAACTAGAACTACACAAACATAAGACTACAATTTCCTACTACTTAGCAGACCTCAAAGTCAGATAGTGCAGCAATTCCAAACACCCTTTATACCAACTGATTAGTAATTAAAATGATCTAAACACTAAACCAACTTGTAATAAGGATCAAACTAAGTTTACACGACCATAACATAACTATATTAACAGGTTAGAACTACCATTGATCACAGATACAAGTATAAGCATAAAATGCAAAATGACTTGAAATTTGAAAGTGAGAAAATCACTAACCACTGTCCAACTGCTAGCAGGCTAAAACCAAACCAAACCTATTCTAATTTAACCTTAATCCAACCCATTATCACCACTGCAACACCCATTTTCATCTCCAATTCCAATTTGCACCAACAGTTGACTTTTATTGACCAAGTACCAAAATGACTTAAACCTTGAATGCAAGCTTATACAAAGCTATCATAAGCTTATACAAGCTTGTTTGAGATTAAATACAAGCTACTGAAGGTTTGAACATAAGAATTTGAGAATGAAATTTGCAACAGTAACCTGAAACATGAAACTTACATAAAAAACTTGGATTGATGTTCAAAAGCTTAATACAATGATTTTTTAACTTGAATGTGATACATGGAAACTGAAATTACAACATGTTTAACTAAACTAAGACATTAATTTAAAAATCGACATTTAAGAAAAATGAAAAACTAACTACTTCCTCAATCTAGCTTCTTTCTTCCTTTTTATACACCCACATGTCTTCTTCTCTCTCTCTCTGAGCATATCCCATCAATTTTCCTGACCCTTGGATGATTTAAGTGAATATTGGCCATTGATTGGTTTTTGGCGGGAAATTTAGTTTTGACCTGCTGGGGTTGAGTGCTTGGGTAGAAGAGGCATTAAATGCTCTTTGGAGTTGTGTGGAAGTGGGGGGGGGGGACATGGAAGAGATAAGGTGAGGAGGGGGGATGGTTTTCTGGTTTTGCAGGTGAGCAAGTGGGGAGAAGAAGAAATTGGCGCCAAGGGTTGCTTGTTTGACCAAGTGGGTTGACTGGGCAGGCTAATATCAAGGGGGGGGTCCAAATGTGGTTAATGACAGGGGTCACTTGGGTTTGCAAGGGTCACAATTGGATTGACAAGGGTCTAAGGGTCAAAAAGGCTTAAATAACAAGGACCAATGATGTAAATTCTGAAAACACAAGGACCTAAGCTGCCATTCAAGCAAAGAGGTTTCAAGGGACCAAAAGTGACAATCTCACAAAGTATAAGGACCAAACTTGCCATTCTCTAATTTCCAAGGGCCATTTTTTGCCAATTTTAAAACTTGGAGGACCAAACTTGTAATTTTCTCAAACTTTTTATATTTTTCACCAAAGGACTAATTTTGACAAGTTATGATTTAAAAAGGACCTTTGGTGATTTTTCTTTTGAAATTAGGACTCAGGGACTATTTTTGACAATTTTAGAAACTTGGGGGACTGAAACTGCCAATTATGCAAACTTTGCTCATTTTTCATCTGATTTTAAACATTTTGCATCTGAAACATATAAAATGCAATTTTGGAATATTTTCAGTATTTTGATGCATTTCTGAGCATTTTTAAACGTTTTGCAGTTCAGATTGACCCAAAAATGATGAGTATTTACACACTCATCAGTAATCTATCTTGGTAATCACATACAAGTGAGACTACCTAAAACCTCGCAAATGGTCATCTATTAGGGTTCTCACGCTAACTTACTTGCCTTGGTTAACCTAGGGATACGGTCGGCTTCTAGTCCTAATGACAACGACCGTGAAGCTATGTTATCACGTATACCAACCATTATGATAAATCATAGAGATTAATTTATAACTTATAATCTTCAAAATAGCCAACATACTTCAAGCAAGTAAATAAATGCAATGAGCATGATATAAATAAATTATATCCAACAAAAATGCAATTAATCAAGTAGATGAATCAAAATAACAAGATAGTTATAAACATGGCTAACACCTAAGGGTGTTAGCCGATATTTTCAGTGGCAAGATACAATTGATTAATAAAAGCCAAACGAGTAGAACTCATAATAAAATCGAAATGATAACCAAATGATCAAACATAGTAAATGATACTCGAGATGCCCTCCTGGTGAGTCGTGGTGTTTTCTGACCTTCCTTTCCTCCAAAAGTCATATGTGAATGTTGTGGTGTGGAGTGGGATGCTTGAAAAGTCAGATTTCCTGGTAGTGATGTTAAGAACCTTGGTTGGCATCCTCACAGGTCCCTTAACCCTCAAGTTCTTGTCCTTGGATCCACGGATCAAATCATCACACAATCTAGTTCAAAAAATCAATATATTCATTAATAAACCAACATGCCCAATTCCAAAAAAAAAAAAACGACAATGAAAAATTAAAACTTTATAATCCAACTCTTTGATTACAATAACCTGATACTTTTGATAAACATTCTCATATTTCATAATTAACTTTGTAAAAACATTTTCTCATTAATGGAATGAGCCCTCTATTTATAGTTTTCTGTTATGTGTCGATACACCGTATCCATCATTCTCGATATGACACATTGGGCTTGTTCAGCGTGGGCTCCACTCATAAATATTATGAGATATCCATTAGCCGCCATTGTATACAACGTATTGGTAGAAATGCATACGTCGTATTCTTCAGTTTCCAAACTTGGATCTTTAAAGGCTAATCTTCCATATACGACGTATCACTAAGGTTGGATAGACCGTATTCATCCATTGACTTCATTTCTTCATATGTAAACCAAGTTTTATATACGATGTATGTCCATAAGTGGATATGTCGTATTCTTCGAAGTTAGGCAAGGTCTTGGATTTCTTCTAAGTGTAATGATACGATGTATCTAATTGGCTTTGATATGCTGTATTGGATGTCTGCTTAGCATGTACTTCGTTAACTTCTTCATTTAAGCTCCAAATAATGTCGTTTCCCGCTTCCTTTCCATAATTGCTCCATAATTATTAAGAATCACACAAGTAACTGATTAAGTAATGATTCTTATATAAAATGATAGTAAGTGAGCAATATATACGGGATAGATGATGTATAAATGTAGTACTTATTTGATCACATCGATGAACCATGGTGTGGCCATTCTTGCTGCTAAAATATTCTTCTTAGTCCACATTGGTTTTGAAGTCACACCTAAACCAAAAACAACATGCACTTGACATTGAGACTGAACCACATTTGCTTGAACTTCACTATGACATTGAGAATTAGATGGAACCACATCTGCTTGAACATAACTTTCAGATTGGCCACCAGTTGCTTGAACATGACTTTCAGATTGACCACCAGTTGCTTGCACATGACTTTGAGATTCAGCACCAGATTGACCTTAATCTTTTTTATTTACTTCAACATTCTTACTTTTAATATGTGTCTTCTTTTTTGATGCAACACTTAGCTGGGAACATGAACCTGTTTGTTGAGACTGACATCCACTACCATGACTTCCAGTTACACCTCATTGCCAAATATATGTTTTCTTGCTGTGTCCAACATTGCCACAAAAACCACAAACTACACTCCTACAAGACCTTGACAACTTACTATCTGTATCATTATCATCATTTTCAGTAGCTACCCTATTTCGTTTCTATTTGGCCTACTCTTTGGTTTATGATGTTTAGGTGGAAGAATTCTTGTGGGCACATTTGACTTTCCCAATATTCATTTCCATTTATGGGCTGAATAGTGTGGTTGTAAGTATCATGCCAAGCCTTAAGTAAATAACATGGATGAGCCCATGATTCTACAGATCCTACTTGCTTTCCATTCAATGCCATATACCGATTGGTAGCAACAACATGTTTACATGGCATACCTGTAATCTCCCATATTTTACAAGTACAATCCCTAGCTACAACATCCACAACACACTTATCTACCCATCCACTAACCTGATATTTATCTCCTTCATTCCCTAAAACACTATAATTACAAGTCTCTTTCTTAATTAAATCTAACATGTGTGTTGCATTTGGTATTAATGGCCCATCACTCTTATCAATTACATTCACAACATTAACTATTCTTTTCATACAAAATTCTCTAATGTTTTCTAAAGTAGTAATGATGGTTTTGTGCCTACCTTTCATTATTTCTCATTAAACATTTCACACATGTTATTAAGTAACACATCAGAATGAGCTCTTCCTATACAAGTATAAAAGATATTTTAGTAATACAAACAACAATGTTAAAACATAAAATATGTGCAGTTACACAAAGATTCAGTACCTGAAAAATGTAATCTTGACCAACGGATTGGTGGTATCTTAGTTAACTAAGCATGGCTAGGTTCGCTAAAACTCTTGAATGCATGCACAACTACCTCAAATTATTGGATGATTGTTGTTGTTGCACATCTCCACAAATGATCCTTGTAGGCTGTAGCATTCAATTGCAGTTTCACATTCTCATGGATGCGTCTCAAACGTAATCTGTGTTATGCATTAGGGAATACTACTGCTAAAGCTGGAATGATACCCTACAAAGGAACATAAATCCATTACTAATAAAAGTATCATTTATCAATCATATAAGTGAATATAATCAGCTATACATTGAAATTACCTTTTGTCTATCACTACTAAAAGTGTAGTTTGAAAATGGCTGCAAGCTAAGATCACATGCTATACATTGAAGAAATCAAGTCCATGAATCTTTGTTTTCAGCTTCTGCAACACCATAGGCTAATGGGTATATTTTATTGTTGTTATCAATGCCAACAACTGTAAGAAGCTGACAAGGAAAATGACCTCTCATAAAAGCACTATCTAATCCCAACAACTCTCATTGAAAAGCTTTATATCCTGCCTTCAAAGCACCTAAGCATACATAAATTCTCTTGAAAACTCTTTTTGGACTAGAGGGATCTATTGTAGTTTGTACACTTATCCTAACTATTGTATTAGGGTTTATTTTCTACAACTATACAACATAGTCTCTCAACATGATGTATTATAGCTTATGATCACCCCTAATCTCAATTTTCTGCCTTATTTTTTCCCTTTAATGTCTTTTGCATAGACATTTGAACTTCAAACTGTTTGAAGAGTTGATCTTGAACAACCCTAACTGGAATATCTGGATTGACTTGAACTTGGTCTAGTATTTTCTTTAAGAGAGACTTGTAGTCATAAGCTTTGATCTCTATTGATTGCAAACATTTGTATTCATCCCTGAAAGTTGTAACAATCCATGTATCTTGCGCTTTATCTTTAGCTACATACAATAACCATGGGCACTCTTTTGGTTCCTCATTGCATGCTCCCATAGATTCCTTCCTTTTGTTGCCTCTAGTTAATGGACCCTACCTTTTCTTTAAGGTTGTACCCAACCAACACCTTCACTTGGACCATAAACTGGTATTATACCCACACACTTAGCCCTACCTATTTCTTTGTCATTCTTCACCAATTGCAATTTCCTTTTAGTTTCTATTGAATGCATGTTTACAATTGTCTTTGATTTCTTTTGCAGAACTGAAACTTTGACCACAAAAAAAGAATGTTTTCTTAGCAACTTATTCTGCCTCACTTAACTTTTGTTTCCTGTATTCCCTTAACTTTTTCTTCCTTACAAATTCTAGATCATTTTTAGAACAACAATCACTTTCAAACTCATTATTATCTATGACATCTAAGTCATTTTGCACAAATAAATCATTTGGTATTTGGCTAGAGCTTCCTATATTTGGTAATTGTCTAGTCGTACTCACTTGGAACAAAGTAACCTCAACATCATACTTCTCAAAAGTATTCTCATCATCAACCAATATGTTTCCATCTTGAATGTTCTCATTAACATCATCATCACTCTCAAAAGTATTTGTTTCATTCTCATTGCCATCACCTAACTCTTATTCTATTTGACAGACATCTACAAATTTATCTATTTGGATATCGTCAATAGGTTTATGCTATTGCTCATTTTCATCACCTAACTCATCTTCAGTTTAACAGACCTCTACAAGTTTATCTATTTGGATATGGTCAACTGGTTTATCTATTTGCTCATTTCCATCACCTAATTCATTTGCAGTTTGACAGACTTCTACAGATGAAAACAATGGTTCAATTTCTGGCAACTGATTAGATTTTCTTAAAGTAATGACTTCCAAAGATGGTTATGTAACTTGACTTAAAAGCTCTACCACAGGCTCATTAACAATTTTGCTAAGAATATTTTTTTTAGTAATATGGAACAATATCAATAGTTGCCTTCTTCTTTGCTTCATACACCTCATCAATAACTGTCTTAATTGAGTTTAGAGTCATTTCACTAAGATCCAATCTTGTCTTACCATTTTCAACATAAACTTCTATGATCTTATGGTTATTAACAAGATCTTTCAATAATACATAATTCATAGTCTCACTTAAGCTATACAACCATCATGTAAATTACTACTAGGCTTGTTTTGCCTAGCTCGTAACCCATTTCATACATACAAACATCAAACTCTTCAACTGACTCAGTATCAACATCAACCAAATCAGCTATAGTTTTCTTACCTCCATTGTACATTTTACCAGGCCAGTATTTAAAAACACCATTGTGATGAATCCTTATGCTAAATATATTAGATCTACCACCTGAAAAAAATGTGAACATTATTAAACCTTAACTACAAAAAAGATTAACATATTAGATATTTCAACGATTATAACAAAAAACATACCATATTTCATCTTAGCAGAGTTGTACAAAACGGTATCATCAACTGGAATACCTAGACCTCTTCTTACTTTCCAAAGTGCAAAATCCATGTTGTGAAATCATTTATCTCAATAATATGACACTGGTTTTGTGACATGCAATTAGGGTTTGTGATAAATCTTGTAAAGAAAGTTTCGGGATTAAAAAATAGGTAGTGTAAGTGGTATAGATGTATATGAGGCGGAAAAATGGATGAGACATGTGGAAAGAAACATGATTAATTAAAGTGAATAATAATCAAAATATAAGAAATGACCATTATGCCTTTAGAGTAAAAACACACGTTTGATAGATAATGGAGGTTGACTGATGAATAACGATTAAAGAGACATTAAATGATGGAAAATATGAAAGTAAGGATCTTGGGTGACTGGAATTTTGCTATCAAACCTTTGCGTATGATTTTGATACAAGTTAAGAGACGAACGGTATATTTTACTCTTAATCCAACGAAAACAAAAATCTAAAGTCTCATTAACAACTCTACTCATTATCATTATGGCAATGTTATAAAATCACAATCATTAATTTCACCAAACCTAAACTATATAATCACTTTTAGTTCTCCATGTCACATGTAATTAAATGTTGCAAAAAAATCACACACTCAAAGGACTAATTTCACACACAAAACAATACCCAAAGGACCATTATTCACCACACACATTTCCATTTCCGGAAATAAATCCCCCTTTACCCAAAATCTAAGAATATGACTTTGGTAAGAACCTAGACAAGACCCATTTCCACGTGTCCCCTTTATTTTTATAAAAAAAATTTATTTCACACCTCTTGATTTAGCCGGCTGAAAGAAGTAACGCATAAACAAGAGCTGCGTGAGGGGTTTTCTTGTTTTTAAAAAAGATTCTTGGAAACTACAAAAAAAAAAAAAAGTTTTTTTTATAAAATATTGTGATGTGGGTTTGATTTGTTTTGGTTTTATAAAAAGATTTGAGATGGGTATAATTAGTACTTTGTTGGGGTTTACTGGATTTGGTATTGGTGTTTCTGCTGGTCTTGTTATTGGTTATTATCTCTTCATCTACTTTCAACCTACTGATGTCAAGGTATATATGATTAGTACTAGTACTACTTTTTGTGTGTAGATTTATGATCTTGTTTTTTGTTTTGTTGATTTGGTGTTGTTAAATCTTGATTAAAGAAAATCTGATGGTTTTGCATGTAGTTTATTTGTGGTTTATGTGACTTAGTGGTTAAGTAATGGTGTTAGATTAAGATGTAACTATGTAAGAGTTCTTGTTGAATAAATGTTGACTTGTTATCTATGATTTTGGTTAGATAGGTTGAGATGTTTTTGGGCTTTGTTAAAAAAAAGTGTTTTGGTAACCATGGTTTTCGACTTTTTAGCTGACTGATTTACGGGGTTTGAGTCCACCGGCACACAAACTTAAATTAGGTAAAGCCTTCCCCTTTTATGTGAGGTTGGCGTCGCTACTTTTGGATAGTTGTACCTTACGGGATTTGAACTTGAGACTTATCACATTCTTAGTTAACTTGATGTTTTTCAATCATGTTTCTGAAGAAAAAGGTTAGCTTGATGTTTTAAAGATTATTATTTTTAGTTTTGTTGTGGGTTTGATTTGTTTGTGTTGATAATGTTAAAAAGATGGAACTTTATGGATGGGTATTGATGTAGCAATCGGTTTTGTGTTTCTGGTAGTCGATTGGTTTAGGATGTTAGGTTATTATTTGGTCATTTGGGTTTGAAGGGTATTTTTGGAATTTTCTCTAACTTGTAAATTGGTGATCTATTTGGCCAGGATCCTGTTATTCGTCCATTGGTGGAACGAGACTCTGATACTTTGCAGAGTATGCTTCCTGAGATACCATCGTGGGTGAAAAACCCGGATTTTGATCGGGTATGTATTTCTTCGAATGGATGCTTATCTTACATTCTAGTTCGATAACTATGTTTTTGGTTGATTTTTTGTGGTATGATGCTTTATGTTGTCAATGTAGGTTGATTGGCTTAACAAATTCATCGAATACATGTGGCCTTATCTTGACAAGGTACTTGAATATGCGAACTTTGTTGTTTTTACATGGTTTATATGAATATGAATATCATCAATAACTTTTTTGTATGCATAGGCTATCTGCAAGACTGCAAAAGAGATTGCCAAGCCCATTATTGCCGAACAAATTCCCAAGTTTAAAGTTGATTCGGTCGAGTTTGAGACTCTTACATTAGGGTCTTTGCCTCCTACATTTCAAGGTAACTCCCATGCACATTTGTATTCTCTTTTGTTTTGGAAAATAGATTCTAGCCTGGTGAGCATTTCGTTTGCTCTTTAGCGAATTCATGTAAAGAATAATTTTCGCCACTTGAGTTGCAAAATAAAGAACTTTAAACACTCAAGTGCAGAAATCGAAATTGAATCACTAAATTTCAATACCTTGTTTTGTATCTGATATTAGAACAAACAAAAGTGGGAGACATGTAATAGATAATGGTAGAACAATACATGGTATGAGCGAATAAAACCATTTTTGGTAGTCAACTTAACTAATAGCGTAATGTTTCATCTGTGTGGAATTGCTTGGAACTTAATGTTTAACCGTATTTGTTACAAGTTATATCTCATATCCATAGGTTCTGTATTATATGTTATCCGATAGTCCCTCTATCCCATGAAACTGCCACATTTTCCTTTCCCCCCAAATTTAGATGATAACATGACCTGTATTTGCACATTTCTATTAAGCCATTATTGCATGTTACGGATTCTATTTCACAAGATTGTTCTAATTGGTCATTGTTAATGGGCATTTTAGACATTTGACTAACTGCTCTACATTATGTTACACATCTTGGGAGTGGCCAGGGAAAGGGTCGGAAACGGTCACCCGGCCGCGTACATCTGAGTCAAAGACTCACCCTTCTCGAGTAACCTGAATAGGGAAAACCTCAACTGTTTACTGTTTATGCGTGGAGGCAAAATTTCATATTTTATAGTACAGTGTGTTTGCAATAAGAACGTGTTTCACATTATGTTAGGGATGAAGGTGTATATTACCGATGAGAAGGAGCTGATTATGGAACCATCGCTAAAATGGGCTGGAAATCCCAATGTGGAAGTTGTTGCTAAAGCTTTTGGTTTAAAAGCAACAGTTCAGGTTATCTCTATTTCTCTTACTTTTGTGGAAAATGTTCCTCCAAATTTATTTGCGGGTTATCTGAATGATTATGATAATTTCAGGTGGTAGATTTACAAGTGTTTGCTGCACCTCGTATCACACTGAAACCACTTGTTCCCAGCTTTCCCTGCTTCGCTAAAATCTGCGTATCTCTCATGGAGAAGGTAAATCGGCTTCTTTTTGTTAGATTTCAGAACATGAAACATCGCATCCTCATTTCCAGTCAAGCTGAATGATCTTGAACCTCAGACTTTATCCCAGTTAGTTTATTGAAATGTTTTGAGTATGGGCCGAAATGTTTGTAACAAATTCCACAGTTATTGTTACACGGCTGTATAATCTTTAAGATACTTTTGGAAAGTGATGGAAAAGAGCCAATATATATTGCATTTTAGTTAATAAAAATGACGGTTGATATTGATCGTACATTTTCTTAACTAACATGTTCCTTCATTTCACAGCCACATGTAGATTTTGGACTCAGGCTTTTCGGGGCGGATCTTATGGCAATTCCTGGATTGTATAGGTTTGTCCAGGTAGATATGCTAGATCTCTAGTAACTGTATATAATTTCTTCTATGCTTAAATTATTTCACATATTTATGGGTGCTTAAAGCAACTGGCTCATAGCACGATATGTAACTTCATATGTTTTCAATGTATAAATATAGATTTTTATCAATTATTGCTAGAAGAACTGTTACACGTACTCTTATGTTCCAATATTTGAGATTTATCGACTTTTATTTCGATATTTTGCGATCTGAAAAGCTATCATGTGCAGGAACAAATCAAAACACAAGTTGCCAACATGTATCTTTGGCCTAAGACTCTTGAAGTACAAATATTGGATCCAACCAAGTAATGTTTATACCCGTTTCTTGTGCGCAATTCATATTTTTGTTAAAGTCCACGTCTTTACTAAATCGACTCCTTGACAATATGCAGAGCCCTAAAGAAACCCGTAGGAATTGTTCATGTGAAGGTTTTGAAGGCAATGAAGTTGAAAAAGAAAGATCTGTTAGGTGCTTCTGATCCTTATGTGAAAATAAAGCTCACTGAAACTAAGCTTCCATCAAAGAAAACAACCGTGAAGCATAAGAATCTGAATCCTGAATGGAATGAGGAATTCAACATGGTTGTTAAAGATCCGGAATCGCAGGCTGTAGAGTTCATAGTTTATGATTGGGAACAGGTATAGTACCTTGACATGTTTAACTCATAAATTAATAAATATTAATTAAGATTGTTATTATTAATTTTTATGAAGGTCACCATAGTCAACAATCTCTTCCTAAAATTCAAACACCAATCACTCTTTTCAAACTGAGTTATGACCCGTAAAAGGTCAAAGCTATTTAAAGGTGTATATAAATGCCTTAAGTGAGCCACATTGCATCGCTGCGATGTGAACGTTTAATTATGATTTGAAGGCAAATTTTTACAGTTGTTACTTTAATGTCATTCGACTAATCTGGTCAAATCTGTCCTTTCCAATTTAAATTTTACATAGTTTTTTTGCAGTTTTCCTCCCAATCTTTGATCATTTATTATTAAATTGTACAAAGCTCAACGTTGTTAAGATCTCTTTATAGATAAGTTTAACACTAATTATTTATAAGGTTTTGGAATGAGTTTATATGACAAAGGTCCTTCTACCAAAAGACCCTCATTAAGTCGATCTCATTGTTCTCAGGTTGGCAAACATGACAAGATGGGCATGAACGTTGTCCCTATAAAGGAACTTGTACCTGAAGAGCCCAAGGTCTTGACACTCGATCTCTTGAAGAATATGGATCCTAATGATGCTCAAAATGAGAAATCACGTGGACAAATTATGGTAGAGATGCTATATAAGCCTTTTAAGGAGGAAGATATGCCGACTTTTGAAGACGCTAGTACTGTACAGAAGGCATCTGAAGGAACACCGGCTGGTGGTGGTGAACTTGTAGTTATAGTTCATGAAGCTACTGATGTTGAAGGAAAACACCACACAAATCCTTATGTTCGAATCCTTTTCAAAGGAGAGGAGAGGAAAACAAAGGTATCAATTTGCAACACTTAACTCTTGGGTTCAATCTTTTTACATTTTTGGTGTTTAATCTTTTTTCTCTGGTTGTAGCATATCAAGAAGAACCGAGATCCAAGATGGAATGAGGAGTTCAAGTTCACGCTTGAGGAGCCTCCTGTTAACGATAAATTGCATGTGGAAGTTGCTAGTGCTTCTTCGAGGATTGGGCTACTGCATCCTAAGGTACTTTAACCTTTGTGGTCAAACTAAACTATTTATAAGCTTGTTTCATGTCATTGTCCACTATAGTATCAAAGTTATTATCTACTTTACATTTAAGCGATTTAGGAGCTCTTTTTTTATAAGAACAAACCCATTTAGGAGATTGTAAGCACGTGAATACATTTTGGTCGAGTTAGACGCATTTCGTTCCTAGCTAAATTTTTTAACTTCAGTAAACGAACTTAACTCTGTCCTCCAAAACTTGTAAAGCATGCACGATTGTCATCTCTAAACTCAAACCTTGTATGATTTACTGAAATGGTCTTGCTATGTTTAAAAAACAGGAATCGTTGGGTTACATTGATATCAGTCTTGCGGATGTTGTGAACAACAAAAGGATCAATGAGAGGTACAATCTGATTGATTCAAGGAACGGGAAGATCCAAATTGAGCTACAATGGAGGACTGTATCTTGATGTGTCGGACAACATCCTGTTCAGTGAGGACATATATAGAGGCATGATCAAAGAAAACAGTTTCCCCTTTTTTCGGTACTTGAAAACTTGGATCTAAATAATAGTATTTGTATGGTGGTTGTACAAACATGGTGTACATTAAATATTAAAATGCTTTTTTTTTGTCTTTCTCCTGGGATTTAGTGGTTTGTTGATCTTTGCTGACTAATTGACTTTTGCTGTGGTGGATTCCGACTATCGATTATGATAAGATAGGTAAGAGCCATAGATGGGTGGTGTGAGCATCACAATGGGTGTGAATATTATTGAAGGGACTTCTACTATGTTGCAAATCCGACCCTGTGATGGCTTTAAAATGTGTCTTACCATTTCAGGTTTGATAATCGTTTTACAACCCCAACATTTGCACCCTTGTTCTCGTACCATTCACTCAAACACTACCAAAATAATGTGCTGAGAACAGGATAACATGTCCTTTTATGTTCAGTGAGGACATATATCGAACAAAAAGATGCAACACAAGAAAGTTCGAACTATATGTATGGATTGAACGATAAGGTTAGCACAAAAAAATGATCATTTTTGGATAAAATATTTGGCCATAGCTATGTCCTACTCAAGAGGGACATACATCTAAGCCTGCAGGCCGATGACGTTAACAGAGGAAACACGTCCAAAGGAACAGTCCTAGACGAAACACTAATCTTTCTACGCACAATCTTTGGTTTTACTGTGTAGTAAAATTCTTGTTAGATACAGAAGAACTCGCACCAATTAGGCACGTCAATCACTGCCTAAAAAACACCAAATACTTGTGATGGATTATGGATACAGCCATACAAGTTAAACATAAACCTATTATAATTTGGAATCTTATATGTTTAGTACACAGCCCGATAGCATTATAAAATGGGTTAGTGGCATATTTTTAACTTTTAAGTCTAACAACCTCATAATTGTCTTGTTCCTTTTCCCTTTGTTTTTACTATGCATCTTTTTTACTATGCATCTTTTTTACTAATTCCTGTTATCCTGTACTCATCTCTAATAACTTTCATTAGCATTTAGTAGTAGCCGGCTAGCCACTCAAAAAGTATAATAATTAAATAAATGAATACTCCGTATATTTCTTTTCAACAACCCTGACTGTGTTCAAAAAAAAAATAGGAAAGAAAGGGAAAGTAAAGTAAAGTGAGAGGAAGTAAAGAAATGAAAAGGAAGTAAAGTTGTGTTTCATCCTAAAAGTGGGGTGAAATTTTTGAATATAAAATCCTCTTATTTTCACATGAGTAGTGCTACAACCACACAAGATTCACAAAAAAAAAAATCCAAACAAGAGATGTGACATGTGTGGATTGGTGTAGAAAAGAGAAGAGAGGGAAAATATATTCAAACAAACCAATCAATACATGACACATCTCTTGTGTGGATTTCTTTTTGTGAATCTTGAGCGGTTGTAGCCAATGTTTTGAAACCCGGGTCGATCCGACCGGGTTAACCGGTTGGACCGGTTTCGGGCAAAAAAATGGGTCAAAATAACTCGGGTTTCTAAAACCGGGTTAACCAGTTAGACCCGCCGGGTTTTGAGTGACCCGGGTCAACCCGGTTCTCGAAACCCGGCCAGGTTTGGTTTTTTTCAAATTTTTTTATAAAAACCGGGTTGACCCGGTATTTTTTTTATATATATATTTTAATGAAAACCGGGTTGACCCGGCGGTCGAACCGGTTGACCCGGTGACCGGTGACTCGACCGGGTCGATTGTAAAACCGGGTTTCAAAACATTGGTTGTAGCAGTACTCTTTTCACATCATTACTTTCACTTTCCCTCCTAAAGAAACTAAAGAACATGAGCTTTTTTACTTTTCATCACTTTTTTTTACTTTTCTCTCATTTACTCAACTCGAGAACATAGTGTAGATGATGCCATGATATACGCCAAAAGAAAAATGTTAAATGTTATATTCTTCTAAGACTACTCCCAGCAAGGCAGTTATCCCACCGTAAACACCATCAATGGCGTGCCATCTTTGCTGGCAGCCAAAGGTGAAAGATCAATTTTATAGAAACGTGCCAATGTGGGACCCTTTAATAGTTTTATTATTTGTTACTTAGTTTGTGAGTGTGAGAAGATATTTGGTAAGATACATTTGTATAAAGTATGTAGTCTTAACATCTTACGGTCACATGTTAGCCATCTACCGGTGAATGAGAAAGTGTATACTTTAAAGTTTATACAAATGAATGCATTGACAACACAAAAAGATGTAACAAGATAAGCATGAGTAGGATATAACATTTCTCATAAAAAAAATGTCACACCCTTTACTTTTTTTGTTCGGCAAAACTAGCTGTGATTAGTAGTAACTATTAGCGGTATTACTTTATGTTTGTTCTATAAAAGTAAAACGCTAAATGGTAAAAACTAAAGTTTTCAAAATAAGGATTTTAAGATCGTTTTCATTTTTGTAAGATTGAAATCTTAAAATCAGATCGAGATCCTGGGATCAAACTATTCTACTAATAGTCTTTGTAATAATATTATTTAAATCTACAAATTATTATGTATCATAAGCACAAAATTATATGAATGTTTCATGAAAATGTTGTATTAAATTATAAATATGTATATTTAAAAAGATTAACATATTATATTTTAAATTTTATAAAACATAATAAATAAATTTGTAGCGTTTTAGTTTGCGTTTTGATAAAAGTAAGTTTAAATTTTGGTCAAGTTCTGAACTTTAAAAATTAGAATTTATCCTATACAAGCATCGGATCATTTTTGCTTTGTAAAATCGAAATATTCTAAATACACATTACAAAACCAAAAACATAAAGAAGGAAAAAATGAAAACAAAGTGAAGAAAACGTGTGCTTAAATTGACTTTTGGATCAACAACAACAGTACAGTATACACAAAAACCTTCCAATAAAAACACAATCACACACACACACTTCTCGTTATCCTCACACCAGTGGCCTAACTGCTCTCCAACAAACAAACAAACAAAACACACACACACACTAGTCGCACCTTCAACTGTGTGTATCAATGGCGATGCCAATCGTAGACACTGAATACCTAAAACAAATCGAAAAAGCTCGCCGTGAACTTCGTGCTTTCATCGCTAACAAGAATTGTGCTCCCATTATGCTCAGATTAGCGTATAATTTTGTTTATTGAATTAATTAACTCTTATTGATTTAGTTTTATGTATAAAGTTTAAATTAGTTGATTGTGATGATTATGGTGTGACAGGTGGCATGATGCTGGAACTTATGATGTGAATACCAAGACTGGAGGACCGAATGGTTCGATTAGGAATGAAGAGGAGTTTAGTCATGGTTCTAATAATGGATTGAAGATTGCTATTGATTTTTGTGGTATATCTATTTTTTTATTAGCCGATAGCAATGTTGTCAGACTAAAATACCCCGCTTATAAACGGCGACACAACTTATTAAATATTTAAATACTTAATTACAATTTAAACCACTAACTTCCTTCACTCTCGCTTACTCCCCACCCATATATACAAAGAATTGCACACACAAAGTTAACGCTACTATACACCGACACCGTTATGCGAGGGTAATTGTCTAGTTTTATAAAAGTGTGTGGTAACGTAGCTATCTGGCCAAACATTTAAACAAGTTTCTTTAAGAAAAGTAGCGTTTAGAAAACGTAAATGCTAAAGGCTAGTATACGTTCTTTGTCCAACATATATTCTATGTATTAATGATATGTTTATGCTAGGTTTAGGATTAGTTGTGTATTGGTTATGTCAATGGCTTTTATTTGAATATGAGCGTGAATTAGTTTAAATTTGATATTAGTTAGGGCCTTAAGGGGTGTTTGCTTAAGCTTATATATGGGCTTATGAGTTTATATTATTTCGGCTTATATTTCATAAGCCCATATTTTCTGGCGTATGAGCTTATTATGATTCAAAGATGAATTTTAATTTCATAAACCGGAAAATAAGGAAAATAAGCCCAAATGAACAGGCTTATGAAATATAAGACAAAATCATGTAAGCTCATAAGCCCATATACTTGCTTGAACAAACACACTCTTAGTTGAGTGATTATATTTTGATTTAAGGATATACTATTGATTACACGGTTGGGTTTAATTTTGACCTGGACTAAAACTGGGGCAAAATGTTTGTTGTTTTAGCTTAACTGAGAGTGGCTGTCAATTAGTGCAGCTCTCAAGGATATAATAGATTTTTAGATAGAATGCTTTTAAGTGATGATTCGTAAAAATTTTAATGGGTTTGCGGAAGAATATGAGCCCTAAGAACGATGAAGATAAGTTATCTCTCTGTGATTTCCTTGCGAAATAAGCCAATACAGGCTTAAGATTTTTAAATCAGAAGTAATTTTGAATGTGTGCTGTTAGGTTTTCCTTAAGATCGTACAAGCTCATGTTGCATACATTAACTGAGTTCAAACGCGAAAAAATGACATCGCTCTCCGGAATCACTTCTTCTGTTAATTTCGTGTAGTACAATGGGTGCCTTTTATTCTTTCCTAGGATTGTTAATTTCCATTAAATTCGCATAAGATTTGTTTTCATGTTACCCCAATTAGTTTAGGAGAAAAGGCTTGTTTTGTACCATTTCCTTTTTGACACCATTCGTCTTGCTAAGCTTGATATTTTCCTCTACAAAGAGAAAAAATGTTGACTTGAGTAAACAACTTCTGGTTTTTACTTTAATGAGCACTTTTTTTTCTTACTGCAGAGGAAATAAAGTCCAAACATCCAAGGATTACATATGCAGATCTATATCAGGTGAATTCTGTAGAACTAAATAAGTTAGATTCTGTAAACTTAGAGTTAGGATTTCTTGGGGATCGAGATTGCTCCTAAAGATTTTATGCCCATATCATTGATTGTGCCATTGTGGTAACTTGACCTTTAATTTTTGCTAAAAGATGGTCAATTGAACACCCCTCTGTGCACGCCTTAAACATTAGAATTTCTTATATCTTAAAACAGATTGGAAATTTCCAATAACAGGGAAAGTGGTGTCATTTTGTAAAGTTTTTATTGGGTAATTTACTAATCTATTACTGTTGCGGATTCCTACATAGTATAAGCTGTGTGCTTCTTTACTTGTACTTCAATGAAGGGGAGCACCATACGGCTTACGTAACTTTAGCTGGGTGTTCGAGGGAGTATAGAAAGGCTTGGCAGAGGGGATATGGAGTGCAAAAGATTACTCCACTCTATAACCAAGCTGCAGTTTATTTTTTTGACAATAACTTAACTCCTATTCTAACATTCACAGAAGCATACATGGTACTTGATGTGTGAGGTTTAACTGACTACTGATTCCTTTAAGCTTTCTGTTTGTAGCTTGCAGGAGTTGTTGCTGTGGAGGTTACTGGTGGCCCTACTGTTGACTTTGTTCCTGGAAGAAAGGTATCTTGGGGTTATCCAATGTCTGATTATTTTCAAGTTTCTCTTTTGTGCTTAAGTTCTGTAAAAAATTTACTTCTTGGCAAAAGCACATATATGAATGTAATGGTAATAATTTCCTGCAACAATTAAACAATTTCATGCCTCATTAAGATGTTCTATCTTTTTTTCTAGGATTCGAAGATCTCTCCGAAGGAAGGCAGACTTCCAAATGCTACCAAAGGTTTTTTTTATCCTACTATTATAGATTAATCATTATTTTATGTTAGAAATGAGGTCGCTTCTAAAATAGCTTCTTGGTAGTTACCATATGTTTCCTGGGTCAACTTTAAAATTTTCATTCTCACTACTGGAAGTAGAGAAGATTACATGATCACCTGTGGATACAGACAAATATAGCGGTGGAGATAAGATGTTTGTAGGGGGGAGGTCATCACTTAACCAAGAACCTCTGTAACAAACTTAGCCATCCTGATATCCAAAACGGGAATAAACTTAGATAACATCTTTGAGACTTTTTCAACAGAGCAATTCCTATAAAGGCGAATAATCTTACATGGTAAACTTCTGGATTCTTCGAATAATCTGGTTAAACATTTCATTTTAAGAGAAGTAAACCATGGTCCTGAAATGATATTGAATTCTATGAGCATTAATGCACTACAGAACAATTCCTTTGCTGTCTAAAGCACACTTTGCATCATAGTTTTCTTCAATGGTACATAATCACTCTCCCTGTCCATGCTGATGTCGTTTGGTCTACAGACCCTACTGTTATACTCTGGCTTGTGGTTTAGTGGTTATGTTTTATTTTGGCTATAATCCTGAAATAGTTTACAATAAAAGTGGGTTCCTAGTGAGTCCATGAGTTTCTTTCGCCTCTCTTCTATTAAGTATTGACCAACAATTTACTGTGGTAACGTTGTTGCTACAGACTAGTGCCAAATTCAGATTTTGACATAGCGTTTATACATCATATTAATGATTTACTTTACTGGTGATCAAGTTTGATAAAATCACATCGGTGTGCTTTATGTTCCTTCTGCCGATTGATTGGGTGACATCCTCACCAAGCCGTTGCTCAAAGTTCCTGTTCTATGGCAATGTTTCTAAGTCAGGTTTTGTTGCCCCTTTACCCGTATTTAGAGCGGTACAATAGAGCATAAAGTCAATTAGAATATATCTCATTAGTTTTCAATCCTTTGCTCTATTATGTTTTCCAACTCTTGTATTATCTCTAATATTGATCCCAGCTCTTTTTAGTTAAACACTACTTCTCAATTAGTAGACAAACTATTTGTTAAACCTATTAGTTATCAGAATAATACAAATATATACTGATTCACATGCACGGTTTCATAGCCAGTTAAAATCCCAAGGCAGATTTAGCATGAATCCTTTTCATGATATCAATAAGGTAGTATGGTTGGAAAATACTCCCAATGTCACACAAGAATGCAACATTCTTCTCTTCTAGGGATGTCCCAAAGATTGCAACATGTCCGTTCTTGGGACAAAATTTTCATCTACCCTTCTTGTTCCAATAAGGCTGTTTTGCACATTATGCTGAGGTAAATTGTTTTCTGACAATGTTGCGATTCATGTTGGATGGAGGGAGTAGAAATCATGCCTCAGAGTATCAATTTCACATTATGATGGTTCTCTTAGCTTGAGGTTCCATTGCCTGGGCTACTTCTAAAAAATCGCACACACACACTCACACACACACACACACACATACGAACAAGAACACAACAACAGGAATCTGTTTCACACCAAAATAAGGTCCATAAGGCATACATGGTTTGGAGCCATTGGGCAAAAGCATAGTGATCTATGTTCACGGCCACACTAGCGAATCTATATGATAGTCTCTTAGATACATAGAAATTGTGTCTATAGACAACCCATGCAGTTCTTGCCCATAATTTTAGTTTTCCTTCCAGGGCATTGCCCTCAAAAACCCAAAATATCCACTGAGGTGCTTTGTGCCCTCTGAATCAGACTCCCTCCCTATAGCGGCGTTGTGACTATCGGCAATAGCAACACTCCTAAGAAACAGATAAGTCTCCAAAATTAATACCATATTACTATTTAAAATTCATGCGAGTTTGAGTCAGGTTAGGTATCTACACAAGTTATTACATACCCGAAGAAACAATCCATAATATGTATGTGACATGATTTGATGATCATATTGGAACACACCATTCCTTGCTGTTTGACACCGTTTGCCACTTTGTCGTATAGAAGATCCTACTTCATCCAGTAAGGATATCATTCCACAAACCTTCTCCCTCTATATACTTGAGGATGAGTCTGTTCTCTCAACAAACTTCAAGAGATTAATCCGTATCTTTAAAAATTCTTATATACAAACACTGATATGGTCACTCTGCTAACCTCTCAGACCTTGACTTTATCTTGCTTTGCAATTGTATTTTGCTAAACGCATGCCAACATAATCAATTGAGATGGCCAAAATACTCCAAGGATGAATGCTGACATGAATACTGTTCTCTCAACAAACTTCAAGAGATTAATCCGTATCTTTAAAAATTCTTATATACAAACACTGATATGGTCACTCTGCTAACCTCTCAGACCTTGACTTTATCTTGCTTTGCAATTGTATTTTGCTAAACGCATGCCAACATAATCAATTGAGATGGCCAAAATACTCCAAGGATGAATGCTGACATGAATACTTTTATATTCAAGAGTCACCAATCATTTTCATTCAGTGTCAAAAGCTCATTTTGGTTTGTTAAAGATTTTAAGGTTTTCAAAGATTAAGTGTCTAGTGGGCAATTCTTTTTTTGTTTATGTTTTTTCCTCGCACATAACTTTCATCAAGTTGGGTTATATACTGATGTAAAGAATGTGTTGTGTTCCTTTACTAAACTTCTTATACTGATTGTAGGTGCACCGCACTTGAGGGACATATTTTATCGCATGGGTTTATCTGATAAGGACATTGTAGCCCTGTCAGGAGGACACACCCTTGTAAGTTGCTGTTACTTGTTAAGTTAATACCTTTGAAGAACTTGTTACACTTGGAGGAACAGTTCGAAGCTTGTGTTTCAGTTTTCAAATCATCATCTTGAAATATGTCCACATCTTTGTCACAAATGTTAACAGTTTTGCTTGTTTCTTGCTGTAATTTGTTATGTTTCAGGGAAGAGCACATGCAGATAGATCAGGATTTGAGGGCCCTTGGACTAGGGAGCCACTGAAATTCGACAACTCATACTTTGTGTAAAATATTTATTCGTCTTTATAGCAAATTAATAACTCTCTAATTTTATTTTTTAATTGAAATAACATTGATATTATGTAACCAGGGAACTTCTGAAAGGGGAATCAGAGGGTCTCTTGAAACTTCCTACAGATATTGCATTGCTGGATGATCCTGCATTCCGCCATTATGTTGATCTGTATGCCAAGGTACGCTGTTTTATATAACCAAACATGATGCAATTTGATTTTTAGGGAGAAAAATCATTATGCACTTCAGTTCAACTAGTGAGGTTCCTATTTGTATGTTAGGCCAAAAGAAAGTTATAAATGATACTTGTCTTGCTAACATATGGCTTAATCCTTTACATGTACCAAAATGAAAGTAGGATTTATGGACCATCCCATTAAACTGCAATGTATAGACTTGTTACATCTATTGATATGTCTTAAATGTCCACCAACCATATCACTTGTGAAATTTTTGCGGACCATAATCAATAGCGTAAATATTTAGTAGTGATTAGAATGATTAAACGAGTAATCTAACTTCAAAGTTTTCCAAATAAGGAATCATTGCAGTTTAATGGACATTCCAAAATGAAGGTATTGCATTTTTCATGGAATGGTGGGTGTACCAATTTCACGAGGTGGCATTATTTGATATAATGATGAAATTCAGCTTTAATGAGCTTTTTAAAATATTCGCTCCACCCAAAAATGATCATTCCTTTGGCCTGCGCATTGATTTGTTTTTTTGTTGTTTACCCCTTTGTAATGTTGTAAAGCTACATGACGGCAAAAAAACTGTTAATCGGTTTATCTGGCTAATTGGTTATATGTAGTGCCAAAGCTCGTATTTCCTATATAAAAGGAAGCAATTTTAAAAAAGAAAAAACCATTCATTAATGGAAACAATAAGCACTTTATTCTATATATAAGTACGGTAAACCAGAAATGAAACCTGATCGAAACTACATGAAGGTAAACCCCCTGGGTATCTGGAAATACTCCCTATTCATTGATATACTCCTATTTGAGGCCAACTAGTAGATTATATTCCTCAAATGTATGATCACTACTACTCCCATAGTCCCATGTTTAAACTTGATCAACTCTTTCTCTCCTATTGATGTGTCCAGACTCCCGACATCCGAGTTGTTTTTGGCCAAACAATTTGGTGCAGTGTGTTTCCTTGGCTTTTCCTTAACTAGTGTTAACTTCTTAATGGTGTAGCCTCAAGTTTCTCCCTTGTATCGTTTCCAGTAGTATCTATTTGGCCAGGTGGCCATTTAGGCTAGATCTCTATTGCTAAATATATTCTTTTGTTGGTTTCATATTTTGAGTCATATATCATATCAAGTTCTATCCTATGGAAGATACTTTTCTGCGCCAGTTGAACTTTCTTGACACATGAAACTCCCAAAGCTTCTTGTCATCATCCAACTTCTATGCGATGACCAAATCTATCCATGTTCCTCTTCATCCCAAATTATGCAAGATTTGATTCTTAAGTACCTTTTATATAGACATGCTTTACCCATCTTTTGCTACACTGTTAAGTGTCAACATAGGCCTTTAAGTCCCAATATTAGTTATAAAAGTAATTGAATATAATGATGAAATATTAAATTCATCCCGCTTTCAAAAGGCGACCAATGACTCAACTCAAACGTTAGTAAATGATCAGATCACGCATACTATTATATATCTTATAAACCCTATTTATAGATTTTCTAGTTATTAGAATGATATATTTTTTATAATATTGTTATGAAATGATATGGTAATGTATGAGCTAGCTGTCGCTCCCTGATATAGTTGCCATATCATCTGTCTGTGATTGGGCCTGGAATAGACCAGCATGGGCTTAGACCCATGCATGAGCCCAACACAACACCTGTAAAGCTGTATTTTTATCTGATTTGGGCAAAAACCTTTCGGTAGCAGGACTCTCTTCATGCCTTAAATTTAAATCAGAATGTAGCCTAAGTACCTAATAGATGAAAACATCGTGCCGATGTTAATCATCTTGCATGTCCTTCATAAAGCTAGTCCTTAACTAAATATAATGGTTTGGGCAGATCCATGGTTCCAATTTTTGGGCTACAATGGAAGCATTGACTATAGAACATCCTTTTCTTAAGAGTCCACCACTTCATTTTTATTTGCATCGTATAGTGAATTATTTGCAGTCCTGTCTCCTGTGAGTTGTTCGATTAAGAAAATCGCCTATGAGGTCTTATCCTAAGGCTTGGCATTTAAATTAGTTGATTTTCAGCAAAAGTAAATAGTATTTCAATAGAGTTCTGGTGTAGAACTTTGGGTGAAAAAATGTTGATAATTTCGTTATTTGACTATAGTTTTCGATAGCAATTACTGTAATGAAGAAAGGTTGTTGTAACCAGCCCCCACCCCAACAAACCATCCTTTAATAGGGTAGGAACTAGGAACCTAGCATTAACAACTAAAATGCGAACATGTAAAGAAACATTAAAGGCAAAGACAAATGTGTGATTGGTTTTGAGCTTGACCACCTAGATTATTAGTTTTTGACAGTTGGGACCCTCTCTGGACTCTGACTACTGGTCTGCTCCCATTGTTTATTTTGTTGTCCCTGCCCTATGAATTTCCAAATAATAGACAGCCTCATCTGTCGCCAACAACCTTGCACTTTTTTGTTATTATCCAGGTACAATGTTAAGTCATTTGAAGATAATGAGACTAAATCCTCCTGGATAATGGGTTACCAGTGCATATAGTGGTAGCAAAATAGTAGTAAGTATGTTGCATAGTTTGTTAAAAGGTACTGTAGTATGTTGCATATAATGATAGTGAAGCTAAAGCACATTGTGTTTCACTGTGCACTTATCCCATTTCTGAATGTAGTTTTTGAGTTACCCATTTGCTTGTTTCAATGGTCACTCGATATGACCTCATAAATAATTTATAGCTTCTCTAATTTGAGAGTTATAGCAACACCATTATGTGATTCTATATTTTCTCGTCATCAATCCTAAATGGGCATATGATGTTTCAAATGTCAAATTGGTATATACAGTTTGTATAAACTCTTGTTTTTCGGGTGAAAAAAACTGCGGGCACCTTTCACACTGGTCTATGGTTTCTAATATGTTCATGGAGGTTTTGCAAGGTTCTTCTCTCCTGTTTGATTGGTTAACACATCATTTTCGAAATTTATTCCGAAAATATAGTATATTTAATGTGGTATAACCCATATCTTATTAGTTGGTAGGCATCCTTTTCATTATTATATTAAATATGTTGCTCTTATCTTACGTTCCTCCCCATGTTATGCTAAATTATTGGGCACATTTATTTCTCAGGATGAAGATGCATTCTTTAATGATTATGCACTATCACACAAGAAACTCTCTGAGCTGGGATTTACCCCGGGTTCCTCTAAGAAAGTAAAGGACAGTGTCGTGTTAGCACAAAGCGCTGTTGGGGTGATTGTTACTGCTGCTGTGGTGATTCTCAGCTATGTGTATGAAGCCCGCAAAAGGTCCAAGTGAGTAGACCTTATAATCCGTCGAATATGAAATACATGGGATACATGTTACTGTTGCATGATTGCCCTGGATTCTAGATCTGTAAAAGGTTGTACCTCAACATATTACAATTGTTTAAGTTGCATACAATTTAACTATGAGTTTGATAAATTAATACCCTAAATAATGGAGTCCTCCACAAACATACTAATGTTCCCACCAGAATGTACGATTTAATATCTGTGTGTTGGATTAGTTTTATAATAATCAAGTTTTGGATCTGATCACATGCTGATAATAGTATATTCATTTTGGATTATTAATTTTTCCATTTTATTCCACCTCAAGTAAACTTTTTCATATGAAGTTGAGTGACATTTACATTAAACAGCCAGTCATTAGATAATTGGTTGGATCATTCATTCTTTTAGTCTTACTCCATTTTATAATCTTTCTTCTAACCAACTAGTTTTTAATAAGTGGTTGTTGATGTTACTGTTAAAATAAGCAAAAGTTTTACCCCTTTTGTACAGGGTACAAACTTAGGAGAATGTTTATTTCTCTACACATAAAAGGTACAAGTAGCAAATTTATACATAAAGTAGAAGCTATGAATGACTATATGAACGTGATGTGTAGCAAGTGGTGTTGGGGTAGAAGTACCGATTTGAATCGAATATAAGGACTTTGGTCAAAATTCCTTGATGTTACTTTCGCTTATCAATAGGGTAATTAAACAAAGTTTAGAAAAATGATTTCTTTGAGAACAAGTGCAAATAACCATGATTTTTTTTTACTAAATCAACACCCCGAAACAACATTTCGGCCCGTGACACCAAGAGACCCCTAGTTCCGCCATGTGTAAGTTACAAGTTATTTAGAAGTAGAATACACAAAATTAGATGGATAAAGCATAAAGGTAACGAAGAGGGCTGTATGGTAAATTTGTAATGGATTGATTAGGTTGATTTCCCGTGTGAGAGCATGTGAAAATAATTGAATCTGCCAACCTCCCTCCATTATCTACCTAACCCTCCTAAACTCATGCATTTGGTCTTTCCTAGTTTTGGCAGTGTGTGTTTGGTACATTCAATCTCCCTTTTTAACTTTTTGTCCTATTTATTTCACCATCCACCAAATTAAATTTTCTTCCAAACTTTCTAGTTTGGTTTAATTGCCCATTTTTATAATACTAGTAGGTACATCTGCTGCAACAGCGGGTACTCTGTAATTATAGTTCATACACCAACAAAATATATGACGAGCTGATTAACCTGAAAGAAAAAAATTGATTTCAGTCCGGCCTGATTCACCCATTTATACCATTTTCGATGTCCATTTAGGTTTGTTTTTAGAAGGCTTTTATTGGTTAGTCGAACCGGTGACGACTCCGGTTACCAGTTAAACCTGTTGGTCTGGTCCGGTTTTTAAAACCATATGTACCATCAACTATATGAAGTTTTGTGTGTTTTATTAGTTTGTATAATATATATAATATCATATATTTTTCATTTTAAAAGTGTTTTAAAAATAACATTTATTAGAATAGTTGAAAAGTTAATAGGTAGTTACGATTATAGAAGTTTTTTTCTTATATTAAATTACATTGTATTTTTAATTTTTAATTTTTTTAAACATGTCTTCAAAAAGTGTAACTAATGCTACTAGACTAGAGGTAATCGTCACACCCCCAACTTCCACCTCAACGGCTACTTAACTTTCTCTCTCCATTCATCTCACTTCACCGTTCATTCGTAATGGTCACACTCCCCCGTATTTCACTAAAATACCTAATTTATAAAAACATATCTCGCAAAATATTTCACACACACTCACAAATCAAATAAGCGATAATAAAGACACCTCATGAGACCCACAAATGCACATGAGCCGAGTGGTGAGGAGGGTCACCACTTCCCTCCTCGTTTCCCTTGCGTCGCGCGTAACAACCTACACAGGTAATGGGGATGGCTCGTGAGGTGGGTGGTGAAGGGTGATGCCTCACCCCATTACCTCTATTCTTATAATCACACTTATTAAAATTTGCATATATTTATGATGAGTATGGTGCAAGCTATTGATTTTATAACAAAACTAACACAATTCCATAATAAGTAAGTGCGTTGGCTTAGTATTTGAAAACTTCCATTTTGAAAAAAATCTTAAATACTTTATAACGTAGCAGAGAAGAATTGTACTCCATATGACTCATGCCGTCCTAAAATAATTGTCTTGTTTTGACTTTTTTAAGTATTTCTTTTTTAACTTTGAACTTAAATATTTTTGTTTGTCCTATATAATATTTGATGAAAATTATATCAATGAAAATAAATTTAAAGTGCAATCAATTTATATATTTTGCATAAGTATTATATAACAAAAAAAAAATTAAGATAAAATTCGAAAAAAAAAAGACTTCAGAAATCAAAAGAAGCCAACTTTTTTAATAGTATGACAAAACATTTATCTCTTGAATTGAAGATTTTTCACGACATACACAAAGTAGTTAATTTGTTAAAAATAACAAAAATAACAAAACAAAACAAAAAAGAAAAAGTATATACTGTTTGGGTAATTTATTTTCCATATCAAGTTTTATATAATCATTTTAATTGTTTTGTATCATCGAAAGGCTAGTATTTCAATGATAGCTCATATTGTATGAGAATGTTTCTAACCAAATGATTTTGTATTCACGTCATGTTTAGATTATTTGAAATAAATTATATCGAGACGGAGGGAACAATAATATATGATAATAGCTTACCACCTTGTTCGTAAAACGCCTTTGACATGTCTTAATTTGAATAAAAACTCATAATGTCCACCTATTGTTATTGTAACATGTGAACATGTATTTAATAAATGCATATAGAGTCATGTTACATTCACAAAGGGTACAATGTTTTTTCCTTTTCTTCCCGACTGCACAATTCATCACAATTTTAGGACATGCAAGTGGCCACTTTCTTGTTATATGTAACATCACAATCTCATTATAGAAATGAAATTCAACTAATTCTCTCATTCACTACTACCGTAATTCCTTTTTTAAACCACACGACATGATTCTAATCTTTCGGGTATGTTTCGCCTAATGAACAAAAGTGTTGAACACTCGTTTGATAGAAAGGTTTTGTTAACATGTGACCAACGAATACACGTTAAAGATTATTGAATTTCTTTTTTATTTCTTGTAACTATTGTTTCTGATCTTTTAACTAACTAGACTAACTTGTATAAAGTCATCGTTGCGCATACTTAAACAAGGTAAAACTATCAGTTTCATGTGTTTAAAACAAGAAGTTTTCTTTATATGCCAAGAATGGTAGGAGTATTAACATGATTTCGATAATGAAGAATAAAGAATTAATGTTGAATTATGCACCAATGCATGTACATGTTATGGATCAAGATCCAATAAGCATCAAAGGAGTGGAATTCTTGAAATAAAGATTAATTTTCACATGGGAGAAAAGAGCAAGACAACCCCCACAAGTCTTGTCATAACCTACCTACTTAGTTGGCTCTCACCATAATTATCTTGTTTATTGCTAATACCCACCTTCCATTCTTCGCGTACCTTACAACTACATACTTAATGCATATAGGTATACAAAGTCGTCATTGAACCACTAGTTTTTATAAACGTAAAGATCAAAAAGATTGGATTGAGTACAAAGTAAATAAGATTGGTCATTGTCTTAGTAATTAGATTTTATATAGTGCACCAAAGAGACCCCTCCATAAAGTGCCCTAGTGAAAACAACTTAGTTATTTAGAATAGCTTAGATCGAAGTGTTGAATCTAAACCAAGATTTGGTTATTCGTCTAAGTGTTGAATCTACACATATACAATTGTGATTCGTGATCGAATCCATGGAGAGCGATTGACACAACCATATCGGTAGAGTTATAACCGTACGGTTACTATAGGTGATCTTAAATAACAACTAGACGAATAAGAAACAAGTTTAGTTTGAGACCATTTGTATTTCACTAGCAAGATATTAAATGTCGATTGCATTTCCCTAATGATCGAGCTCATGTTAATCTCAACAACTAGTCAAGAAGTAGGTTAATTACATACTTACAAATGAAAAGATCGAGTACTTTTTCATGTCATTAACCGCAACTCAAATCATCAAAGTAGTTTTCTCATTTAAGTGAATTAGGCACAACCTACCCTAACGTTTTAATTAGCTTGATCTTTATTTCCTTTTTTCTACTGATATTTTTGCTGCTTTCTTAATTTAGGGTATTGTGGGTACATTTAGTGTAATATATACCAACCACTTGCTCATTAAGGCTAATTACCAAACATTTAAATTAGCTCTCGTAGATTCAAAATGAATGGAGTGTTGATTCAACAAGCAATAAAGCCATGAAGTTAGACATGTTAGCTATATACATTTTCTAAACCTAATTCCTATCTTTGAATTCTTAAACTTCTTTTTCACAAATTTTCCTTATTACGTATTTAGTAACAGGTAGATTGTGTTAAGTTGTCGAGTCTCGTACGTGGTTGCGCGTAATGACATGATTATCATCAACAAACATGTATCCAAGGGCACCCGAGCGCCTCGGCTTGGGTTTCCTAGTTTAATAAACTTGTAAAGGATGTTTCCTTAAGTCACCCCACTCTTTTTATTTTCTAAAAGTACATCTCTTATGTGATTGTAAATCTAAATCGTGGGAAGTCATGAATAACAGAAAGTCTCTCTCAAATTTGACGATGGGCGTAACATGATTATCTTGATGTAAATCACGTAAAACCTTTGTTCATAGCTATGATTAGGGGTGTCATAAAAGTTGATCCGACTCAAACTTGAATATGGCTTTTTGGGTCAGGTTAGTCGGGTCCAAAATTATATTCAGGTCAATCGGGTAAACTCGAATTGACCCGAGTTTTAAATAAGGTCGGGTTCGGGTATAATATATGTCTCTTACCCGGGCTCGGGTCAACTCGAGTGACCCGAGTTTAATTTTTTTTTCTTTCTAATTTATATGTAAACACCAAAATTGTATAATTTTTAAACGACATAGATTGAACCCAAGCTGACCCGACCTGAATTGATCCGACCCGAGTTTACACGAACCCGAATGACCCAAGTTTTAAATAAGGTTGAATTCGGGTATATATTTTTAAGCCTTAACTCGAATTGACCTGAACCCGACCGGGTCTAACCGAATAACACCCCCTACCTATGGTGCATTGTGTTTGTTTGTATCAATTTTCCTAAGGTAATATGTTACCATTGTTCTTTTAAAAGCTAGTTAAAACAAAGGCGTTCCTTTTTTCTTTTCTTTTTTTAATATTTGAACAGAAGATAATAACTATACCAAAAATATATATTAAGAATGTTAACCAAATGACCCGTGTCTTACTTGTACCTTATGTGTGAGAATGATTCTCAACTAAATAGTTGTGGGTTCTAAGTTCTGCTTAGAACATTGTAAAATTGATTGTTGTGTAAATATTGTGAGATAGTTAGTTTGAGTTTAAAAAAAATTATACGGAGTATATATTAAGAATGTTAGCGTAGAGCTAGGTATATAGTTGGATTACACATGCTATTGCTTCCGGTTTGCTAACTACTAACAAACTTAAATTTAACTAGACTTAAAGTGCCAACTTGCATTGCTTCATTGGAGAAGCATGATATAAATAACTCTTTAATTCTTCTCACTCAAAGTTTTTTTTATGAAGATAAAACTTAGGCAGGTTTATATACAATAAAGTATCAATTTGGCCTCAAAAGTAGAAACTGTTTTGGTGGGTTTCATGTATCACAAAACAAAGTTGATAAGGTTGGCAACATAAACACATGAATTTACAAGTTCCCATCCATCATATCCATCTACCCAACCACCTCTTTATCATTCGCGTCAACTTGATGGACAGGCCAAGGATGAACGATTTAACTCGATATGTAGGCACCCGTTGTTTTCGTAATGTAAAAGGCGCATTTAGCAGTATGAATTAAGGCCTTCTAACTGTAGTTCTATTTTCATGTAACAATAATTGTGGCATACATAATGATTTGATGTCTATACGTACATTTATACTTATGTATATATATACAAAGAGATCGAGTTGAGGCTGTAATCCTCACTTGTTCTGTTTTGATGCTTGTTATGATCTTTTATATTGACATGTGTATTTCATGCATCAACTAAGATAATTATGTGTTGTTCCTTTTAATTGGTTATAAAAAATAACACAATTATCTGACTAATTTCAATTCTAAGTGAAATAACAGTTTTTATAACAAACAAGATATAAAGATCTACACAATTATTTTTCAATATAAATTCTTATTAAAAATGAATCAAACAATTTACTATAATTATTCGCGAAATAATAATCTAAGTTGAATGACAATTGTATGGTGATCTCCTCACTAACTTAAACATAAACCAAAGTTAATGTTTAAGTAAGAACTATGCTATAACCTCTGAATCTATTCAACTGTACGTGTTGTACACTTACATTAAATGTTTTTATTATTGGAACGTGTCCAATCCCATTTTAGAAAATAATATTGACAACAATTTGCCTCTTTCTATCAACTCTTAATATTGACTTTCTCAAGAAAGTTCTCGCCAAAGTGTCAGACACTTAAATACTTTTCTTAATTATCTAAGTTAAGCATGCTCTTAATAGTTGAGGAGATCAGGAGGGAGTTACTGAGTTATTGTCAGTACTCACTAACTCCATCATATGGTCCAAGGACTTCACTTGCTGAGTTTCTCCTTGAGAAATAGTGAAACTTTCTTAGTCTCTAAAGAACTCAGAAGAATACTCCTTGAATATTCTTTCATACAGGAACTTAAATTTACATTTAATATATTTTATGTTTAAATCCAAGTCAGAGACTATTGGGTTCTGAATTGACTTAACATTATGTGCCAACAAATATGTGGGATTGCTAACGCAATAGACCGTATTTGAACATATTTACATATTATACATTAGGTGAAGTAAGAGACGTCGTTTAGTGTGTGATTAAATAATAATAACGAATGCTAAGCTTAAGTTAAATATCTGAAACTGAAAAACATCAACAATAAGTGTTAAGAGTGGAGATGGCAAAACTTCTTTGCATATTAAGAGTGCACGATGCAATGTCAAATCATACGCCATTGGGTTTTTTTTGCTGAATGGCGTCATCGTTATGCACCCCTCCCCCGCTGTACGCACGCCATTTTTCTACTCGCTGGGCTATTCACGTCCTTTTTTTATTTATTTTATATCTGAACGTTATTAAATGGGTAGAATGCGACGAATAAAAAAACCCATTTTTTTCACCTATAAATACTCACTTCTAACTTGTATTTTTCAAACATTCAAACAAAATCACAATTTATATACACTTTCATATACAATTAAATATCCTCTCCCAAAAATTTAACAGTAAAACAACGATTGGCTCATAAACAATACATTTTCTCTGTCTTCTTGGTCCGCTAATTCGAGTTCCCCAACACCCACTATACCATCATCCACCCATTCTATTTCTTCCCAACACTCGCTACCATCATTTGCACAATATGCAAACCAACAACAATCATTTGCACAATATGCTTCTCAACAACCATATTTCCAACAACCCGCTTTCACACCACAAAAATTACAAATGAACCAAGATCATTTTAACCTAATGACTTTACTCTAACTTCAACAATAATACCCATTTCACAACTTTGGAGCTCTCGATAATTCTTCACAACCAACACAAATGATGCTACGAACCCAACCAACACAACAACCACCACAATCGGCACACGCCTCACCACCACACTCACCATCACAGACCGATTATCCCATCGGAAAAGGAAAAGGAAAACCAAAATCACAAAAGCCAAAAGACAAGAAAACTGACATCACACATATCCGTTGGAAACAATAGGAAGAAAGACTTTTTGGCCGAAACTTACGTACAAATATCCGAGGACGAAAGAGTTGGTGTGGACCGAAATTCAGAAACATTTTGGCAAAAAGTTCATAGTGAATACAACCACCATGCATCCTTCCCAGTTCCCACGTACGAAGGATATGATTACGGAAAAGTGGACACCATTTACACATGATTGCAACAAGTTAGCGGGATTGTCTCCGAATATGAACGTCTTAGAGGTGAAAACAATCCGACCTGCCTAACTCGTTGTTATAAAAAAATCTCCGAAACTTGAGGGTTTACGTTTGTCCACTATGAAGCATGGATGTCTTGAAAGATCATCACAAATGCGTGTAGTGTCAAATCCGTTGCTCCCGGAAGACGAGTTCGTGCGGATGATGACGTTGAAGAACCGAACGAGCTATTTCGAAATAATCCGCAAACACGTCCTCCGGGCAAGCCAAGAGTCAAAAATCGAAGTCTACAAAATCGGCGGGATCTTCGTCAAGTGGAGAAGCTTTCAATGAAATGGTGCAAAAAGAGTTGCGACAAGAACATGTTAAAAAGATGATTATATCGCGACTCAAAAGAAATTCGAAGAATTGAGGTTTCTTGGTACTAGCACCGAGGGGATGATGTTTGAAGATGCGACTGCTATCAACAAAATCAAAGACGAGATCCGAGCAAAATATTTTTAGTCTTTATGTATTTGTCGTATCGTAGTTTTAATTTCGTTGTAATTCGTGTCATTTTTTATTTTAGTTTCAAATGTGTTTGTTTTAATAAAAGAAAAAAAATAAAAATAAGACTCGTATGTACTAATAACAATTATAGCTACGAAACATGTTTTAGTTATTGTGGTGTGTGCTGAGATATCAGCCTAATAACAATTATTGATGCATAAGTTACCTATCTCTCTAAGTAGACAAGCCTTGGTTAAATTTTGTGTGGATGATTTTTTTTTTTTACTATATATAGTGGATGAAATTATTTTTTTATAAATTAATATAAATACTTCTAAATAGTTTAACAAATGATAATATGGCCTGATAGTAAACATTTATGCTCAAAGTGTGGTTAGAATCTTTTAACAACCCATTGTTTTTTTTTAAATGCTTTGATTGATTTGCTAACTTTTGCACCAACTTTTTGGTGTTATATTGTCGTCGTTTTGTGCATGTTTCAGTTTATTTTTCATTCTCACTTGAAGTAAAAAAAGTGTTTGAAAACATCATTTTTATCCCTTTTGATTTAAAGGAGATGATCAAATGAAAAATAATAATCAAAATAAGAATTGTGAGAAGTCATTTTAGTCATACATTTTAAATTAGATTGTAAAATATATAGAAAAATGTGTTCATTTAATAGGTATATCTAAAATATGTGATTGTGGTTACTTCTTATCCTTCTAATTTTAATTTTACTTCTCATTTGATCCTAAGAGCGCTAGGTATCATGGCTAAGCAAAGGTATGTCACCTCATCATCTCCCAATAACTGAAACACCTATCCCTCATAACACATCACTAACATATTATTAGGTCTCACTTTTTTTCTTTTTTTTTTATTTAAAAACAAACACATTTTATTAAACATAAATTAAAATTACAATAAAATAAAATTACAATACGAGATTTCGGAAAAAAAATACATTAAATAAAGGGCAAATGGCACAAAAAGGTATTAAAGTTAGGGTCCATATTCAATTAAGTCATTCTTATTTTTTTCTTGCACAAAAAGGTTGCCAACAAAAAAATTTTGACGGATTTGGGGTTTTTTACTAACTTCCGTTAACCCACTCCGTTAGTAAATTACATATTTGGTCCTTGATTTTGTAGAGTCTTTTTATGCTCCATACCTCCTCCTCCACCGTCCACCACCACCACCCACCTCCACCAACACCGTCTGCCACCATCACCTGCCAACACCACCCGCCGCCACTACCACCGTCCACCACCACCAGACGTTGTTTTAATCATAATCAAACAAAATCATAACCCCACCTGGGCACCTCTCATATTCTTCTCCCCTTCTCAAGAGTGACACGTTCCATATCTTTTTCCTGTTTTTCATTCGTCATTTTGTGTTCCAAAATCATCCCACAGTTGGTAAGTGTGTGGTGTTTGTGGGGCGTGGCTGTGAAAGGGACTGACCCAGGTGTTTGTGGGCAGTTACCTTTTTGCAAACTCAAATCAGAATAAAAAAGAATCAAAAGTATTTTCAGTTTCAATTTCAGTTAATCTTCAAGTATTCAGTTTGTGCAATGTTTACTTAAAATTCTCATATTAGCTTAAAGTTATTATTAGTTGATGTTAAGGACTCATTAAGCTCACTTAAGCTCCTAGAAAGCTTCTGAAAGCTTTTAGTAACCTAAAAAATCAGTGTAGAGTTATAATTCAAAAATACCAAAAAATCACATAAAAATAGATAAAAACGAAAAATTCAATGAAGAAGATGATCACAGCTGGAGCAGGGTAAATTTTGGATGGCCTTGGGTTTAGAAGCTTAGTGGTAAGCTATTAGGGTGGATCCTTGGTCCTTGTTCTATGTTTTCAGCCGGATTCACTTTGTAAGCTTAATTTCTACTTATTTGCATTTTACTGTATACGTATGCTTTATGCTTTAATCTTCATGTTTATATGTTTCTGTGTTATGGTTAAGTAGATTCATTGATTAAAATAGCTTGTTTGTTCTTTGGAATTTATAGTTGCTTGAAATTTCATTTCCACAGTCAAATAGGTGTATTTGTCATTTTTAAGTTTCTTGCAGTTGTTGTTGATGTTTTATGTTTATATGGACTTATAGGATGATAATATAACCTATGGAATTGGATTCGTGGTCTAAATTAAACATTTCCTGTGAAAATCAAATATTCACTTTCTTAAAAGGGTTGTTTGGATTCACTGATTTAACTGTGGTAAAGGTTGTTTGTGGTATTGTTCTTGTTTGATGTACGTCACAATAGGATCTATTAACTCAGTGAAACAATAAAAACCAGTGCTCAATTGAAAGAAAGTCAAAATAGCTTGTGATCACATCTTGTTTATTGACTGTTGGATTTCTATGTTCCATAATCATGCTATCATGTTTATAAGTTGTTAGTATTGATCAATCTAGTCTTAATTCAGTATAATTTAACATAATCAGTAAGTAGATTTGATTCAAAGTTCATATAGGTCAACTTAGTAAGGTAATTTATAAAGTCAAAATTTCAGTTAGTAAGTTTTTGATTAAAATTGTTAATTTTCTATAGGTCTTAAGATTAGGTTTTAGGACTTGTGCTTTTAGGATAATATTATTTTGCTGATAATCTTCATTAGGCTATTTTTAGTTATTTTTGTTAATATAGTTAAACTGCTTATTTGCTAGCTTCTATTTAGTACTTTTTCACAAACCTCCCATGTGCAAAAATAGAGAAGCAGAAAATAAGCAAAGAAAAAGCTATTTAGGGACAGAAACATGAAACTGAGGACAGTGATGAAGGGCAGAACAAGTGACTTTTGCAGCTAGATTAAGTACTTAAAATAAGCTCTAAACAACTAAAGGGTTAAATCAGATAAACTTAGGAATAGAACTTACCTAAAGAAACAATAATCAAGCTAAATCATCAGAAGAATAAGTAGATATGCAACTGTGAATGGTGGTACTTGGGATAGAACTATGAAATAAATGACAGATTCATAAAACACTTGTGAACAAAACTCAATAACACACCGTTAAACCTCAAAATCAAATTAAATCCAAACACTCCTTTAAAACACCAATTTGCAATTTAAACCTGATAACTCAACCTATCTCATAGAAGTGTTGATTCATGTCTTCTCCTTTAGTCATTTCATCAAACACTTGTCATGCATCTCATACAACACACATTAGCTAAAGACATATAATCATTTATCTGTCTTGGCAGACGGTGGAGGAGGAGGTCTGGTGGCAGATGATGGTAGTGGCAACGGGTGGTGTTGGCAGGTGATGGTGGCAGACGGTGTTGGTGGAGGTGGGTGGTGGTGGACGGTGGAGGAGGAGGGATGGAGCATAAAACGACTCTACAAAATCAAGGACCAAATATGTAATTTACTAACGGAGTGGGTTAACGGAAGTTACTAAAAAAACCCAAATCCGCCAAAAAATTTTGTTGGCAACCTTTTTGTGCAAGAAAAAAAGAAGAATGCCTTGATTGAATATGGACCCTAACTTTAGTACCTTTTTGTGCCATTTGCCCTTAAATAAATAGACTACATATCTTCTTTTTGTTGTCGTTCTAAGTGTCGTTGCCAAAAATGATCCACAAGATCATGTCGAAGGTCGGTATGCACGTCCTTGTCATGTATTTTCTTTTTTTTCTTTGCATGCCGATCGCATCTTTCGATCCATGTTTCTTGTATATTTGCGGCCAGACTAACATATATTTTGTTAAATTCACTTATTTGAAATTCTTGGTCTTCTAGTATTATGTTATGCAATATGATGCAACAATACCTAATCTTACGTATTTTGCTCACATGGTAAGCATGTGCGGGTTGTGCTATAATCCCCCAACGACCCTGAAGAACACCAAAAGCCTGTTCCACATCTTTCCTTCCACTTTCTTGAGCCCTCTTAAAATGTATATCAGCCTGGTTTCGGGCGATTCTATATGATTTGATAAAAGTAGCACACGTGGGATAAATACCATCTGCTAGGTAATATCATTTGGTGTATGTGTGACCATTCATTGTGAACGAGGCCTCGGGAGCGCGTTCGTCAACGAGGTCGTCAAAATTCAACCGATATAGAACATTTAGGTCGTTATTTGCACCCGCTATACCACAAAATGCATGCCAAATCTACAAATCTTGAAAAGCAACTGCTTCAAGCATTATATTTGGATGCCTGTGATCCCCCCCCCCCTTGGAATTGCGCGTTGAAACCGTTCCATTCCCAATGCATACAATCTATACTACTAACTACTAAGCATACCCGAGAACCCATGATAGTTTTCGTGTTTTTCATATAGCTGCATAATATCATTGGGGGAAGATTTTCTTAAATACTCCTCTGAGTATAAATCCCATATACATTTGGTAAAATTGTCTAAACTATCACAACTACAACGTTCGCCAATTTGCAAATATTCATCGAAAGCATCGGGTGTTGTCTAGTACGCCAATTGGCGTATAGCGGTCGTGCATTTCATTATACAGTGGATACTCATTTTACCGGTAGCATCTGGCCGTGATCTATAAAATTTAAAGTGCTAATGAATAGGATGAACGTTATAGTTAATTATACCTTGGACTATTTTTAGAAATAGTCGTCGACTCATCCGATACCGACGCCTGAAATTCCTTTCGGGATATTTTTGGATTATCCCCAAAATAATCATTAAGAAGACATTATTAGGCGGCTTCATATTATCGGGGTATGTAAGTCCGACTGGGTGAACTACTTGATGCATCGTCGTCAAAGGCTAGAAAATCTTCGTACATATCGTATAAACGTAATAATTATTCGGCTCGGATTTCAACGTTAAAAGATCCATGAATGTTAAACATTATGAAATATAGAAGAATGGATTAAAATATAAATAAAAGTATATAAATATTGTGATTAGGTTGGATTATTTGAAAATTATGTGTGTTAAAATAAGTATATATAGTTGAAAGTGGTTGTATTTTTTTTCCCATTGCACAACGTTTAAAAAATAAATAAATAAATAGCACAATCTTACCTTTGGCGTAAGCCAATTCAGTGGCTCAAGTTCCATTAACACAAATTTGGCGTGTTGCCCGGTATGACATTTGGCGCCCCATCGGTATATTTTGGGTGCATTTGACACGTTATTCAGCATCATACCGCGTGCTCTAACACTTTGATTTGAAACATATATTCAAGTTGATGGTGATTTTTTTTCTTTTTGTTTGAACAAGTTCTTACCAACCAGATTTACACATTAACCTTACATAAAAATCTAAGTCTCATATAAAATGTCTGGTTAAAAGCTTTCGCCGTAACGCGCGAACCCTTATAATCCTCGTTAAATATACATATTTCTTTCTTTCTTTTTTTTTGTTAAAGAATTCGTTACATATACATATGCTTGAGATATAAAACACGTATGTACGAAACAATGAGGGATTAACGTCTCTCAAATCTCATGTCTTTTCTAGTCTTTCCAAGCGATAACAAGAGGAGACATTGATGTGTAACTAGTTTTAATTTGTGAAACATAGTTGCGACTAGTTTTTACGATCCTTATTTTACAAAGATACACAACACTAAACTTTTACAAAGACTAATCTTTTGTTACTCTTTCGTTCAATGTATTTGTAGAGATAGAAAACATAAACGAAGTGTGTGAAATGGTGTGGTGGACTGGTGGGTGATAAATTATGTGCGAATTGGGGGGAAATAACTATAAAATGGTGAACCAACCTTCTCCCAAATTGTACCCTACTTGCGCCTAAACTTGCACCACAAGGTTGGGGAGAGAAAAGTGGAAGGTAGACCAAAGCCCATATAATAACAACCACAACCACAACCACACTCCACTCATTATTATTATTTTTCCTATCTCATCTTTTAACCAACTTCCTAATCTATCCTTCTAGAAGCACTCACTTCTGCGAATTATATATACACGTATATGTACCATTTACATGCTTTACATAACATGGAAAAGGCCACATCATTATCAATATAGTTGAATTTGAAAAAGAAAAAAAATAATAATAATAAATAAAATAAAAAGAACATATAATCTTACTTGTTTCTATGAATTTAGACTTTTTTTTTAGTATTTATAAGTTTGAGATCACCATTCACCATACTAAATTCTTTAAACGTATATCAAATTTGTAGAGAAATTTTCCATGCCTTTCTTTATTGTCAGAATTATCCGATTACATGATACAACCTTCATACTTTTATCAAAATACTCTAATCAAAACTCTAGATGTAATATTTTACATAGGTAGAATTACTTGATTAGTTACGACAAGGTTACTTTAGATCTAATCTTTTAAATATGATTATTTTTTCATGTTATAGAATATGAAAAAAGTGCATGACAAAAGAAAGGTTCACCAGAAACACAATGTAAGATGTTAGCTCCAACAACATAGTAATTAAATATATACTGGTAATAATTTAATGCAAATATAGTTGATAAATTTTGGAAGGTTAGCTAATTACTCTTAAATAATTATTGACCTAAAAGTTGTTCAAAAGGATCACACTTTGTGCCCTCTTTACTTTATTACCTACACATCACTTTACACCTACTTAAACATCATCCTATTTATTTTATTTCATAAAGAATATGATATGTATGAGAAGACGAAAAATAAAGATACCTATCACATGTTGTATCTATAAAGCGTACTAGGGTTGGTTTGATACGATTCTTGTTGTAATTACGACTCAAATTGTTTAGTATTTCATGTTTTACAAATCAAACCAAACCAAACTAAACCAACAAAGTCTTTGAATGGGACCAAATTAACGAAGCAAGTTAACTAGTGCTATTAAATAGTGACACTTAAGAAATGCATTTTTGTACGATAAATGTACATCTAGAGAACTTTGTTGTTGAGTGAAATTCTTGTAGCAAAAGCCAAAAGTCGTAGTATAAGCTGAAAGTAAGTATGGGATTATGGGAGTGGAATATTCCAAGAGGGCTAACGGGTCACACTAACTCGTGGACTAGAATTGCCTAATTCTAAAAGTCATGGATGATGTTAGTTTAGACCACCAAATTGAGTTCCATCATTAGATAATTCAGGCAAAGAGTAAATTGCAACAATTGTCCTTGGGTTTGGCCAAATTAGAAGTTTTTCATCCTTAACATTTTGAAAATGCAGGCACCGTTCTTGTGATGAACTTTGGGTTGCAGTTTTCGTCCTTGTCCAAAGTAAAAGGACTAAAATGCCCTTGTTAAAAACTGAAACCGATGGACGAAAACTGCAATCCAAATTTCCTCAGAAGAACGGTGCTTGCACTTTCGAAAAGTTACGGACAAAACCTGCAATTTAGCTGAACCACAAGGACGATTTTTGCAATTTACTCTTCGGCAAATGTAATGTGATGTTAGTTTAGACCACCAAATTGAGTTCCATCATTAGATAATTCAGGCAAAGAGTAAATTGTAACAATTGTCCTTGGGTTTGGCCAAATTACAAGTTTCATCCTTAACATTTTGAAAATGCAGGCACCGTTCTTGTGATGAACTTTGGGTTGCAGTTTTCGTCCTTGTCCAAAGTAAAAGGACTAAAATGCCCTTGTTAAAAACTGAAACCGATGGACGAAAGCTGCAATCCAAATTTCCTCAGAAGAACGGTGCTTGCACTTTCGAAAAGTTACGGACGAAACCTGCAATTTAGCTGAACCACAAGGACGATTTTTGCAATTTACTCTTCGGCAAATGTAATGTGATTGAAGGAATGAGAGACCAAGTTTCTCTCAATACTCATTATACTATTAGTAATCAAACGATATATGGATGGGTTTTTTTTTACAAGTTATATAAGGAGTGAATGCGTTTCATTAGATGTACACATGCTAAATGTAGTATCTATTTTTCACTGTTTCCCTATCCGCTCTCCAAATATGCATCTAGTTAAGTTTGAATCTGAAATCTCTCGTAAGGATATCAAAGTAACCGAGTGTTAGGCCGCTTTGATTATGGTTAGTTGTAATCGAAAAATCAAATTGCTTAATGGCTCAATTTGTGCGCAAGTAAGATCCCGGAAATAACAATATATTTTTATTTCCTCTTTATTGTCATTTCATTTCGTAACTTATTTCTTATTTCTGCTTTCTTGTTTTGTTTATTGTGCACCGACTTGACCCTTCGGCCTTTTTGTGAAAGCAAGTGTGAAATTCTTGGTGTTGTTTGCACATAATCCTTTCAGACTCCCACTTGTGCAAATACAACAACATAGGATTGATTTCACTGTACCAAGAGGTCCCGAGCAAGACGTTGCAATACCTCGCTCACATAAACCGATTCAACCAAGGTAGTGATTCACAAACTCAGCAACACCTCAACTGAGTTCGGGTATATGATTGTATCCCTTCGCAATTTGTTGATATTTTTGAAAGTACCAGACATGGATATATATTCCCGTAATACTTTTATCCTTACTTGTTCTCGTGATACTCGATTTGTTCTCCCATAATGTCCCAGACACTTTGTCGCATGGTCATGCTTTTCGCAAATCTTTCCACACAAGGGGTGTAGGACCTTAAATCTATCAACCTTATCACAAATACCCACGTAGAACACAAGATGAACACGTTAAACCACGAACACAATATGCGTAAAGAAGAAAGATTAAGAAAGGAAAGATGGTGACTTGAATGATATATGGATCGTGTATGTTATGCGTATGAACAAGATATAAAGATGAAAACAATAAGATGTTATATTGCTCCAAAGAAAACACACACACACACACTTTCAAGCACACCCCTCAAATGAGACTTTGAGGGGTTTATATAGTACAAGCACTAGATGCCCTAAAAGGCTTTCCATGGGGTTGGGTTTGGGCCTCGTGGACTTGGATTGGATAACAAGTGATAAAAGGCTAGCTTAACTAAACTAATACCCATTTAGCTTAGTCTAATCCACGAGCCCGTTGACTATTCTATCATGATATCTAACACACGTTACAAAGTTCCTAAATGTGAATGACCATCACTTCTTATAAAAACTATTAAGGCTAACAATCTCCCCCAAGGGGTGGTCATTCAAAAGATGCTCCACTTGATTAGGTCTTTACTTTTCTCGAGCTTGAACTTTGTGTGTAGATATATGATAACGCTACACGCGTCGTTCGGGGTCAAGGAAACTTCCTTTTCTTCGAGCAAGTTTTATAACACCCTAGGCAGTGAACCTAATCGTTGTAGTGTAGTAATTAGGGTAAGCCACGGGTATTGATATCGTTCTCTAGGGGAATAGGAATGCTAGTAAGGAGTTACTACGCTAAGGTTAAGGTTGAGGAAGATTATTTTTTATCTTTTTATGTTTTATGAAAATGGAAAGGTGCGAATCTCGGGTATTGGATTTGGGGGGTTGGTATTTCTACCGATTACTCTACTATTATCTAATTATCTAAACTAAGGTTGTGGGAGTCTATGCCTAATTAATGTGTGCTCGTATGATAGTTTAAAGATGTGTTTACTTAGATTGTATTACTCCTTAATTATCTCCTATTGATGGTTGAGTGTCACGTCTTATTCCTAGTTGCGTTGTGTGTCTAAAGTTGTAGGGTATGCGTTTCTCCCTAACTCTTTGAACTTACCAAAGGGTCTCGTCTACAAACCCACTAGGGATGATAAACTCCTACTCTAAGGCGCTCTTTGGATGGTTTAGCCTACAACTACTCAGGTAATTATATTCTAAGGTTCACAAAGATGAATCAAGCATTAAGTACACAACGAATGACCTATCGCATTACTAGATCATTAATCAACTAAGATAAGAAACAACCAATCAATATTCAATAATTAAGTTTCATACTTTCTAAGCAAACACACAAATAAATTAGCCGGACATGGAGAACATGCAAGCATACACACAAATAATCAAAGACATAATTGAATTAATGAAGTAAAGACTTATCTTGATGTAAGATAGGGTTTAAAACCCTAAAATACTGTACAAGACACCTTAGGTTCGGTTTTAGGTTTTTACTCCAAAGACTCTCCACACAAAGACTGGAAAATTTGGATTCTATATATAAGATTACAATTGCGACGGCTTCACCTTATGTTTAGTGACGCCGTCGTGTCGCCGCCATTAGGGTTTCGTCTTGGCCACGTTAACCTTGCGACGGCGTCACCTTATGTCCGTGACGCCGTCCTCTTCAGCTTCTGACGTCGTCTGGATTGCATCTAGGCCGTCTGAGTAGCGACGGCCTACTCTTTCACAACTAGACGCCGTCTCTTGAAAATACGAGTTTTGGGTTCTGGCCCGTCACAATAATTTTGGGACGGCGTCGCCAATAGCACCTGACGCCGTCGCCTTCTACTTTCAGCAACTGTGAGTGTCTCGATTTCGACTTTGGCCATTTTCTTCATATAATCGCGCCTTTTCGTCCAAATAAGTGCCATTCCAGCATTTTGCCTTCACGAGACCTAAAAAGTGAAAAGGAACGATATTAAGCAATAACGGATACAAAAGTGATCAAATAAGGACTTAAACGACCCCTCAAAATGGTACCTTTTAAAACCTTATCAAATATCCCTACACTTGTTATTTGCTTGTCCTCAAGCAAATGTGCTTTTAGCCAATTAATTTATAAGTTAAGGGTCATGAAGCATTAATTCAAAACGGTCCACAACACATATAAGCCCCGCAAAAGTCATAACAAGCACGGAAATTACATACTAGCACCTCACATGGGGTGTTTGGATACTCACATCTCTCTCGGGTGTATGTATGAAATATAACAAAATAGGAAATGGAAGATAAACACTCATTAACCGGTCCTAGTACATAGATTACCATAGGCTTGAGAATAGATCAAACCTCCATCGCTTTGGCGTAAGCACCTAGGAAAGACTATCAAAGAGGTCTTTTAAAGGGTTGTAATGTTAGGCTTACGGTAGGGAAACAAGGGTTTGGTGGGATAGGCTATTTAGTGGTGGCAAGTCAAAAATCTCTATGTTAAATGCATACGAAGAATGGCGTTGCTAAGCCAAGACTCGACACTCTAAACTCTAAATAACTGAAATAAATAAACATAAATTTAAAGATAGATGTAGGATGGTAGCCCGTATGTTTTTTTTTTTTTTTTTTTTTTTCACTCTATTTTTTTTTCTTTTCTCTTTTTCCATATTTTTTTTTTCGATTTTTTTTTTTTTTTCATACACTTTTACTCTACCATCCTCTATGATAACATCAAAATACTAGGGATTTATAGGCATATCCCTACACTTGAGTTTTTATTACTCTAACACTAATTTGACCCGAATTGAAAAGATCAAAACACTTGGGGTACATTATTATGCAAACAAAGGGAATTTGAATTTAACGTTCCCTTCCCGTCATTTCATAAACTTTAACTTTTCCCATGAATCCCAATCATCCCAAAACTGTATACAAAGGATATGACTCGACTTAGCAACTTATGCAAGCAACTAGATAATTGAACTAAGGGTTTAGGGTGATAACAAACATTTGCACTAAAAGTGAGTGCATAAGGGGTAGGCTAAGGCGATTTGGGTGTATATTTGGGGGTGGGGTGTAAACAATGCTCTTCATTGATATTCCGGAAAAACCGAAACATCACGAGAACCGCGAAAAGGATAGGCTCTGAGGGGTTAACTAGGGGTATCGTGTACTAAAAATGAGTACAACGCAAAGGGTTTGGGGGAATTACTCAACCGATATGGAAGAAGTAATTATATTACAGGTATCAAACAAGGGTTATCCTAATGCCTCTTATCATTTAGTTATTCCTAACTACACAAGTGTAGCCTCACTTGCGATCTCGGAATGCATCACAAAACAAGTTCTAGAATCTAATATACTACCGGTTCACACTCTAAGCATTAAAGATGAATGCTTTAATTCCTACTAATCTAAGGGCGATCCTCACATTTTGGTGGAATTTGGGTGGTAAAGGGTTTTTGTGCTAGTCATGCAACTTCCTATCCATGAGACGCTTTTGTTAAGACTAATGGCCCACTCTTATATGTCATAAAAAATTTTAAATTTGGTGCCAAAATTACCCTAACCGACATTTTCTCATGGTTTATTACACTATCACAATTGGACAAAGCAAATAGTCAAGGATAAGCATAGTTTCAAAGTTCCCGTTTTATTTTCCCTCCCTACACTTAAACTGAACATTGTCCCCAATGTTCCCCGAAAGTATCAAAGTTATGATAAAAGAAGGTAATTAAAAACGAAAGAAACTAATACTCCCCTGATTAGCTCGGTAGGATCCGTGTAAAGTGGTGGTTAAATTCTTTTCAAGAAGAATTATTGCGTGAAAAGCTCCTTCAATCTTATGTAACTTCTTCTTGACAAACTAAACCTGCACACTTGAAGAAAACAAACGAAACCTTCGCGTAAAATCGGCGGTAATAATATATATATAAGACTCGATTTAAACTAGGATATAATGCTTGTGGAATGGATGTTTACAGAATTTCTAAGAAAATTAAGACCTTGAAAATTCCAAAAATTTATAAGTAGCTCAGAAAACGAGAAAAAGTGATCTGATGTTTTTACTCCTTCCTGACGCCGTCAGGTTTCAATCCTGACGCCGTCAGGTTATCTTGACAAAAACTGGTCTGCGATTTTCTGGAAAAAATTCTAGAAAATTTACATCTTTAGAATCTGGAAAAATTTCTGCAAAACATCCATTATGACTCGATACAAGCATTTGACTCGAACAAACAAACATAAATATCTTTTAGTTAATTGTTATTCTCATGTTTACGTTTCTTTTGAAAACGTGTGTAATCCTCCCTACACTTATCCCTTATGTAAAATACCTTTATATGCAATTAAGACGAGGTTAAAAACAAAATAAAGCATTTTTACAAATTTAAACATGAGGATAAACAATTAATAAAAGATATATGACACTAACAAGCAAACAATTAAGCATGGGTTGCCTCCCACGAAGCGCTTTTCTTTATTTAAGAGTCTTGTAGCTAGACTCATAGTCGTGCTCCTACGTTGCCTCACCTATCCTCTCGTGCTCACACTTAAGCCATTCCAACGCTCTTTCATTCTTTTTGTAATCATCTCCTAATTCAAGGCATTTTTTGTAATACCGCTTAGTTTTCTCATATGGGTACCTAAGCCCACTCTGCTTATCCCTTTCACTAAGCAATGGAATAGGGGTCATTCTATTACAAACCTCGATGTCCTTATGTTTAAACCTAGGATGAGCGCGTGGCATTTGGTAGATGAAATCTTCAACTTCATCAGAGAATGTAATTAGACCATCAATCATCCGTTCATTCAACCTAGTCAATTTCTTGAAAGGTTTTCCAAAAATTATTTGAGTGAGGTCTTTATCTATAAATTCTCCTAAGTCTTCTAAGACCATGAACTCTACCAAATAAGCAAAACTTCCGACAAACACGTGCAAATAAATGACTGCTTCAACAACATTGTTCCCTTGATAAGTTAACTCATTGACCTTGATTTTGTTGTATAGGTCCCCTGAGATTAAGTTTAAAGGTAAGAATGAATTCAAATAAGCATCGAACCCTTCTAGTCCTATTTTGCAAGGGAATTGCATGTTAAAGGGGCCATCTTTCTCAATCCTACACCTAGGGTCAAAACATTGGGATGGGTCTTCCTCAACATTAATGACCTCTCCTGTAAAACCCGAAAATCTAAAACCTATATAAAGACTAAAATACCCTTGGAACCAAGAATAATAAAATACGTAAAATATGTTATAATAAAAGTTACGAAAATTAAAAAAAAAAAACCTAATAAATAAGACTTAACGAATATAATTTCGTGGATGACTTTGGTACGACGAAGGACGTATATGTTTCGCTAATAAGTTGGGCCGTTTGTTTGTTTATCGGACTCGTGTCTTTTGTTTTTGTTTTGCGCCAAGCCTAAGCCCAAGAGGGATGTTTGTTTGTGTTCGTGTGAGCCAAGGAGGAGGGGGGCCGAAGCCCATTTGTTTGTGTGTGTGTATTCGGTTGGACCCAAGCCAACCCAAACCCAATCACTTTCCTATTCTAACTCAAATACTACAACTATAAATACAACACATAATCACTTAATTGGAACCCTAGTTTTGCCTCTCCTTTTCTTTTTCTTTTGTTCGGCCGAGAGCTTCCCAAACACCCTTGGTGTCGATTTTTCTTATTCAAGCTAAGGTATAACGTTTATTCATCTTCCTTTAACGTACCTTGTATGTATATGTCGAGATATAATTGATTTGTCGCGTTTCTTTTCTTTTGTTTTGGGGCCGAGAGGTGGTAACCAAGGAAAACAAGAAACCCTAATTTATTTAACCTTGTAATTAATAAGGAACGTGTATAGTGATAAGTAATGTTGAATCGGGTCACGTATATGTTGAGTTAAGGTGAGCCGAGACATGCATGAGGTGAGACGAGGCATGCATGAGTTTTCGAATGAGGTTTAAAACATGTAACTTGAATATGTAACGTTTGGATGAGCTAGGACTTGGATAAAACATGCTAGCCGAAACCCTAAGTGAACTAAATAAGTGTACATGAGATTTAGACATGTAATTAATAAGTAAAGGTTACGTAAATATAAACCCTAGTTTATTATGTAAAGCGTATAAATTATATTAAAACCCTAATAACTATTGGTCACATGAAATCATAAACGTGTATGATAAAGAGTAAAAGTAAAGAAGGTTCTTAATTACGTATTAGGTTAATTGGAGAGTCATTAAGACGTAACATGTAAAATGAATGCATATTAATGAGATATTAAAGAGTAAGAAACCCTAGAACGTAAATGAGAATATATTAGGGTTTGAACTAAATATAGTAAGTGTTATTTCATGTGTGAGTTATAACTTATAAAACTATTTTCACATTTTAAGACGGACTTTAATAAATGATATAACAAACCCTAATCTACAACATTAATTATAAAATACTTAAGACTCATTAATAAAACCCTAAAGTATAAAGATTACTAATTTTGAATACCAAATATTAAAAGACCATTTTGACGATTATGGAATCATTAATAACGTGGACGACCGTTAATGTCTATAGGTTCTGTGAAGAGGGAGTAATCCTTTGTTTTCGTCTTTCTGCTTTTCGATCTTTGCATTGGAATAAGGTACAGATATTCTGACCTTTTCAGTAAAGGTTTCTCTTAATGTATTCTTTCGTATTAGGTTTTCCTAAGCCTTTGCTATGAATCCCAAAAATCTGATTTGTTTGAGCTATTGCTTATCTGAACTTTGATTTCAGAATTATGAAACATCTGATTTTTGAACTATCTGATATGAAAACTATGATTTTGGAAATATGAATGATTTTCTGATAAAATATGATCTGTGTCAGCTATGACATTCTGATTTGACCTAAGATAGTTTGACACCCGAGCCAAATATTTAACTAGTCATGGGGGTTCCATGTCCGTATCAGTGATGCACCTCTGATATGACTCTAGGGCAGTAGAGTGATGTTCTGCCACGTCTCTGGATGGTGAAGCATATTTGTGAATATGTAGGAAGGGGCGTATGGATGCATCCTAGATCTGTTATCTGTTATATGTTATATGTTATCTGATGATTGATGCTGCGTGCGTGCACGTCCTTCATAACTCTGGTAGGTCTCCCCTACAAATGTTGCCTTGTGTGAATATGAATGTGATCTGATATAAGTTCTGGGCTCGTGGTAGTTGACTATAAATATCTTTTGAAATTATGACTTATGCTTTGAAAATGATAAAGATTTTGTTATTGCTCATTCACTTTATTTCATATCCGTTATCGTTTAGTTTTAGCTTTTGCTTTCATATCTGTTCACTGGGCTTTTGAAGCTCAGCCGCACTTTTCTTTTCTTCCGCGGCAGGTATCTAAGCATTGGAAGCTGGGTTGCTTTAGGATGAGTGCTTGAGTGGACTTACCTTAGAGATTTTAGCTTTGATTTCTTATGATGCCATTTAGACTTATTTCGGATATTATGTTTGAAGTTTATTATGCTTCCGCTGGGACCTATGTATTGAAGTCGTTTTGACTTGAATTATTTCCGCATTTATGTTAAGACTTTCTTTTGGTTATGAATGTTTTGCTTTGATATGACACCATTACTTGTGATTCCTTTACCCTTGGCGGGTCGGGGCGTTACAATTTATGGCATCAGAGCCCAGGTTTACGACTTGTAGTCAGGACCTGTGAACATAAGAACCTTAAGTTATCCCTTAGAATTAAGATTTGACCTGTGAGGATTGGGTAGACTTAGGTTTCCTTCTGCGAACTTCCATTTCGTATCTCATCTTTGTTCGTTTTGCTAATCGTTTGAATATCGTTTAGATGGTTCGAACTCGTACTACTGGTGGCGCGGATGGAGACGATGATGCTGTTAACATGGATGCTGCGATTGCAAATGCTCTCAACTCTCTTTTCCCTGGTTTGACTACACCTGAGATGATGGAACAGGTGATCAACAATATTCGGAATCAGACTGGTGAACCTTCGGGAAGCGGTGGAGGTGCTCAACCCGTAGGCATACATACTTGGCTCGAGCGTTTCGGTAAGCTCAAGCCTCTTTCTTTTAGCACTGCTGCTACTCCCACTGAAGCTGAGGACTGGATCACTCATGTTGAGAAGCTGTTTGAAGTACTGGGTTGTGGAGATGGATTTAAGACTCGTTTAGCTGCATTCAAATTGGAAGGTGATGCTTTGAATTGGTGGAAAGCATTGAAACAAGCACGAGGAGGAGATGCTTTCGCTGTTACTTGTACTTGGGCGGAGTTTCGGACTATCTTCTATAACCGTTACTTCCCTGATGCGGAACAGCAAAGGTATGAGAGGGATTATCAGGAGATCTACCAGTTTGATAATGAGAACTCCAACGAGTACATGAGTAGGTTTATGAGGTTGGTAAGCTTTGTTGGAGCGATTGCTGGAGATGGTAGGCGCCAAGCTAAGCATTTCAAATGGGGACTGAAGAAGTGGGTGTTGGACCGACTGCTTAACACTGACTATGAGGATGTGTCAGCCTGCAATGATGCAGCTCGTAACATTGAGATCTTTCATGAGGGTTCAGGTTACAACAAGCGTAATCGCGATGGTGATCGGATTCAAGGTAGGACTCAAAGTAATGAGTATAAGGGAAATACTAGCAGGAGTTATGATTCGAAGGGACAAGGGGATAAGAGTTATGATCAGCGGGGTCAGTCGGGAAGAAATGTGGACTCTAGGCGCCCTAAGGCGAGGGGTCAGGATAGCAGAACTGCTGGTAAGAATGGAAATGATCGTCAGAATCAGGGTAACAATAACCAGCGTTACAACAAAGATCAGTCGACTCGAGGATCGAATCAGGGTCGTGCTTCAGGATCTTCTGGTCAGCAAAGGACAGCTGAAGTTTTGCCTCCCCCACCTATCTGTACTACTTGTGGAAAGGCTCATCCGGGACCGTGTTTCAAGGCCACTGGTGGATGTTTCTCTTGTGGTTCTACTACTCACAAGATCAAAGATTGCCCTAAGAGGAACCCGGCGATTCCTGGAAACTATACCAAGCCGCCACCTACTACTGGACGTGTCTATGCTACTACTCGGAATCAGGCGGAGCATACTTCAGGTACCATTACGGGAACTCTTTTCATTGATGATTATTCTGTCTTCGTTTTATTTGACACTGGCGCCACACACTCCATCATATCTGTCACATGTGCTAAGAAACTAAATATGAAGCCACAACCACTAACGAATCACTTATCGATATCTACGCCTATGAAAAGTCACATGATCATTGATCATAAATACGTTAAGTGTCCTCTTCGTTTTGATGATCGTATCCGCCATGCACATCTGTATCCTCTCGATATGGTCGACTTTGATATCATTCTAGGCATGGATTGGTTGGCTTATCATAGAGCTTCCATCGACTGCTATGCTAGAACTGTGATCTTTGGAGACGTCAAACATCCTAAATTCGTTTATTATGGTTCTAAACCACTCAAATCTGTTAAGTTCATTTCTGCTATGAATGCACGGACCATGATTGCTCATGGGTGTCAAGGTTTTCTGGCATCTGTTAAGGACACATCTTTGGAGGGTCCTAACATTGAAAATCTTTCCGTTGTTTGTGAATTCACCGACGTTTTTCCCGATGAACTCCCTGGACTTCCTCCAGCTCGAGAAGTTGAGTTTAGCATTGAGTTGATTCCTGGTGCTAAACCGATTTCGAAAGCTCCGTATCGTATGGCACCTGTAGAATTGAAGGAGTTGAAGGAACAACTGCAAGAGATGATAGATAATGGATTCATTCGACCTAGTGTTTCTCCATGGGGTGCACCTGTGTTGTTTGTGAAGAAGAAGGATGGAAGTATGCGCTTATGTATCGACTACCGTGAACTCAACCGTATTACTATTCGGAACCGTTATCCTCTCCCACGCATAGACGATTTGTTTGATCAACTGCAAGGAGCTAAGTTCTTTTCTAAGATTGATCTGAGGTCTGGTTATCATCAACTACGTGTGAAGGAGCAAGATGTTCCTAAGACCGCGTTTCGTACCAGATATGGTCATTATGAGTTTCTCGTTATACCTTTTGGTTTGACGAATGCGCCTGCTGTGTTTATGGACCTGATGAATCGTGTTTTCCATGAGTTTCTCGATAAGTTCGTTATTGTTTTCATCGACGACATCTTAGTTTACTCTAAGTCGGAAGAGGAGCATGAGCAACATCTCCGGATAGTGTTGGAGATTCTGAGGAAGAAGAAATTGTACGCCAAATTCTCGAAGTGTGAATTTTGGTTAGGACAAGTCGCTTTCCTTGGTCATATCGTATCAGCTGATGGTATAACCATGGATCCGTCTAAGGTTGAGGCTATCACTAAGTGGCCAAGACCTACGACAGTGACTGAGGTCAGGAGTTTTCTAGGACTTGCTGGATATTATCGACGTTTTGTTGAAGGTTTCTCTCGTTTAGCTTTGCCGCTAACCCAATTGATGAGGAAAGGTGAAAAGTTTGTATGGACGGATGAAAGAGAAAAGAGTTTTGAAGAGTTGAAACGGAGATTGGTTTCCGCTCCTATTTTGACTCTTCCATCTGGTTCTGGAGGATTTCAAATCTATAGCGATGCATCTAAGAAAGGATTAGGCTGTGTTTTGATGCAACATGGGAAGGTAATAGCTTATGCTTCGAGGCAGCTGAAACCTTATGAGGAGAATTACCCAACTCATGATCTCGAGTTAGCTGCTGTGGTGTTCGCGTTGAAGATCTGGAGACATTACTTGTATGGAGAGACGTGTGATATTTTCACCGACCATAAGAGTCTCAAGTATATTTTCACTCAAAAGGAACTCAATATGAGACAAAGAAGATGGTTAGAACTTCTTAAGGATTATGACACTAACATTCAGTACCATCCTGGTAAGGCTAATGTAGTTGCTGACGCACTTAGCCGGAAATCAGGTATGATTGCAAGTATTGAGATTGAGCCTAGGATCATTCGTGATTTAGAGCGTTTGGATGTTGAGTTGTGCGTACGAGGTTCTGGTGGATACTGGGCTAGTATGAAGGTGGAGTCGAACCTTATACTGCAAATTAAAGAAGCTCAGAAAGATGACGGCGAGTTGTGGGCTGTAGCTCAGAATGTAGAAGAAGGTAAGCAGACGGAGTTTAAGGTTGATAACGATGGGATTGTATGGTATGAAGATAGGCTTTGCGTTCCCAATGATCAGGTACTTCGTGAGAAAGTTATGACTGAAGCTCATAGTTCTCCTTTCACTATTCATCCTGGTTCTACCAAGATGTATAGGGATTTGAAACAGTATTTCTGGTGGAACCGCATGAAGCAAGATGTGGCGACGTTTGTGTCGAAGTGTATGATTTGTCAGCAAGTGAAGATCGAACATCAAAGAGCTAGTGGACTGTTACAACCATTGGATATTCCGACATGGAAGTGGGATAAGATATCTATGGACTTTGTGACTGGACTACCTCTTACTAAGAAGAAGCATGATGCGATTTGGGTGGTTGTTGATCGACTAACCAAATCAGCTCATTTCTTACCAATCAGGAAGGATTATGGTATTGGCAGACTGTCAGAGATTTTTCAGCAAGAGATAGTTAGACTTCATGGTACTCCGACGGCTATTGTGTCAGATAGGGATCCGCGTTTTACTTCTCGTTTCTGGAAGGGTTTGCAGAAAGCTTGGGGTACTCGACTTAATTTTAGTACGGCTTTTCATCCTCAAACAGATGGTCAGTCAGAGAGGACCATTCAGACCTTAGAAGACATGCTAAGGGCTTGTGCTTTGGAATGGACTGGCAGCTGGGATGAATATTTGTGTTTGGTAGAGTTTGCATATAACAACAGTTGGCATGCAAGTATTAAGGCAGCACCGTTTGAACTTCTTTATGGAAGGAAATGTAGATCACCTACTTGTTGGGATGAAGTAGGTGAACGTCTAATTGAAGGACCGGAAATGATTAAGATCACTAATGAGAAAGTAGCTGTTGCTAGAGAGAAGTTGAAGGAGGCTAGGTCTCGTCAGAAAAGTTATGCCGACAAGCATCGTCGTGATTTGGAATTTCGTGTTGGTGATCGTGTGTTTTTGAAAGTCTCGCCGTTTAGAGGTGTGAAACGTTTTGGAATCAAGGGCAAGCTTAGTCCTCGATTCATTGGTCCGTTTGAAATTCTGGAACGTATAGGAGAAGTTTCGTATCGATTAGCACTTCCGCCTCAGTTATCGCATGTTCATGATGTGTTCCATGTATCTCTCCTAAGAGGATACAATTATCATCCATTTCACGTTGCTTCGTATCCGTTTGATCTGATTCGATCAGATATGTCTTTGCCTGAAGAACCAGAAGCTATTTTGGAAAGACAAGAAAGAGTCATGAGAAGTAAAGTCATTCCGTTCGTTAAGATTCTTTGGAAAAATCACCCAGAGCGTGAGGCTACTTGGGAGACCGAAGAGTCTATGCGAGCTAGTTATCCTCATTTCTTTGAATAGTTCGGTATGTTCTCATTTCGTTATCGTTTTCGTTTCCGTTTCATTTCAATTTTCGAGGACGAAAATTTTTTTTTTAGAGGGGAAGAGTTGTAAAACCCGAAAATCTAAAACCTATATAAAGACTAAAATACCCTTGGAACCAAGAATAATAAAATACGTAAAATATGTTATAATAAAAGTTACGAAAATTAAAAAAAAAAACCTAATAAATAAGACTTAACGAATATAATTTCGTGGATGACTTTGGTACGACGAAGGACGTATATGTTTCGCTAATAAGTTGGGCCGTTTGTTTTTTTATCGGACTCGTGTCTTTTGTTTTTGTTTTGCGCCAAGCCTAAGCCCAAGAGGGATGTTTGTTTGTGTTCGTGTGAGCCAAGGAGGAGGGGGGCCGAAGCCCATTTGTTTGTGTGTGTGTATTCGGTTGGACCCAAGCCAACCCAAACCCAATCACTTTCCTATTCTAACTCAAATACTACAACTATAAATACAACACATAATCACTTAATTGGAACCCTAGTTTTGCCTCTCCTTTTCTTTTTCTTTTGTTCGGCCGAGAGCTTCCCAAACACCCTTGGTGTCGATTTTTCTTATTCAAGCTAAGGTATAACGTTTATTCATCTTCCTTTAACGTACCTTGTATGTATATGTCGAGATATAATTGATTTGTCGCGTTTCTTTTCTTTTGTTTTGGGGCCGAGAGGTGGTAACCAAGGAAAACAAGAAACCCTAATTTATTTAACCTTGTAATTAATAAGGAACGTGTATAGTGATAAGTAATGTTGAATCGGGTCACGTATATGTTGAGTTAAGGTGAGCCGAGACATGCATGAGGTGAGACGAGGCATGCATGAGTTTTCGAATGAGGTTTAAAACATGTAACTTGAATATGTAACGTTTGGATGAGCTAGGACTTGGATAAAACATGCTAGCCGAAACCCTAAGTGAACTAAATAAGTGTACATGAGATTTAGACATGTAATTAATAAGTAAAGGTTACGTAAATATAAACCCTAGTTTATTATGTAAAGCGTATAAATTATATTAAAACCCTAATAACTATTGGTCACATGAAATCATAAACGTGTATGATAAAGAGTAAAAGTAAAGAAGGTTCTTAATTACGTATTAGGTTAATTGGAGAGTCATTAAGACGTAACATGTAAAATGAATGCATATTAATGAGATATTAAAGAGTAAGAAACCCTAGAACGTAAATGAGAATATATTAGGGTTTGAACTAAATATAGTAAGTGTTATTTCATGTGTGAGTTATAACTTATAAAACTATTTTCACATTTTAAGACGGACTTTAATAAATGATATAACAAACCCTAATCTACAACATTAATTATAAAATACTTAAGACTCATTAATAAAACCCTAAAGTATAAAGATTACTAATTTTGAATACCAAATATTAAAAGACCATTTTGACGATTATGGAATCATTAATAACGTGGACGACCGTTAATGTCTATAGGTTCTGTGAAGAGGGAGTAATCCTTTGTTTTCGTCTTTCTGCTTTTCGATCTTTGCATTGGAATAAGGTACAGATATTCTGACCTTTTCAGTAAAGGTTTCTCTTAATGTATTCTTTCGTATTAGGTTTTCCTAAGCCTTTGCTATGAATCCCAAAAATCTGATTTGTTTGAGCTATTGCTTATCTGAACTTTGATTTCTGAATTATGAAACATCTGATTTTTGAACTATCTGATATGAAAACTATGATTTTGGAAATATGAATGATTTTCTGATAAAATATGATCTGTGTCAGCTATGACATTCTGATTTGACCTAAGATAGTTTGACACCCGAGCCAAATATTTAACTAGTCATGGGGGTTCCATGTCCGTATCAGTGATGCACCTCTGATATGACTCTAGGGCAGTAGAGTGATGTTCTGCCACGTCTCTGGATGGTGAAGCATATTTGTGAATATGTAGGAAGGGGCGTATGGATGCATCCTAGATCTGTTATCTGTTATATGTTATATGTTATCTGATGATTGATGCTGCGTGCGTGCACGTCCTTCATAACTCTGGTAGGTCTCCCCTACAAATGTTGCCTTGTGTGAATATGAATGTGATCTGATATAAGTTCTGGGCTCGTGGTAGTTGACTATAAATATCTTTTGAAATTATGACTTATGCTTTGAAAATGATAAAGATTTTGTTATTGCTCATTCACTTTATTTCATATCCGTTATCGTTTAGTTTTAGCTTTTGCTTTCATATCTGTTCACTGGGCTTTTGAAGCTCAGCCGCACTTTTCTTTTCTTCCGCGGCAGGTATCTAAGCATTGGAAGCTGGGTTGCTTTAGGATGAGTGCTTGAGTGGACTTACCTTAGAGATTTTAGCTTTGATTTCTTATGATGCCATTTAGACTTATTTCGGATATTATGTTTGAAGTTTATTATGCTTCCGCTGGGACCTATGTATTGAAGTCGTTTTGACTTGAATTATTTCCGCATTTATGTTAAGACTTTCTTTTGGTTATGAATGTTTTGCTTTGATATGACACCATTACTTGTGATTCCTTTACCCTTGGCGGGTCGGGGCGTTACATCTCCGCTGTCAAGTGCCTCACCATAATCAAATTCCTCATCAGAATCAGAGTAATAGAAAGGACTTTGTTGTTGCCAATTTATCTCATTATGCCCTAGGTGATTACCAAAATGGTGAGTGGGTGAAGGGTTTTGTGGGATCGCGTTCTCAATCTCGGGATTGGGAACGGGTAGAGTGAAGAATCTTCGATGGAAGATACGGATCATGTTGAGTGATGGTTTTTTTTTTTTTTTTTTTTTTTTTTTTTTTTTTTTTTTTTACGAACGAGGGTCACGAAGAATGGGGATAGACTAAGAGAAAGCTAAAAAATTGGAAGAAAAATTTACTTGATAGGAATCAAGCAAAGAAACCTAAACGAGGTGGACTACTAACTAGCTATTCTATTCCCCGGCAGCGGCGCCAAAAACTTGATAACGCTACACGCGTCGTTCGGGGTCAAGGAAACTTCCTTTTCTTCGAGCAAGTTTTATAACACCCTAGGCAGTGAACCTAATCGTTGTAGTATAGTAATTAGGGTAAGCCACGGGTATTGATATCGTTCTCTAGGGGAATAGGAATGCTAGTAAGGAGTTACTACGCTAAGGTTAAGGTTGAGGAAGATTATTTTTTATCTTTTTATGTTTTATGAAAATGGAAAGGTGCGAATCTCGGGTATTGGATTTGGGGGGTTGGTATTTCTACCGATTACTCTACTATTATCTAATTATCTAAACTAAGGTTGTGGGAGTCTATGCCTAATTAATGTGTGCTCGTATGATAGTTTAAAGATGTGTTTACTTAGATTGTATTACTCCTTAATTATCTCTTATTGATGGTTGAGTGTCACATCTTATTCCTAGTTGCGTTGTGTGTCTAAAGTTGTAGGGTATGCGTTTCTCCCTAACTCTTTGAACTTACCAAAGGGTCTCGTCTACAAACCCACTAGGGATGATAAACTCCTACTCTAAGGCGCTCTTTGGATGGTTTAGCCTACAACTACTAAGGTAATTATATTCTAAGGTTCACAAAGATGAATCAAGCATTAAGTACACAACGAATGACCTATCGCATTACTAGATCATTAATCAACTAAGATAAGAAACAACCAATCAATATTCAATAATTAAGTTTCATACTTTCTAAGCAAACACACAAATAAATTAGCCGGACATGGAGAACATGCAAGCATACACACAAATAATCAAAGACATAATTGAATTAATGAAGTAAAGACTTATCTTGATGTAAGATAGGGTTTAAAACCCTAAAATACTGTACAAGACACCTTAGGTTCGGTTTTAGGTTTTTACTCCAAAGACTCTCCACACAAAGACTGAAAATTTCGGATTCTATATATAAGATTACAATTGCGACGGCGTCACCTTATGTTTAGTGACGCCGTCGTGTCGCCGCCATTAGGGTTTCGTCTTGGCCACGTTAACCTTGCGACGGCGTCACCTTATGTCTGTGACGCCGTCCTCTTCAGCTTCTGACGTCGTCTAGATTGCATCTAGGCCGTCTGAGTAGCGACGGCCTACTCTTTCACAACTAGACGCCGTCTCTTGAAAATACGAGTTTTGGGTTCTGGCCCGTCACAATAATTTTGGGACGGCGTCGCCAATAGCACCTGACGCCGTCGCCTTCTACTTTCAGCAACTGTGAGTGTCTCGATTTCGACTTTGGCCATTTTCTTCATATAATCTCGCCTTTTCGTCCAAATAAGTGCCATTCCAGCATTTTGCCTTCACGAGACCTAAAAAGTGAAAAGGAACGATATTAAGCAATAACGGATACAAAAGTGATCAAATAAGGACTTAAACGACCCCTCAAAATGGTACCTTTTAAAACCTTATCAATATAGAATAGTCTTAATTCTTTGTTTCTTCATGCTTTGTGATCAGTTAATGTGGTATAGAGCCATTTGTCAACTTCGTTGGTTAGGTGTCTCCATGCTTTTATCCACCATGCTCACACTTCTATTTGTCTTTTGGTTACCAATGATGTAGTTCTCGAGTCTTTAAACTTTGTAGATTCTTTGACATTGACGAAGAATCATCTTAAACTTTGTGTTGCCTTTGATTTTGATGAGAACTTTCATGTGTTGTTGGTATGAGCATGTGGAGAATCTGCACGATCAATCCGCTCCGGAGCTTCCATAAGAAGAAAACATAAAAACAGGTTAGTAATAAGCGGATTCTGGCACTTACAAGTTTGAATTTCGAGGGTGTTAACAGCATAGTGTGAGAACACATCTCTAATTCTTACAAAAGCCGTTCCTGAATTGGAGTCCCACAAGTGAGATAACGCGATATACCGAAGTATATCTACAATTCAGATGAGTCGCTGAAGTACACCGAAGCATCACTCCACGACTGAAGACCGATGGAGTTACCGAAGTGACATGCTGTCAGGGCTGCTTGATGTTGACCCTGGCAGGAGTTTCCATTCAATCATTTGAAGATCACAAATGTTAAGCTTCTCATAAATGTTCTGGCAGATTGCTAAGATCTGCGTAGGACTCTAGAATATATCACTTGTGCCCTTATAGATGAACAACAAGCGATGTCATCTCATGTGTTCCTATGAGATCTTTTGATGAATCTCGTGGCTCTAGACTCAATTAGTGCATTTTGGTTTCCTAAGCGGAGACTAGGGAGAGGGTCTCCTTCTTCAATACCAACAATCTCTAAGAGAAAGTCGATAGATTATGTAGGGTTCTCAGTGAGAATGAAACAAATCCTTTTAAGAGGAATTGAGTGGCTAGAAGGTTTAGTGCAGTGCGTCACTGGGTCCATGACGTCTTTGTCTTCAATACCAGTGTCATCTAGTGACAACCAGTAGCAGATGAATTGAACCCGGTTGCTTCCCTAAGGTTGAATATGGAGGGTTATTTCTTTTCACCCTTTTTCATTACATTTCTTTTTAATTCTTCAACCCCTTCTTTCTTCTTTCTCACATTGCTCCTTTTTTCAATCATTCCTAAGGACTTCTAATACTAACTATTTGTGATGTCCTTGGGTAGATCCCTCCGGCTCTGGCGGATCATAGGACGGATTTCCTATCCTTAGTCACCTTATAACTCCATGACTGTCCTATTGTTGCCATAAAACCATTTTTCTTGAAAATCTCTCAGTGTGTTTATGGTAGAAAACATGTTTGAAACACTCCGTGAGTATTATATTTTCAGAAACACTCCCCCTTCACATGTGCGTATAAGTTTTGACATAAATCTGCACATAGAGGGTAGAGTTCGCACTTTTTGAATTGATCGACTTTAAATGAACAAGACCGATTCGAGACACGTTTACATCACTAGAGAACTAGCTTGAAATTATTACCCGTCCTGGTCAAGTCCATAGAAAGTTTCTCGAGATGGTACATGATTCCTCATCAATTCAATGGTTTCATCTGAGTCGAGCTCTTTTGAGAATCAAACAACGATCATTAAACTTTTTGATCACATTTTAATCACGTCTCCCCCCCCCCCCTAAAAAATAGCATATTTGTGATATTTTTTATATCAATGGATTAAACAACATTTAGAATCTTTTGGGGAGACAAACGGATTTGATTTAAGCATGATTTAGGAACATTTTAGTTTTATACTCCCCCTTTAATAAAGCATAATCAATTAAAGGGTTTCAGAGTGAGTTATCTTGAGCACAAAGTATTTTGAAAGAATTTGAAAATCTTTTTGAACAATCTTGAAAAGGTGCTCTAGATGATGATGATTTCTCACCAGTTTTAAATGCAGTGCACTAAAGCGTACACTTGATTTTTTTCTTTAACAACACGAGTTTTGATTTGAAAATAATCAAAAGTCATCATTTTTGTCCGGGTTTCGTACAGAAGTATACGAAAGCCATATTTTGAAGAAATTTTGAGAAACGACATGTTTTGGAAAACATTTAAAGAACTCTCGCTCAAGCATCTGTACATGCCCGTATCATTGTTGAATGACATTTCTAGAAACGTACAGAATATCGATTATACAAGAGACATGTCGTGAGAAGAATATTTTTGGATTTTTGATTTTATATTGTTTTTGTATTTTTGAAAGTTTTATATTTTTATATTTTGCTTTTGTTGGTTTTTCAAATTTTGTATTTTGTTTTTCAAAACTATTTACAGCGAAGCTTTTTATAAAATCATTTTTAAGAAGATTCGAGAAGAAGTTCTAACTCCTCAGGGGTTAGGCTTCGCATTCCAATTCGTCGAACTAAATCGTCAAACCTTTCTTTTGGAAGGGCTTTAGTAAATATATCGGCGAGTTGGTAATCTGTCTTCACGAAAAATAATTCAACAGTACCTTCTTCCACATGTTCTTTTATGAAGTGATAGCGTACTCTGATATGCTTGGTCTTTGAGTGATGAACAGGATTGCATGATATGGCTATGGCACTTTTCGAGTCACAATACATAGGTATTTTATCGAAAGTAAAGCCATAATCTGTGAGTTGTGTTCTCATCCATAGAACTTGAGCACAACACGCAGATAGAGACACATACTCAGCTTCAGCGGTTGAAAGTGCAGTGCAATCTTGTTTCTTTGAAGACCAGCTTACTAACTTTTCACCCAAAAATTGTGCTCCTCCGGATGTACTTTTTGTTGTAACTTGATCACCTGCGTGGTCCGCATCTGAAAAAGCAATTAGATCAAATCCGGATTCCTTCGGATACCAAAGTCCCATGTGAATGGATGTCTTCAGTTACCGAAAGATCCTTTTAACCTCTTTGAGGTGCAGTTCGGTAGGCTTTGCCTGAAACCTTGCTAATAAGCAAACAGCAAAATGAATATCGGGTCGACTAGCAGTAAGGTACATGAGAGAACCAATCATGCTCCGATATTTCTTCGGATCAATAGGTTTCCCAAACAAATCGGCTCCAATTTTTGGTGAAGTTACCATTGGTGTTCCGACCGAGTCACAATTATCCATACCATGATTTTTCAAAATCTCAGTTGTATATGTAGCTTGATTGATAAAAATTCCACGTGGGGATTGATGTATTTGTAAACCAAGAAAAAACTTTAGTTCCCCCATCATGGACATTTCAAATTTGCTTTTCATGAGATTTTCAAAATGTTTTGAAAGTTTCGGATTAGTGGACCCACAAATGATGTCGTCCACGTAAATCTGAACAATCAAAATGTCGTTTTTGCATTTTTGTGTAAACAAGGTAGGATCAACCGTTCCTTTGGTGAAATTGTTTAGGATAAGGAAAGAGGACAGTTCGTCATACCACGCTCTCAGAGCTTGCTTTAAACCATAGATTGCCTTTTTGAGTTTGTAGACGTAGTCTGGATGTTCCATGTCTATGAAGCCTTCTGGTTGACTCACGTACACTTCTTCTTTCAGAGTTCCATTCAAGAACGCGGTCTTAATGTCCATCTGATAAACCGTGATGTTTTTGTGAGCTGCATAGGCTAAGAAAATCCTGACTGCCTCAAGTCTAGCTACCGACGCGAATAACTCTTCAAAGTCTATCCCTTCCTCTTGTCTGTATCCTTTGGCCACAAGACGAGCTTTGTTGCGAATTACAGTCATCTCTTCATCCCTTTTGTTCTTCCATAACCATTTGAGATCAATGACGCGAATGTCAATTGGTCTTGGAACCATATCCCAAGAGTCATGTAGACGGTATTGGATAAGTTCCTCCTGCATCGCTTCTATCCATGCGGGTTATGCCATTGCCTCCCGAATGTTCTTCGGTTCAATATTGCTAATTGAGCAAAGGTAAATGCACAAGTCGCAATCGGTGGCAAGTTGGTGTCTCGTCTGAATTGGCCTTGACGGTTCACCAATAACTTGTTCAATCGGATGGTCTTTAGTCCACTTCAGAGTAGAAGGATACCGTAGATTATACGAGTGCGAGTTAGATGGTTCTCGTAAGCTTGAAGATGATTCAGCTGATTCCGTAGCAAACGGGTTTTCAAATAAGTCTTCATCTAACGTTGCATCGTTCTGGTTTTGAGTAGGTTCTTTTTGAAATGATATGTTTTGGTTTTGCTCATCAACTACTGGTAAAACTGTTTGAAGAATTGGAGTTGCTGGAGTAGATGTAGATGATGTTGATGGATTTAGTGCATTGGTTTCGACCGTTGTAGATGCATCTTCTGTTGGTGGCGGTGGATGATTTTGAGCGGGTGCAGCATAATGATGGTTTGATGCATTTGTCGAAGTTCAACCATAGTATTCATCGAACATTAACTCGAAGAAATTCTCCCATTCTTTTTCATGAGGAGTGCCAGTAAAAGTTGATGGAGCTCTTTGATGTACGAGTCCTGAACTGATATGTCCAGAAGTCTGCGGGTTTGGTGCGGGTTCTAGAGCGAGTCTCTCAGAAGCCATTTGTGAAAGTTCATCAAAATTCACATTCATCGTCTCCATGATCCTCCTAGTTCTTCTGTTATACACCCTGAATGCCCTCGAGCTATCTGAATATCCAATGAAGATTCCAATATCACCTTTAGCTTTCAGTTTCCCTAGATCTTCTCTGTCGTTTGTTGGATAACACAAAGCGCCAAACACGTGAAAGTAAGAGATATCAGGTTTTCTGTTGTTCACAATTTCATATGGGGTTTTATTGAATCTTGGATGGATTAGGGATCGGTTCTGAGTGAAACAAGCAGTGGCAACAGCATCAGCCCATAGAAATAACGGTGCACTAGATTAAATTAGCATTGTGAGAGCAGCTTCCACAAGAGTACGATTTCTTCTTTCAACTACCCCATTCTGCTGTGGAGTTCTAACAACTGATGTCTAATGAGTAATTCCAACATCTTCAAAATAGGCTCTTAACTCCTGATTTGTGAATTCTGTGCCGTTGTCTGTTCTTACAACTCTTACTGGAGCTTGAAGAAGTACTTGAATACGTTTCAGGAAGGTGATGATGATGCCTGGTGCTTCGTCTTTTGATCTCAAAAACCTAACCCATGTATATCTTGAATAATCATCGACGATAACAAGAATATACTTTTTCCCGTTAATGCTTTCAACTCTCATTGGTCCACATAAGTCCATGTGCAGCATATGCAACCTTGCTTCCGAACTAGGTACGGATTTGGGTTTATATGATGCTCTTTTGCTTTTTCCTTGTTCGCATGATGAACATAAGTGATCCTTGGTGTATTTGAACTTTGGAAGTCCGTTGACGATGTTGTCTTTGGCAAGTTTGTTGATGGTGTCGAAATTGAGATGGGATAGCCGTCTGTGCCACAACCAGGACTTTGTTCCAGATGCTTGTGTCATAAGACATATTGGTGATGAAGAGGCCATTTGGTTTATGTCGATAGCATACAAGTTTGTATCATGATTCCCAGTTAAGAGATTAGTGCCATTCAAGTTTCTAACGAAGCAAGCATTTCTCCTAAAAGCAACCTTTAAATCTGCATCACAGAACTGCCCGACTGAAAACAAATTGTGTCCCAACCCTTCGACATAATAAACCCGAGTGATCAAATAATTTCCAAAAGGTAGATCTCCATAACCCATAATAGCTGATACATGATCATTTCCGAAACGTACGGTTCCCATGAATTGCCAGACGAAATTGATCAGCAACTTCAGATTCCCGGTCATGTGCTTGGAGCAACCCGAGTCGATGATCCAAAGACATATTTGGATAACCTGCCAATAACAGAAGAAGAAGATTTTGGAAACCGTTTTGATTTTGGTTCCTTTGGGTTAGAGGTAAAATCTTGATCACACTCATAGAAGTTATATGTTGGTAAGACAGGTTCATCACTCATTCTACCATTCCGGAGTGTGAAAGTTCTACCCGTGGGTTTCCAAATGTCATCCCTAAAGTAAACATTATGCTCCCTATCAGTAGTGTAAAGCCTAAGTCTCGCAACTAGTCTTCCTATTCGTTTAGCATAAGTTCTTTTGGGAACATTCTTCTTAACATGCTTAACAATCTCATTCTTAGAAATACAATCATCATGAACATTAGTTAAAGATTTCTTGCAAGTTAAACAAAGAGATTCAACACATTCATTAGACTTAGCAAGTTTCATAGGTTCATTACATTCAGATGAAATGTCTTTCTTATTACAAAGCGGTAAATTCCTAGGGTGTTCTTCTACTTTCTTCTCGTTATTCAAGCGACTACTCTTAGAGGCAAGCGAGACTCTATTGTTCCTTGTATTGCTCTTATGCTTTAGTCTACTGCTCCTAGAGGTGCTTCCTAGTCCTGTAGAAGGTAAGGCACACTCATTAGGATTCACATTTTTATCTAGAGAAGTGGTTTCAGCTTTCCTAGTCTTTTTAGAGTGCTTTTCTAAACTTATGTCGTTTGTTCCATATGTTTTAGATGTGGAGGCAGGCGCATTAGTGGTACTCATCTTAAAAAGGCCAGGAGCTAAAACTTTTGGTTTCTCGATAACCGCTTTTCCTTTATCAACATGTTGTTTAGGCAAGGCAGGTGGAGTGACTGGTTTGGATAATTCATTTTTCTCATTGACTTTTGGATGAGGCATTGAAACATACATTTTTGGTTTTAAAACCGGTTTGGGAACATTTGCTTTCTCCGCAGTCAATGGTTTTGTAATCTTAGTATCCACTGCCTTTCCTTTTTGACATTCCAGTTGAGCCCTCAAAAGATCATTTTTCGCTTTCATGTCATTGTAGGCACGCTCATATGACAATTTGTCATACTTGCATTCCTCAGTTTTTCGATCAAGTTGTTTAAAATATGAGACATTTTCTTTTTCAAGTTTCTCAAGTGCTTTTTCATATTTTGAAACAATTTTGGAGGTCTCAGACTGGAGTCTTTCATGATCTTTAACAGAATATGTTTGTAAAATAATGGACATAATATCAGTAGTCAGAACATCTTCGAAGAGAGAGTCATTAAAATTTTCCAAAACTTTGATTTGTTCAACACAGTCATTAGCTTGCTTTACCAGGGATTTATGGTCCTTGACAAAGTCAGCTGTTTCTTTAAAAAACGCTTGTTCAAAATGAATTGCCCTTGAGTTGATATTATTCAGCTGAGGGGCAATTTGAGTTTCAAAAAACTTTCTTTGTTCGATGTCAAAACTAGAGAACCAGTTGTTAGGTGTAATATTGGTTTTAGTTTTAACAGTGTCTTGAAGATCCGCAAAACTAGAGAACCAGTTGTTAGGTGTAATATTGGTTAGATGTCAAAACTAGAGAACCAGTTGTTAGGTGTAATTATCACTTCTTGGACAGCGTCAGTTATCCACCGGTACTGTACAGGTAGAACTAGGGCTACAAACCTATGCAAGTTAGGCGATCACGAAATGGGGTAAAAACCCTTAGCGACTATACAAGTCGACTAAGGTGTCGACTTAAAGTCGATCGACCAAAGGGATAAAACCCTTTGGTTCTTATGATTGCACAAAGAGAATAGACCGAGAGGGGGGGGGGGGGGGGAAGATTTTTAGGTTATGAGAAATTATCATGTAAAACCTAGAAAGCCTTTGGTATTTATAAAATACCAAAGAAGGTTCTAATAAGATTTGAAAAGTTATTATGTTAAACCTAGAAAGCCTTTGCTATTTATAAAATACCAAGGAATGTTCTAGTAGGATTTGGAAAGCCTAATCCTTGTTCAGCAAGTAATCACGCTTGAAATAAAGTCAAACTTGATTCGTCCCCTCTTAGGGTCGGTCGACGCATCACACAACCCTATGATTTTGTGTTTTTGTTGTTTACTAGCTAGCCTCTAGGATTTATCCCGGATAAATATTATACTTTGTGAAATTACCGTTTAGCTCTTAAATGTAAATAACACTATATTTCATTTCCTCTTTTTTGTCATTTCATTTCGTAACTCATTTCTTGTTTTCACTTGCTTGTTATGTTTAGTGTGCACCGATTTAACCTTTCGGTATTTCTGTGAAGGTAAGTGTGAAAGCCGTTGTGTTGTTTGCATATAATCATTTCCTATTGCGTCTCACTACTGCTCCTTACTATTGTTTCCTTCCACCGATAATTTTGCTAAAAACCCTCAAATATTCTGATAGTATAATTTAAACTAATTACGTTATCATTTTGATTTGATCTTCGAAAGCAAAAATTTAGTTATAATATTTGTCTAAGCTGAGACAAAGCGACACCCGTTATTGATTGTTCTACCAACACCCGCTCCAATACAAATAACCCGTTACCGTCCCTGTTGTATTATATGTCGTGAACTGTCGAAGGATACGTATTTAACTATTGACACTAAACAATATTGTAGGGCTTCTATTTTTAATATCAAGTCTTGGATTGAATCATACCAATTGGTTCATAAGCAAAGTAGATTCCCGGATATCTTATCCTAACCATCATTAGTGCATTACTTAGAAATAAACACTTTTACTTAAAAATAAATACTTAAAAAGTTATACAAGTATCCACAAATAAGTCTAACATTAGGGGGTGCTTGGTTGGGGGGTTAAGGGGGGTGGGGAATGGGTAAGGTAAACAAATGGGCCCACTTCACTCATTAGTAGGTGCTTGGTTGGGGGGTGCAAAGGTATTGATTACCCCGTAGTGGGTAATGAACCATTATAGAGTAAATTGGGGGGTAAGGTATTGATTACCCACCTCACTCATTCCTTTGCATTCCTTTCCCTTTCCCTTTCCCTTTTCCTTTCCCCACTTTGAACCAAGCGGACCCTAAATATCTAGTTGAGCATTTGATTTTAATAATACGGATATGTGGTAAATATCATCATAAACAGAAGCCCACCAGCCACTCCCTCAAACCTGTCTCACCAACTCGCATCTAGAAGCATTTACTTTCTCTCTCTCTCATCTATAACATATCTCTCTCAACCCACTATAAAATAGTCAAAAGCTTATAAAATCAATCCCAATTCAAGTACTCAAAAAGCCGGCCTATCATATCTCTCTCTCTTGAAAAAACTCAAAAATTGGGAAGTTCAAAGAAGAAAGTCTAAATATGGGAAGGTCACCTTGTTGTGAAAAAGCACACACAAACAAAGGTGCATGGACCAAAGAAGAAGATGATCGGTTGATAGCTTATATTAGAACCCATGGTGAAGGCTGCTGGAGGTCACTACCTAAAGCTGCTGGCCTTTTAAGGTGTGGTAAAAGCTGTCGTCTCAGGTGGATCAATTATCTTCGCCCTGATCTTAAACGTGGCAATTTTACTGAAGATGAAGATGAACTTATTATCAAACTTCATAGCCTCCTTGGCAACAAGTATGTAAAAAAGAAATTACTCTCTTCTCAAAATACAAGTCTCTCCGTAAAATTGAGATGTCTCAAAATAAATGTTCATTTTTAAATAATAGATAGATTTAAAATTTGTAAAATATAAAAAAGATATTTTATTAATGAACAGTATACTTATAACGCACAAAGTAGACATTTAATTTGAGACGAAAACTCCACCTTTTTCCAAGATTTTTTAGACCCTTTATTTTTTTCGCTTCAACAAACAATACCCATATCTCAAAATTTGATTTTTCATCATGAAAATTTTCTAACAATCTTTCTTTCTATAAATAGGTGGTCTTTAATAGCTGGAAGATTGCCAGGAAGAACAGATAACGAGATAAAAAACTACTGGAACACACACATCAGAAGAAAGCTTCTAAACCGTGGAATTGATCCAGCAACTCACCGCCCAGTCACTGACCACCCCACCACCACGACCACCACCACAACCACCGTCGCCACCACCGTGAACAACAACCATAATGTCACCTCACCACCACCAGACATCATATCTTTTGCAACCACAAAAACAACAGCCCATGTAGTAAAAAATGAAGACATGGAAGAAGACAATAAGCTCAATATCACCTCACCTGATCAAAAACAAGAAAGATGTCCAGATTTGAACTTGGAGTTAAGAATTGGCCCACCACAACATCATAGTAGTAATATGATACCATCAATATCATACATGCAACAACCTTTGATGACTGGTGGAACAATATGTTTTGCGTGCAGTTTAGGTGTGCAAGATAACAAGGAATGCAGGTGTAGTACTAATGGTACAAGTGGTAACAACAACAACAGCGTTGGTTTTGATTTCTTTAAAATAAAAAATGGCGCTTTGGACTATAGAAGCTTGGAGATGAAATAATAATTTCTTAACTTTATGGGTAACTTCTTTTTTATTTGATAAGAACAATATCTTGTTTTTTTCTCTACTAGAAGTATGATTTCTAGTTTTATTTTTATTTTTTCTTTTTGTACAATTATGATATAATGGTAAATTTAGTTTATAGAAAAGTAAATAGTGATATTTTTTTCACTCGTATAGTCGTATGCAAGCTAAGTATGAATGTCATTGCTTGTAAGATGTATCTGGTACTTTGGTAGTTTTAATATTACTATTGACGTACTTTTTATGTTTGCTTTTTCTAAGTTTTGGTATTTAGTTTTGTTCTAGATAATGTTGGAATGGATTGTGTTTCATTGGTCTTGTGAATAGGTATAAATATCGAGTATGGTGACAAACTACAAGCCAAAATAAACGCATCACGAAGCCAATTCTAAAAAAAAATAAAAATAAAATAAAAAATTGTAATCTAACTAATTTGTAAAAATATTTTAAAATCAACAAAAAATAAATAGTTGTAAGTTTGTAACCCTATTTATTAGAATCTGCTAATTTTATTTAAAAATAATCATAGGTGCAAAAGTGGCTTGAGAAATACATAATTCATCCTTTTAAACATAAGCAGAAATGCCAACAAAATAAAAAATCTCAAATATTCTGTGATTCAATTGTTGCATTGTGCGTCTCGAAAAATATATGTTAACATGAAGATCAAATGGTAAAGAACGAACCGAATGTAACTGAAATCTAGATTGAAAATTGGATGGTTAGTCGATAAGCCGATTAATAATTGAGGTAGTCACAACGGTTTAGGTTATATACATGGAACTTTTATCAACGTTGATCTTAAGTTACGTGCTTAAAATACATCGCACTTCACACAATGGAGTGTAATTATAAAGTTGGAAGTTGTATTGGAAAATATCATAGAGTACATGAAAAAGATAGGAAATCTAAAATAATTTGGAGCTGGAGAAAGAAGAAGAAATGGTTGCAAATTTTGTCCCAGTATGTGGAAAAAACATGCAATGTCAGAAAAAGGCTTTTGAAAAAGAGTCTTGGGTCGTTGCAAAATGTTGCTTTGTATCGATAGATGGATGGATAATAATAATCGTGCAGTACTGTACCGACATATGATGTCTATTTTCAAAGTATGCGGATTCGTTATTCAAGTAAACATACAACATCTTTAGAAACATATGCTTAAAGTGATTGTGAAAAAAAAGCTAGAGTCCCAGAGTTAATTTTTATTCGTTTTTAGGTTTTATAAATTATTGTACAAACAACAGTAATTATATTCTAAGGTCTCCTCATGAAGCAACCTCGCTAAATGCATGACTTCAACTCCTAGTTCTACCTTTAAAAAGGGCTTTGTTTTGGCTAATATATGGATCTTCATGTATCGAGCTCTTTGTAACTGAATGAAATGAAATATCAAACTCAAATCTAGAGGTTTCCCGGTTTCCTTTTATCTTCATTGTCGCTATCATCGCTTAAGCTCCTTCACTTTCCTTCCCTTTTCCTATGTTTCGATTATCATTGTTCAATGGAGTGTAAGTCTTCTATTTCATCAGTTTAGGCCACTTTGTATGATATTTAGAGCACTCCTATCCATAACATTATAACACGAATAACACCGTCCACGTCAGCGCCACATCAGCTTTAACATTTAACATTAACATCCTCAAAAAACACACACAACCATAACATCCAAATAACATCAATAACACCAATAACATTTCATATTTTCAATTTCAACCCCTAAACTAAAACAAACACTTCATTTATTAAAACACATATCACATTTAACATTAAAACACCAAGTACATTAAACGTTAAACACGAATTACATTAAAAATTAAAGATACAACGCATACTGACGAAAATAAAACTACTAAAACTTAAAAAAACGAATCATCTGAGTCCCAACCATCAGAAATGGTTGGCGGAGAATAAAACTCCCCATTAAAGTATCGACTCTTCATTATGTCGAAATAGTTGTCTTGCAGGTACTGAGCTTCCCGTGCTTCTTGCTCACGGCGAGCAGCCTCTTCACGTGCCTGCTCTTCCATAATCTCCCTTACGGTTTCTTCATCTCGTTCCAGTTGCCGGAGGGAAGCCTCACTTAACCCGCTCGGGTGGTTTTGAAAATCCACCCGTGGGCTGTTCACAGGTGGAGTAGGAACAATTGGGAGGTACGGGGATGTTTTCAAAACCCACCGGAAAGACATTTTCTGGTGGTGTAGAGTAAACATCATGTTCTGGTAGAGTTGGAAAGCTGGTTTCCGGCAAGTGATTTGGATTTGAAAAGCTAGTTTCCGGCAACTTTTCTGGGCTGGGGAATTGCTGAGAAAAATCTTTGCGAGACATTTTTGTGTGTGTGAGTTGTGTGTGTTGTGTGTTCTAAACAACTCTGGTAGAGTTGTATATATAGGCAGAGTTGATTTGAGTTTGAATAAATCCCGCTCATATTTGATTTTTAAATTTCAAATTTGAATTTGAATTTATCCCGCCCAGAATTGACCAGTATAATTTAAATTTGAATTTGTATAGGTTGAGGGGGTGTAAGTGAAAATTTATTTGAAATGGTTTAGGGGGTGAAATGAATTTTTTTTTTTTTTTTTTAAAGTTTAACGCGCGTTAGTCCCTTAACGCCCAGGGACTAACGGCGTGATTGATATGCACTTCCAACGGGTTTAACGCAATAACGCGGGTGGTTTGAGCATATAACGCCGTTGGGGCGTTAAGGATGGGAGTGCTCTTACACAAAGCGTTGTGACTAAAGAAAGACCATGCTTTTCTCTTTGAAGACTCGAGAGAAGATATATACTGTATCACTTTAGCACAAATCTAAAGCAGAAATAATCACATAAAGTTGACTCAAGGTAACGAATGCACCTAAAATGCCGATTATAAACATGTACAGAAATCAAATACTAGCATTTTTAATAGAAATAATTTGTCTGTAACATGTTACAGATCGACTATTGTTTTAATATAATTCTAATTTTATAATGAATGTAAAGTGTCGAATATGTTGATTCATGTGACACCAAATAATTTCACTTGATTGGATAAATATTTGCTCCTTAGCCATCCTTTACTTTATTTGGATTTTTATGTTAAGGGAAAATATATTCTTGCTATGGATAACTGGATAAGTGCTGAGACTTGGAAAGGATGAGCAATATGGAGAAGTAAATAAAAAAAGGTGAGTGTTTTCATCTTTAGCATAGAAAAAAAATCTGAAAGATTAAGATCTTACTAAGAGAAGTGAAATTTTATACTCCATGTCTCTATAATTTAAAGATATGTTTGGCACATAAAATTATAAGAAAACTATGCTTATTTAATAAATTTACGTTTTAAATAAATATTAAATTTTGATATTTAGGTTGGATAAATAGAAATTATACTTTAATTATAAAGAAAAAAACTTTTTTAAATATAAGTTTCATAAATTTGGTAAAAATAATCTCTCGTAATATTTAAAGATAAGTTTTATTTCATGTAAATAATAATAATAATAATAATAATAATAATAATAATAATAATTCGAGTAAATTTTGGAAAAGTGAGATTGAGAGTGAGAGTGAAGACACGAAAAACCTCCCACGGTACCAATATATTTCTAGATCTCTACCAACCCAACAATTATTATCTGGCCATGAGCCAACCAACCATCACACTTTTCAATTATTGTTCATTTAACTATTCTATCAAACAATTTCTTATTCTCTCTCTCTTTATATTTTCGGCTTTAGTTTTTACGAAACACAAATACAAATTTTAAGTACAACAATATGGATTATTTATTAAAACAATTACCAAAACATCACTTAAAAGTTTGCCATTACAAAAAAGTACCTTTTAAACTTGAGTTACAAAATTCTACTTTGAGCGCAAATGGAATTCGGATAAAAAATTGTGAGAGCGCAAAAACATTTGCTCTCCCCCATATTTGCGCTCCACATATTAAAAACCAATGAATTCATCTTAAATATACAATTTAATTTTTACCGACCTTTCATCTACCTCCTTCTTTATACTTCTTCTTTGTACTTCTATCATGTACTTCTTTTGGTCCCAACTTAAACATTGAAAAACCAAAGTGTCGGTCCCCAAGAAATCCTCACGACGAGCGCAAATGAATTGCCAACTTGCATGCCTTTTTGTCAACAAAATACTTATTTTTATAAACTAGTTTTGATGAATCGTAATCAACTTGGTTTTTTAATTTCGATTCAGAAACAGGTGTTGGTAAAAAATCTTTAGGCATGTGCTGAAAAGTATTTATATAAATACATTGCACACAAATTCTTATACAGATTTTTAGGCATAACTAAACATTTATATATATACATTGCACACAAATTCTTATACAGATTTTTGTGGATAAAAAGTAGATTTTCTTGGATAAAAAGCAGATTTTTCGGATACGATTCAGTTTTTTGCGCGCCTTAATAAACAAAAAAATATTAAACTTTTTATTAAAAAATATATTTTTTTAATTAAAAATATTTTTATTAAAAGAAAAAAAAAACGGATGATAAGTGGCCATTTAATGTGTGGAGCGCAAAAGTTAGTTAGGGAGAGCAAAAAATTTGCTCTCCGTATACGTGGCCATATAATGTCCGCATGATATTCTAATTTGGGAGAGCAAAAAGGGTCGGGAGCGCAAAAAATTTGCTCTCCGTCCCCACTAACCCAAACTTTGAGAGCGCAAAATCTAAGGAGAGCAAAAAATTTGCGCTCCAAAGCCACGTGTCGTGTTCAGATTCTAGCATAAAGTGTACGTGTAATGATCTAAAGCACGGAGCGCAAAAACAAATGGGAGCGCAAATATTTTGCGCGTAAGGTCCATTTTTGCAACACAAAATTCAATGGTTCATTGTTGTAACAACGTTCCCTATATGTATATTTTAGAAATTTTTCACTTATTTATTTTATTTTTTTAAATAAACAATTATACGTGTAAAAATGCGAGGTGTATAATATCATTAATTTGAATGTACGTATTTATTTGTAAAGATAGTGAGAGTTGAGCTAGAAAGTTTGCAGGTTAAATAATAATTTAAATATTTAAATAAGATAGTATGCTCCAAAGTACTTTTGTTTTACAACTATTCTTGTTATTATGCAATTGTATTAAAATTTTATTTTCGCATTTTCTTTAGTATTTACAAAAAATGTTATGTTTTGATATTGGAGTTAGTATAAATGTAACATGTTATGAATTTCTAAAAATTATTAATGTTGGGATTGATTACAGAAAATTGACCTCTTTTTCCTTTACTACTTACAAAAATGTTGTCAAAAGTTGTCTTGCATATTTTAAAATTTTCAATGAGAATATTATTAAGATAATTATTTCATTAAGCAACATTGTACGGAATTTTATTTAGGAAAGTAGCAAAAGAATGAAATTTAAGTTTTAAAAGGTATTTTGGGAATTAACAATCCTCATTTTTAAGTTTTAAGCATTTGTTTTATATGTAGTGGAGATTTTTGCTAAACACTTCTGTCAAAAGTGTAAAATTCACACTATATTCTACTCAGAATGTAAAGCGGAAAAATTTAACAGTATTTTAGATTTTTATTGTGAAGTTTTTACTTTCAACTGAGTAGATATAAGAAAGAAAAATCTCTGATACCCTTTACCCAAAAGAAAGAAAAATCTCGAAATTTTTACATAACATGTAGTTCTTTTTAACAGTTACAAGAGATAAAAAATAGTTAAAGTGTTGTTAATACGGTTTTAATAATGAGTTTATCTAACTAGCGCAATCAAGGCACTAGTTAGAGGTATTAATTAGACTCAAATTTTCTTTAAAAATATTGTTAAAACACATTAATTAAACTTGAAAAGTACTTGAAATATACACGGTTTTTAGTTGATTGAATTTATGTTTTTCTGTAGGAAATTTGCATTTCTATGACCCCAGAGGTCAAAATGATACTTATTTTCAACTTGGCTTACTTTTGTGGTATATTGTTAAACATGTAAAACACAAAGAAAAAGGTCATGACTTTACTTGCAGAGTTTGAAAATATATCATTTTATACCATTCACAAAATATAACTTACAAGCATTTATTTTGTTAACCAAAACTCAAATTGTTTAAGGAAGATCGTTAAACTTTTTTTACAAAAATAACTAATCGGAAGAAGATTAATAGAAGATAAAAATTTTCAAGTGTGTAAAAGAATGAATGAGGTAAAGTTGTAGGTTGATAGAGGGAAGATGAAGGAGGGAGGAAGAAACAAAACATTTCATAACACATTTACAAAAAAATGAGAGTGAGGATGGAGGGGGTTTAAGTGAGGATGAAGGAGGTTCGTAATAATTTCTACCATTAATACTTTTGCGAAAAGAGGCCAAGATTCATGGAAAGATGGAAGGGGGTCATGGGAGTAAAGAGGATGGTCGATGACAGTGTAATTTTATTACGAACGTATTATGAATATGTTGCGAATTTTAAGATATGATGAGAAATAATTCAATTTTTTTTAATAAAAAAAGTGCAAAATTGCTATTAACTTGAAGTGAATAATAAAATACGCTTATTGGTGTAATCTTTTGATGAAAAACTTTATAATTTTACATATACATGAGATTAAAAAACAGCTTTATTTTTTTTAATGAAAAAAAATGTCAGATGTAGTAATAGCAATTTTATTCATTCTCTTGTTTAAGCCACAAATTCAACAATATATCAAGTTAAGTAAGTAATCTCTAAATCAGAAACATCTTAAACAATAATATAAAAGCACCAATTACACAAACACTAAAATAATTTACCATATTTTCTTCCTACAAATGACATTAATTACCAGAACCTAATCCGACTTTTCCCCAAAATACATGATGCTATATATTCTTAAATCTATAACCTAAAGAATTTAGGGGCTTTTGCATATATATCTTTCCGAAAATGCAAAATTGCATATATATCCAAAGCATGCATAAAAACCATTGTAAAATGTGCATAAAAAACTTATACAAAAAATATATATGTTATTATTCACTTTGGGAGTGATATATATGCATTTTTGCCAATAATTTTGTATTAACGGATACTCGCTAACCACAGGTCTCATAGACAAGTAAATTCATCCCAACCTTTTTTTCTAGGATATGTACAAAGGCATAGGTTTACTTTTTGTGGTTCAGCATCTTTTATGACCCCTTTTTTTAGGGTTGGGTTATTTTGACCCCCTCTATAAATTTAGATTGACCTCTCTATTTTTTTTGTTTTTTATTATTATTTTTTTTTATTATTTTTTTTTTATAATTTTGTTTATATCAAAAAACTATAAACCTGAAAATGCGGAACAGTAAATATAAAGTTTAATAAGTCAAACGCTTAAAACTGTCAGAAATACGGAACAGAAACTGACAAAAAACTGTGTTGTACTGAAAAAAGTGAAGGACAAAAAGAATATTCCCCTATGATCATAGGAGGTTCCAATAGTACAACCCTTTTTTTATTGCAAGTTCTATGTTATCTAGGAAATATTTTATTATTGTATTTCTCTACCATTGTTGTCTACCTTCTAGAAGAGGTAGTGTTAAAAAATCCACTTAAAATGTCTATTTAATTTGTAGATAAATTGTTGATGGACCCTCAAAGTAGTCAAAACATAACCACTCGCTTGTACTTCCTTTAAGAAATAAAATTAAATATATTGTTCAACAATAACTAAGGTATGCTGTTTAAGAAAAACAAATTAAAACTAATCATTATTATTATATACTAACTATTTCTAACTTAAGGTATGGATGAAGTTTTATAGCATAGAATACTGTAGTTTTTCTTGTAACGAATTTGGTCAAAAACATCTAATTATTTTTATAATCAAACTTAGATGACATAATTACGCAACAACTTCTTACCAAAATAACTAAACAATTGAAAGAAATAGAATAGAATACTATTTAGTTAAGATAAACAATTATAGTTGTGGTAGGCCATAAGAGTGTGATAAAAAGATAAATAGTTTGGTACCATTACCCAAACTAAGTCATGCCCCTTCATTACTTTAAAGTTAAAGGAGTCATTTTTCAAGATTCACTCATTTGTGTTTGGCATTCTTAATGGTGTTAGGTGCCTACACAATGGAACCTTCCATATGTATATATTAAAAGGGTCAAGTAAAAAGGTTGCACCAGACACGTATATTTCTTTTATAGTTAAAATGAAGAGAAACATAGCTATTTTGAAAAAATAAACAGAAAATTCTCAAAAGAGACCCCGGTCACTTAAGGGTATATTTTAGAAGTTTAAAAGAGATTAGAGCGACTAAACAATTGTACAACTCAACCATATTTTAACAAGTGTTTTTTTATATTAATATCATTGTACATTCAAAATACAAGTTGTCTCATACAAGTTTTTCTAAAGTACAAGTTGTCCAAAAGACAAAAAACGCTTGTAAAAAATATGTTTAAGTTGCCTAATAGTACTGTCGTCCTGGTTTTTTTTGAACTTTTGAATAATGAGAATGTAAAAGAGTGATGTTCTCCTGTGCGACTGGTTTTTTTGAAATTTTTTCCTAAAATAAATTATATTTAAATGTTGGATCAACAAAATATTCTCATTCATCAAATATCGTTAATGGCTTCCCTAGGGACTAGAGTATTAAGGGTGGTGTTTGTTTTGACTTACATAGCCGGTTTAATTTTTATTTGGTTTTAGGCTTATATTCATTAGCTTATATTTTGTGGCTTATTTTGAAACTTTTTGGCTTATATAAGCTTATTATAAGCCACAAAGTAAACTTATAAAACATAAGCCTAAGACCAAGTAAGCCGTAAGCCGACTATATAACCCGACAAACACCCCTTAAATACCGAAGTATCATTACCTTTTGTTATGCGATGGATAAATGGATAATTCAACTTTCACTTGTTAAAACTTTAGACTAGAGGTAATAAGTCATCAACAACGTGTTGATTGCCTTCTTGGCACTCTCAAGGACGTGTCTTTGTTATCATACCCGACCCATCGGACGCGTCTTACAAGGATTTGGAGCACAAGTAAGTTGGTCAGACGACCGACCTTTTTTTTCGTTTCCTTTTTTTTGTATGTGAGTGTATTGTGTGATATATTTGTGTTTATTTGGGTATGTTTCAGTGGTTATGTTAATTGTGTTAATACACTATGTTGGTAAAACTAGTAGTGGTCGAACCAAATGGTTCGGTCCCCTTTGCCAAACCACATGCATTCCTCCCATACGAGGACCAAATGGAACACGTCCCCCTGGACCAATGCAGTTGTTTGGTTTGTAAGTGGACCGAAACAATTGAAATATTTGTGTATGTACTTTTAGATTTAATTTATTTTTGTGGGGTTGTTTTTTGTTGTGACTGCGGTCTCTTTACTACGAGTGTTTGATTTAAGAGAGAGAAAACTGAATTGACGCTGATGTGACGGGATTGTTTGTGGTCTTGTTAATATAATTCTAATGTTGGTTGAGGAGAGATAAACTCACGTGACGGTGAGTTAACGATCATGTTTGCAGTCACTATTACCATTGACTTTAAACAATTCTTAAAACAAAAGTACCATACATATTTGAAAATGGTAAAAGCCAAAAGTACTTTATATAGTATTACTCACTACCATGGTTCTAAAAGGTGCGTCATAGTATCACCAAAGCGTCGTTAAGGCGTTAGGCGTGACCTTGATATTATGAAATAGACAAAGACTTCGACTTTAGGCGTGACGTGAGTTGAGGCGGGAAAAGGCGCGCTAAGACATGAGGCGTGGCATGTTTTTATGATTCAACTCTGATTTTTTTTTAATGAAGAATATTGCATGTATAAATAGTTTCTCAACCTTATTCATTATGTACAACGTTTTTTTTATTAACTCGATATATATGAAATATGATATAAATATATAAATATTTTCATATTTTGTGCCACTTTATTAAAAACACAAAAGCTTCGTCTTGGTCGGTAAAACGAAAGGCTTAATAATATCGCTACGCAACATCTTGCGCTATTTATAACCTTGCTCACTACTTATTATGCTTTCTCTTTTATAAGGCTGGTCCCAATTGTGACCTGGGATGATCTGGGTCATTCAGCGCCACGTCAGCTTTCTCTCTCTAGCGACCAGACATGACCCGGATGCCACAGTCGATGACCCAAGTTGTTGTTTTTTTTTTCAAACATTTTTAACATTAAATTTAAATTTATTAAAATTAAATTTCAAATAGGAGCAAGATTATTTAAATTTCAAATTCAAATTTCAAATTCAAATTCACACAATTCACACTATATATACAACCCTACCGGTCCACCAATTCACACACATAACTCACACAATTCACACACAACTCACACAATTCACACACAAAAATGTCTCGCAAAGATTTTTCTCAACAATTCCCAAGTCCAGAAAAGTTGCCGGAAACGAGCTTTCCAACTACGAATCAGTTGCCGGAAACCAGCTTTCCAACTCTACCACAGTTTCAAGTTTACTCACCATCACATGAATCTGTCTTTCCGGTTTTACAACCGGAAAATGTATTTTTAAACTCTCCACCTGTGAACAACCCAATTGTTCCAACTCCACATGTGAACAATCCACAGGTGGATCTTCAAAACCACCACAGCGGGTTAAGTGAGGCGTCCCTCCGTCAACTAGAACAAGACGAAGAAAACGGTAGGGAAATTATGGAAGAGCAGACACGTGAAGAAGCTGCTCGCCGTGAGCAAGAAGCACTGGAAGCTTAGTATCTCCAAGATAACTACTTCGATATAATGGAGCGTCGGCTCTTTAATGGGGAGTTTGATTCCCCTTCAAGTTCTGAGGGTTGGGTCTCAGATGATTCGTTTTTTTTTAAGTTTTAGTAGTTTTATTTCCATCAGTATGCGTTGTAGTTTTTTATGTTTAAGCGTATTATGTATTTTATGTTTTCAATTAATTGTTCAAGTTTCAATTTGTGTTTTTCCCAACTCGAGAAATAAAAAGATAAAAGAGGAAAAAAAAAAAGAAAAAAAAAAGGAACGAGACATTAAACGTCGGGTGGAATTTCACTCGATATCACCAAAATGGCCACCATGCCCGATGTGGCAACCGACCCCCGCAACCGTGATGCCCGATATGAACAACGGTTGAGTACAAAATTTTGGGTTGCCCAACCGATCTTACCCGATCGATTGAGACTAGCCTAACCTTGCTCACTACTTATTATGCTTTCTCTACTTCAAAAAAAAAAAAAAAAAAAAAAAAAAAAAAAAAAAAAACTCATCATACATCATCTTTAAAGATAATTTAGTAATTTCTTCTAACTATCTTGTACGTCTTATAAATTTGATCAAACACCGTTAATTCCGGTTAAAAAACTTGCCAACAACAACTATTGGTCACACCTACGTATCATTTATAAAGATTTTGTTTTTACCAATTTGAATGCTTATATGACACCAACCAATTATTTTTGTCAACTGTAATTTTGCAAGTTGCAACAGCACGTGGGAGTATTGGTATATTAGTTAAAATGGGCTTTTGTTTATTCGGGCATTACGTAATTCTTCACGTTTATCATTCTTTGACAACCTAATGATGATCGTGTTGATTATTGGACTGTTTGATGTTGCTTTTGATGCTAAAACTAATTTCACGATTGGGTAGACCAATGCATAAATCCAAGCTAAAGTTGTACAGATAACTTAAATGATGCCCTTAGGTCGAGACACCTGATGGGCATTTGCCCCTCCCCCAACAATAGGTTGACAGATGTTTTCTTGAAGTTAAGGGTGATGAAGTAAGGTGCAATGGTGGGAGAAAGTTAAGTGTAATGGTGGCTGGCTGTGGTGGTGGTGCTGGAGGTTGGAAGCGGTGTGATGGCCGTTAAAGAAGACCAAAGGCACTAATGTCTTTTAAAAAAAAAGAGATTTAATTAAGCGTAATACCACTTAATCTAAAACTTTGTTAAGTATAACGAGTGTGGACGTATAGTCCGGACTGGGCCAGGAATGAGTCAGGCCCGGCAGACAGCGGCCACTTTACGCCTAAACCCTAATCCATGCCCTATAAATACATGGCTGGATCTCATTCTCAAGGACACACAATACACAAGATGACAGGTTACACTAACCCTAACTCATCACATCGCACCGATACTAACTTGACCGTCGGAGGTGGACCCCGGGGCTACGCCCTCGGGTCCACTCCTAACGGGTTCTCTTTGTTGACATGTCTACTTAGGGCTCGAGAAGACGACAAACGGCCTGGTAGAGTCGTCGAATCCAGCCCGCACCAGATTATGCATCAACAACGAGTTAATAAGTTTCGAGTAATAATACATAGAGCATTTTTAGCTTTTAACCTATTTGAAAATGTAAGTACAAAACGGTTAAATATTTGTAGATGAGAGTATCAAGTGTCATGGCTCAAGCCATGACACATATTTTGTATCACGTTATATCACATCAACATTTTTTCTTTTCACTTTCCTTATTACTTGCACATCAAAAACCCTTCTCCGTTATGGCTCAAGCCAAAACACTACTTTTGTAACCCATTTTTATTTTCTTTTCTATTTTTAACCAACTAAATTTTCATTAATTAAAATAAAATTTCAAATTACATTACGGACACTTAAAATAAAACGCATAAAAAAAATAATGTAGACGGCTACTACCAAGTCTGTATTTTTGTTGGATTTCTTCTTTTTGCATTTTGATTATGAAGGCATCCTCATCCGATAATCCTGCGGTACTAGTGCTGAGAAAGATAATTTCTTCTAATCGTCGCGTCTTTCGCTTTAGTCATCGCATACATCTCTTGAGCAGCCTCCCGTCTGAGTCTTAATTCATTTTGTACAGTCTCCTAAAATCTTGAGGGTTACTCCACATGGTGCCCGACATAGTCTCCGATTTAGTTTTTTTCATTGAACGTGATTTGCCGGAGGGCGTGGTCTGGATCATCTATGAATAGCTCGGTAAATCCGGTGTCATCATACGGATCAACAGGTTTGGCCGCATCCCACTTGGGGTAAACGCTCATCCTTTTGTCTCGTCACGAAATGTAATCCTAAAATGGCTCAAAAAATCAACCTCATTTTCTCCGTTTCTACTCAAAGTTTGTAGATTCAGTTGAGCTTTTGGCAATTACCATTCAACGTTGCCCACTTCCCCATCATCATAGCTTTGGTACGTTTGTGTAGAGAAGTTTTGTTGAACTCTTTAAGAACCTGGAACCAAAATGATAGATCATCTTAGTCATTTTTTATTTGGTTGTCCTCGGGAACAACAACATAACACTATAGTAGTTCCTCTTCATGCGTCCAACGAGTGTTTGTCTTTTAGGATCCCTCAATAGCTGTGGTTGTGGTGGGGGTGGTGGTGGTTGTTTTTTTAGTGGGTTTAGCGGGTCTTTTGCCTTTTCTTCGCTAACTTTCGGTTTTTTGTGGTACTTGTTCGGGTTGTGGTTGTGTTTGTTGTGCGATGGTAAGAATTGTGGTAGATGTTGTTGAAGATGTTGAAATTGTTGTTTAAGTAGTAGTTGTTGTTGAAGATAATATTGTTTGGGTGTGTATGTTGGCATAATATATTTGCTACCATTCCTACCAAACGAACCAAATTGGGTTGTAAAGATATTGAGTTTGCGGATGAAGGTGTAGCGGGATTTGACGAAGATGATTAGTTTAGATGTTGCGACATCCCGAGAAGGTTATTAATATAAGTATCATTTGGATGACTTATTTTTGTGATATAGTAAAGAAATGAAAATGAAAGATTAATTGCTATGTAAAATGGTTATGCAAAAGGGGTTTATATGCATGTTTAACTTAAAAGAAAAAATTATGAAACATAACCGTTGGACCCTCCAACGATCTAAAAATTGCAAAGTCTCCCTCTTTGGCTCAAGCCACTGGTTTAACGTGGGGTTTAGCGCAGGGGTTTGGTGAGGGGATGGCGCTATGAGGCCGTGACATGTCCGCTTTACGACGAATCAAAGCTATCATACCCGATGCTTCAAAAAAAAGTCGTTTTCGATGTATTATGATATTTTATTGGTTTGCCCAGCCACCACCAACATCACATGCATATCCTTTGTGGGGTCATGAACTATACTTTATCGTTTTATTTCTCTTGCAAATTGCAATAAATAGTTTACTACTTTACCCTCAATTATTTTTTACGAACTTTTGTGATTATTCAAGTTTATGACAATATAGTCGTGGGCCTCGTGGCGACTGATAGAAATTCAACTACCCCGTATTGTTTAATTAAACTAGCATACTTGTCGAGTTTTCACTTAGGCCATTGAAACCAGATTAGGTTGCAATCTCCTAAACTCCTAAGATAATTTAGGTATAAAAAGTTGCTGACTTATCGATATGTCAACGTGTATACAGAATGCACTCCTTTTGCCAAAATTAATAGTACAAGTACCACCCGAAAATATGATGGCTTAAGTTATGTATATGTTTAATGTATATTTATTCTAAACAAACGATCTATGTAAATTTTTTTGAAAATTACTAGTATACACAAAATACTTCAAATTGTGAATAATATACGTAAGATTACCGAGAACTAGCAGGTTACCCGATTATGAACTTTGAAAAGTTACAGTAATGGTCCATGTGGCTTGCGTTGAATTTCTCCGGTCATCTTTTAACTTTATTTTTACTTATAAAAGTTACAGTAATGATCCTTCTGTTTGCGTTTACTTTCACTTTTAGTAACTTGTCTTTTTCTCACTTATAACTTTTTTTTTATTCCTAAAACTTTTTGTTTCTTTTTTTTTTTATTCCAAATTTCAAACCAATGTACGTTATATGATTGGCATGTGACATGTTTGACCGGTTACCACTTAAAAAAGTTATAGTAACGGTCCATGTACTTTGCGTTGACTTTCACCTAAACTTTTTTTTTTCATTTATTCATACACTAATTTTGTTTACCCTTATTACATTTTTTTTAACAATGATTCACACAGTATTTTCTTACACACATCACACTTTTTTCACACTAACTTTTTTTTTTCTACTTTTTTCATTTATTCATAAACTAATTTTTTTTATCACTAGAAAAATGACACTAATTTTTTTTTGACACTTGTTATACTTATACTCTAACACAGCTTCAGAAGAAAAAAAAAATTCTTTTCAGGAAAATTTTCTAAAAGCTACGTTATTCTTATAGTTATACTTTACACTCCTTATGTGACTTATATTTCTTAAAAATAATTTTTTTCTAAACGCTGCGTTAAAGTATATGTATAATAAGTGTAAATGTGAAGAAACAAAATTATGACTTTACAAAAAAAAAAAAAAAAAAAAAAAAAAAAAAAAAAACTTGTATGAATAAATGATAACTAAATGAATAAAAAAAGTAAATAGAAATTTTTCCGTAACGATGCGTTAAAGTATATGTGTAATAAGTGTAAAAATGAAGAAACAAAATTATCACTTTAAAAAAAACAAAAATAAAAAATAGAGAGAAAAAAATACGAAACTTGTATAAATATATGATGAATAAATGAAAAAAAAAGTAAAAATAATTCTTTTCTAAACGCTGCGTTAAAGCATATGTAAAATAAGTGTAAAAGCGAAGAACCAAAATTATCAATTTAAGGTATATGTATAATAAGTGTAAAAGTGACCATTCGTGTAATTTTTTTAAGTGGTAACCGGTCAAACAGTTCACATACCAAATCATAAGGACCATTACAATAACTTTTCTAAGTGAAAAAAGTCAAAGGATGACCAGTGAAAGTCAACACAAGCCACATGGACCATTACTGTAACTTTTCAAAGTTGGTAACCGTGTAACCTGCTAGTTTCCGGTAATCTAAAGTATGTTGTTTACAATTTCAAAGTATTTTGCGTATACTAGTAATTTCCAAATTTTGCTACGTAGATCGTCTGTTTAGAATAACTATATTGCGTATCTTTAGCTTTCACCCATATGTTTATCATACTGTAAAAATAATAGCATTACGTCTAGACTTTTTTTAATGTGATGTAATGCGTGGTTTTGGGTCGAAAGACTTCCTTTTCCAAGAGCAAGCTTTATAACCCACTAGGCAGTGTACCTAATCGTTGCAGTGTAGTATGGGTAAGCCCAGGGGGTTGATCGTTCTCTAGGGGAACATATATGCTAGTCGAGATGTATAACGAAAAGGCAAGGGTGAGGGTGATTCTTTTTAGTTTTTTTATATTTTTTAGAAAGCAAATAAAATCTCGGGTGTGAAGGAGTGGGGGTTTGGTATTCTACCAATTAAACTACTTAACAAATTAAACTAAAACTAATTACTAATAAATAAAATAAAAGCTATGGATTGTAGGAGAGCGTTCTTATGATAATTAAAAGCATGTTTACTTAGATTTACTTACTCCCTAGTTATCTTTTATTAGTTGGTTGAATTGTCACATCCTTGCTTTATTGATGTGTTGTATTCCATGTTTTAATCATAGTGCGGTGCAAAATTCTCTAATTCTATGAGTGTAAGTCTCCTCTAGAACACCCGGGATCGCCAAGTACCGAAGTATCTCCCTCGAATATCCTAGTATCCTCAAGCCGCAACTCACGTAATAAATACAACGGGAGCCTAATAATGCACTCTAAGGCTAATAATCGATATTTAGGACGTTCAAGCTCCCAACAATGAAAGAAGAAGCCAATTTTCCTTAATCTAGCGTGACAACCAATTAAACAAGAGACAACCTAATAATAATTAATAGCTAGATTTCATTGGATCTAAGCAAACACTAATTAATTTAGTTATACATGATAGAGATGCAAGAACACAAGCAAACAATCAAACATAGATTATTTAGGACGTTCAAGCTCCCAACAATGAAAGAAGAAGCCAATTTTCCTTAATCTAGCGTGACAACCAATTAAACAAGAGACAACCTAATAATAATTAATAACTAGATTTCATTGGATCTAAGCAAACACTAATTAATTTAGTTATACATGATAGAGATGCAAGAACACAAGCAAACAATCAAACATAGATTAAATATGGTGATAGATTGAATAAACAAACTTATCTTGAAGCAATAAAGAGGGTTTAGAACCCTAAGGTATTGTCCAAGTCGGACTAAAAACGAACTAGGGTTTGCTCTCAAAAATAACACACATAATGCAGAAAATTCGAGGTCTATATATAGATTTTACAACTGCGACGGCGTCGCCTTTTGCTGGTGACGCCGTCTGATCGCCGTCATTAGGGCTTTGTCTTTGCCAAGTCATCACTAAGACGGCGTCACGTTGGAGCTTGTGACGCCGTCTGGGTTGTAGGTCGTCTTGAGAAATTTCTGGTCGTCTGGTGTAGAAATATAGAGTGACGTCCATGTGGAAATACAAGTGACGCCGTCACTTGTTAGGATCAAAAAGTGACCTGAGCCATCGCTTGAGAAAGTTTGGACCTCGTTGTAAGCGACGACGTCGCCCTTGAGATTGGGATGCCGTCCGGACAGCTGTTTCAGCCTTGTTTTTCTTGACTATGCCATTTCTTCATGTTTTCGCTCCTTTTCGTCCAAAAATGCTTCATTCCAGCATTTTGCTTCCAAATGACTTAAAATGTGAAAAAGAACGATTTTAAGCAATAACGGATGTAAAATGTAACGATTTAGGGCTTAAATGACCCCCTAAAAATGTATGTTTTAAATCCTTGTCATGATGTTGTAAGCATATAAGTTCGAAAACTTAAGGCGATAACCTAGTTATAAGAGCTTGAGAGTCTCAATATCCCAGTTCCAAGCCGTAAGGGAGAACTATGTGAAGCTGCTCATCATACTGTGATGAGAAACGACTCAAACCCGACCCGAACCGACCAAACTCGACCCCAAAACCAAATAAGGGAAAAGTGTTGTTGGAATCACTCCTAAACAGTATTTCAAGTATCTATATTTCATATGTAATAGGTAGCTTTATTATGGCCTTTATGTTTGTTTAAGGTCCAGCTTATGTAGAAGGCCCATAAGCTGAGGCCCAAGCCCAATAAGGAATAGGGAAGGAGAGGGAGTGTTGCCCTAGCTCCTTGCCTATATAAACTCTTGTAAACCCTCATTTGAGGGTTGGTTGTTCAAGTTATTTCTTTCACTCACCTCCTACGCATAACCGGTTACAATATTGTGTGTGTGTGTGTTTGATACTTGTTCAATCGCCTTCATCTCTTTCTCTATAAGCTTGTGTTGTAAAACTAGTGACCTAACAGTGGTATCAATCGCCAAATAGTTGGGTGTACTCGTTTGTTTTTGAAGTTTTGGTTTGGGTCTTACGCGTAAAGATAACACAATCTTTGGTTCGCTTAAAAACTAATTTTTTACACTTTTGAATCCAAGATTCTTGTACTTTCAACGTTATTAGGTGTTAAACTATTGGTTTTTGGCAAAAAGTTTGGAACTTTACGTGTTTTTCCTTGTTTTTAAGCTTGTTTTTGTATGCAAGTGTTATCCTACGCGTAACTGTTTTAAGTGCTTTGGATCATCAAGTTTCACACTTTTGTGTTATTTTGGTGTTATTGAAGCTATTTCAACACACAAAAACTGGTTTAGTAACACATTTGGATAGAATCAAAGTTACGAGTAATCTTACGCGTAACAAAACCCTAAAATTACGCGTAAGACTTTCCTTGGTTTGATCTTCAATTTTTTGGTTTATTCCGTGTTTTCTTACTTGGATAAGTCTGAAAATACGTCGACTTTGGATATCTTTTGCACTGTGAAGTGTAAAAGATCACTTGGGATAAAACCCTAATCTTACGCTTAAGCATAAGCTTACGCGTAGAAAATATTACGCTTAAGATTCATCTTACGCGCAGACTTAGTCCTACGCATAAGGTAATCCTACGCCTAACTTTCTACGCCTAACTTACTGTTTACGCATAACATTAGTCTTTTTTCCTGCTTACGCGTAAACTAAATCCTACGCGTAACTATTCTTGTTATGTGTAACTTTTGGTGTTTTTACGCATAAGTGCTACTTGGTTCTTGTCATTTCTACGCCTAAGGATACTTCATCAACAAAGGTTCATTCGACTACAAAGATCCATTCTTACTACACAAGTTTATCATCATGTCTCAACCACCATACTCTAACTATTTCCCTCACACTTATAATCAACAACAACAACAATTAACTCCACAACATCAACAATGGAATCAACAACAAGCCATTTATCAACAACAATTTAATCAGCAACATACTCCACAACTTGGTGCAATTCCACAACCACAAATGGTTCAACCACAACCAAGCATTCAAGTTCAACCCTACACAACTGATTTCAATCAACATCCATCACGGACCACTATGAAGGAACCCACTTGGTTTGCTAAGATGTGTGAAGCTTTAAGCAGCCAACAATCAATTCATGAAGCTGGATCACTTGATAGACCTCCAATGCTCACTCCAGGAAACTACGATCAATGGGTGATAAGGTTCTTTAGGTTCTGTGATCTGAAGAAGCCACATGGAAAGTTCTTAAAGAAGGTTATCTTAGAAGGTCCATTTGAGATGCCTACGGTCATTGTACCCGGAGATCCAAACGCTGTTCCACCAAGAGATGAACAAACCAACATTGCTACTGTTGCAGATTTAAATCCTACAGAACTTCTACACTATGAAGCTGATGAACTTGCAATGGAATACATCCTCTTAGGATTACCAAACCCAATTTCTATGTAGTGTTGATGCTCAAAAGACTGCACAAAAGATGTGGGATCATATTCGTCTTCTTATGGAAGGATCGGTACTCAATCAGGAGGATTTGGAATCCAAAATTTACTTGGCTTATGAACACTTCATGATTGAACCTGGAGAGACACTCGAGTCATATCATCATCGATTTTCAGACATCATCAATGATTTGGATAAACACAACATCATCATGCCAAGAATTGCAGTGAATACTAAGTTCCTGAGTAGTCTTGGTCCAGAATGGGAGAAGTATGTCATTTTTCTCCGTCAAGCGAAGAATATGCATCATTCTACTTATGGATTGTTGTACGATTACTTGAAGCCTCATGAAAAGGAAGTTGATCGGGAAAGGATTCTCCGTGCTCAAATTGCTAAACAGTCACAACCGGACAATCAACAACTTGCCTTGTATGCTCAACAGAATTATCCCTCTCAACCAGCAAATCAACCAACTGCTTCCAACACACCTTCACAGCAACAACCTCAACCTCAACAAAATCAATTGGTCCCATACAGCAACAATGCTCAAGCATATGTCAGTGAAGCGACTGAGGAAACAGATCCGTTCGAAGCATTGCAACAAGGATTTGTGATGATTGCTAATGCTTTTGGCCGTTACACCAACAAATCCAACAATCGTATTCGTTCCTCATCTAACACACGGACTCAAGCTGTTGTGAACAATGGACGTGTTGAAGTTCAGAATCGTGAATATGGTCGTCAGATGGGCGGTGGTCAAGGGTTTAATGCTGTGGGTAGGAATAACAACAGAGCTCAAGTGGTGGAACAGGGAAATACTATGAATCGGTTAAATGGTCTTAGATGCTACAACTGCAATGAGAAGGGACACCTGGCTAATGTATGCCCAAAGCCAAGGACTCGGGGCAGTGCTTTTTTCAAAGAGGCATTACTTTTAGCCCTTAAGGATGAAGCCGGTGGATCTCTCACAAACAAAGAACAGAGCTTTATGGCAGATGCAGACTCAGATGATGATATGGAGGACTTGCAGGCTAATGCAGCTGTTATGTTGATGGCTAATATGCATGAGCTGCACATGAGTGATACAGGCCCAGTGTATGACACTGATGGCTTGTCTCAGGTACCCGAACAAACCATCATCATATCTGAACTAATATCTCCGCCAATATCTGAATCCGGCACGGATCAAACTGTTCAAAATGAGTCTTCTACATCCTCGTCTGATGATTTTCAAGTTAACCCTATAGTTACATTTGACGATCAAGATGACCTTATGGTCTCCTTTGATAATCAAATTGACTCCGTGGTCGTACTTGAGGATCTAAGGAATGATCATGTTGAGACTCACGTTGAACAAGATGATCTGTTGCCTCATCCGGATTTTGCTCGGTTAATTCAAGACCATAAAATCAAAATGGAGGAATGTTATGCATTTAATCAATCCTTAAAAAGTAAAAATGCACTGTTAACCAAGGATTTTGAATGTTTACAAATGCAACTCAACTTTTTCAAAACTCAAGAAAACCGTGAAAAAGGTTTTGAAGCCGCTTTTGCAAAATCTCATCAAAACGAAAAATATTTAGAGAGACAGATGCGTGATCTAGCCGCCTCGAAGAATGCTTTGTTGTCCGAATTAGAACAACTGAAACATGAACATAAAAAGCAAATTAACGCTCTCACCTTGGAAAATCAAAATGCTAAGGCTGACTTGTTAAATTGTCAAAAACAGTTCTCCGCATACAAAAAGCATTCAACGAATCGGGTAGATGACCTTCTTGCAGAAATTCTCGGTTTGCAAAACAAACTTAAAGAGTTTAAAACTGTTGTTTACAAACATGGTGAATCAGTAACAGCTATTGAAAAGTTTACCTTAAAACCTAATCCAAATGGATATGGAAAAAATCTAGCTGATTACAAACCAAAGCTTTCACTAAAAACATTCAAACCAACTCCTGAAGTTTCCAGTGCAGAATACAAAATTGATAATACTGTCATGAGTGTTGTTGAATATCATCGTCAAGAGGAATTAGATGCAGAAGACGAGAGTCGATCAAAATTAAAAAATGTTGTTTACAACAAACCTTTTAATTATAAAAACGCGGTCACTTTCGTCACACCAACGGATTCTTCTAACACACCAAGGGTTATCATCAAAACACTCGAGTCTTCTATTGTTAATCCCAAAACAGTCTTTGCACAAACTTACGGTCCTTTACCTTCCATTAGCGAAGTAAACTCACAACCTGAAAATCGAAAAATTCTTCGATATTTTGACATTTTCATGGCTGACCTCAAAATTTTACAACATGAGATAGAATATCGATCTGAAATCAAAGTTGAACATTTTCAATCGCCTCTGGCGCGAGAACAAAGAGACATTTTTCAGAAAAATCTTTTACCTAATGTTAAAAACTTGAAAAGTTGTGCAATTGCCTGGGAAAAGGATTTTCATAAGGAACTTGGGGTAATGAAAAACGTTTTCGAGAAAACAGAAACATCTATTACTAACACAAAACGGAAAAAGAAACTGTTGAGAAAAGATGTTGATCGACTCTTGGAAGATGTTATCTGTGCTGATATCCATAATGTTGTGCTATTCTATTCGTTGCCATATGCATCTGATCATATCTCTGCTGATATTGTTGAAACTGTTGTTACTGTTGAAAACACCGATAATGTGCTTCAGATTGAGTCTTTAAAAGCAGAAAATAAACGATTACACACGGAAATTCACAATGCAAAACGTCGTCTTCAATGGTGTGAAAAAGATATTCACAACCATCAACTTAGTTTTCAAAAGAAAATCGCTCAATTGAGTGCACATTCTTCTGATCCTAAAATTGAGCAACTGGATGATCAAAACGTGTCTTTGAAAAGTCAAATCTCAAAATATGAACAAGAACTTTTAAAAGTTAAACAGGAATATGGTGTCATATTTGATTTACTCAAAAAGACTCGAGATGAAGCATCTAATGAACTTGATCACTATCTGGCTCACACTAGAGATGTCATGAATTTTGCTGGTAATATTCGTTCTGAAAATCAAGATCTGATTCACACCATCTCTAAGTTACGGGAAATGTTAGGAAAGTATGAACAACTCCCGCCTACTGTGATTAAGAGATTAGCACCAGTCACACTTAGTAATCGTGAACCTAGAATTCCCACTGCCAAATCACAAGTTGCTAATGTGTTTCCCTCTACTGAAACAGGAATAGTTGCATCTTTTCCAAACGTCCGCACTTCACAGCCTAGGAGCACTCAAACGAAGAATAGGAAGTTGCGACCTAAGAAAAGATCAATAAGGAATGCTAAAGTAGAAGAACACCCTAGGAATCTGAATAAAACTCAAGTTACTTCCACTATAGATGTTGCGTCTGGCAAATGTAATAGAAATAGTGATGTAACGAATGCTAAACCGTTGAGTACCTTTGATATTCAGTCTGATACACCTTGTGATATTTGTCAAAAGAGTATGAATTCTGATTGTCATGACAAATGTGTTGCTAAAGCTATAATCTCTAGATTACGGAATCCTAAGAATCGGAATACCTCTAGGCCCACTAATCATTCTAAGTCTGTGCTTGGTAAACCACCATCTTTAGATTCTAAGGCAACCATTGCTATCACAGTAGCTCCCGCTTCACCTCCTAAGAATGTAGTACCACCTAGTGCTTTCACTAAGACTAAAGCAAAGAGTAGTTATAGATGGCAGAAATGGATACATAACACACTAGGATTTAAATGGATGCCTAAAATTACAAATGTGTGTATGTCTAACATATCTGCTTCGGAACCCTCTCACATTTCGGGTTCCACATCTACTTCTATTCCATCTGTGTCGTCTGTGTGTAATGCAGGTGATACAGATCATTCTCTGGATTGTTGATAGCGGATGTTCCCGACACATGACAGGCAATCTCAAACTGTTATCAAACTTTATTTCAAAGTTCATTGGCACTGTCAGATTCGGGAACGATCACTTCGCAGCCATCATGGGCTACGGAGATTATGTTAATGGGAACATCGAAATCAACAGGGTTTACTATGTGGAAGGCCTCGGTCACAATCTGTTTTCAGTAGGTCAATTTTGTGATGGAGATTTGGAGGTTGCTTTCAGGGAGAAAACTTGTTTCATTCGTGATCTACAAGGAAACGACCTTATGTCTGGCTCGCGTAATTCTAGTCTCTACACTATCTCTATGAAAGACATGGTTGCTTCATCTCCCATCTGCTTACTTTCTAAGGCAACATCAACAAAATCTTGGCTATGGCACCGTCGTCTCTCACATCTAAACTTTCAAACCATCACCAACCTTGCTCGACACAAACTAGTTGAAGGACTCCCACGATTCCGGTATTCAAAAGATCACCTTTGCTCAGCATGTGAACAAGGGAAAAGCACTCGTGCTCATTTTCCTTCAAAGGTGGAACACAGCTCTCAGCATGTGCTTCATCTTCTTCACATGGATTTGTGTGGCCCGATGCGTGTACAAACGATCAACGGCAAACGCTACATCTTAGTAATTGTTGATGACTACTCACGATGGACTTGGGTCTATTTTCTTCGTAGCAAAGACCAAGCTCCACAAATGATCATCACCTTTCTCACAAAAATACAGGTTCAGCTCCGCAACACCGTCAGGATTATTCGGACAGACAAAGGAACTGAATTTGTTAACAAAACCCTTCGTGAATTTTATGAGAAAGTGGGAATTCAGCATCAAACATCTATTGCACGGACACCTGAACAAAACGGAGTTGTTGAAAGACGAAACCGAACGTTAGTGGAAGCTGCAAGAACAATGTTAATCAATGCTAAACTTCCAGATTACTTATGGGCAGAAGCTATATCTACTGCATGCTATACTCAAAACCGTTCTATGATCACAAAACGCCACAACAAAACACCTTTTGAGCTTGTCCACAACTACAAACCGAACCTCAAACACTTTCATGTATTTGGATCCCTTTGCTATCCGAATAATGATCGTGATGATTTTGGAAAGCTCAAAGCAAAAGCTGATATTGGAGTCTTTATTGGATACTGTGACAATTCTAAAGGTTTCCGAATCTGGAATCGTCGAACTAAGGAGGTAATGGAAACGATTCATGCTCATTTCGATGAACTCACGGAAATGGCTTCTGAGTATAACAGCTTAGAACCCGGACACAACCGTTTAAACTTCCCTCAACCCCCATCATCAGCTGAAAAAAGCCCTCAGCTAACTCGTCAACAAATGGAAAGGTTATTTGCTCCTCTGTTCTGTGACGATATTGATGAACGTGCTCCTGGTGTATCCGCTGTCTCCGCTGCACAACCTGATAATATTCCTATACCTGATACACCTGCTACAACAACTACTGTTGAAGATGCACCTACACCAATTGACTCCAACACAACAGTTGAACACACCGCTTCCAACAATGATGAACCAGCTGATGATATTCTGAATGAAGTACCCCCACCTGCAGATTTTGATCCAAATGCGTTCTTCAACCCGTTTGCCAATGAGACTGCTGCACCAGATGTTGCGGAATCTTCAACAAACCATTTGAATCCTCAGAATCTGCACAATGTATACCAACATCAACCCTCTACACATAGATGGACAAAAGACCATCCTCTGGCTAACATTATTGGCAACCCGAATCAACCAGTCGTTACGAGACAACGTCTTCATTCAGATGGTGAACACTGCATTTATGCACTCACTGTCTGCCAATCTGAACCTAAAAACATTAAAGACGCAATGACAAAAGACAACTGGATTGAATCCATGCAAGAAGAACTCAACCAATTCAAACGTCTTGAAGTATGGGAACTGGTTGAAAGACCAACAGGGGTCTACGTCATTGGTCTAAAATGGATTTGGAAAAACAAATTGGATGTTGAAGGGAATGTCATCCGCAACAAGTCACGGCTAGTTGCTAATGGTTATCGTCAGGAAGAAGCGATAGACTTTGAAGAATCTTTTGCTCCGGTTGCTCGTCTTGAGGCTGTTCGGATATTTCTCGCGTTCGCGGCTCATATGAACATGACGGTCTATCAGATGGATGTCAAAACGGCGTTTCTCAATGGGCAACTTAAAGAAACGGTCTATGTCAGCCAACCAGATGGATTCGTTGATCCTGAGTTCCCGAACCATGTTTACAAACTGAACAAAGCCCTTTATGGTCTCAAACAAGCCCCTCGGGCATGGTACGATAAGCTATCATCTTTCCTCATTGCCAACAATTTCACCAAAGGCTCGGTTGACCCAACTCTTTTTATACAATATCACGGGGCACACATCTTAATTGTTCAAATTTACGTGGATGACATCATTTTTGGGTCAACACATAAAAAGTTTTCAATCGCTTTTGCAAAACTCATGAAGAAAAATTTTGAAATGTCCATGATGGGTGAACTTACGTTCTTTCTAGGACTGCAAGTTCATCAATCACCCCTGGTATTTTCTTGAGTCAGTCCAAATATGCCCTTGAACTGTTAAACAAATTTGGAATGATTACCTGTGATACTTATGCCACACCAATGGCTCATACCAAGAAATTAGATGCTGATTTACATGGGAAATCGGTTGACCCTACCAAATACCGAAGTATTATTGGGTCTCTCATGTATCTAACAGCTAGCAGACCTGATATTGTCTTTGCCGTTTATCTATGCTCCCGTTATCAGTCGCGACCAACTGAAACCCACCTCTCTGAGGCTAAAAGAATCCTCCGATACATCAAGGGAACCATTAATTTGGGGATCTGGTATCCGAAGGATTCTGGTTTTGAACTAATAGCTTTTTCAGACGCTGATCACGCAGGATGCTTAGACTCAAGGAAAAGTACTTCAGGAGCTCTACAATTTCTCGGTGATAAACTGGTGTCTTGGCAATCAAAGAAGCAGGATTGTACATCGCTGTCATCAACTGAAGCAGAATATGTAGCCATGTCCGCGTGTTGTGCTCAAGTCATTTAGATGAGAACACAACTCAAAGACTATGGTTATGTATTTGACAGAATCCCGATGTACTGCGACAATCGGAGTGCCATTGCAATCTCGTGCAATTCAGTTCAGCACTCGAAATCAAAGCACATCGATCTACGCTATCATTTCATCAAGGACCACGTAGAACAGGGTACCGTTGAATTATACTTTGTGGGTACTGAATACCAATTGGCAGATCTGCTCACCAAAGCCTTGCCTCCCGCTAGGTTTAATGAGTTGGTCCACCGAATTGGTATGAGGTGTTTGACTCAAGAGGAATTGGATGACCTCTTAAAACAGTCTTAAAAACCTGTCAAACACCAAAACATCTTTTGTACATAAAATTTTTCAAAAACAAAATACAAAAATATAAAATCCGATAAAACAACAAAAATATTCTTCTAATCTATATTTCTTTCAACATGGCAAGTACATCTCTTCCGTCAACTCTTTAATCTTTCAAAATTCAGTATTTTTCCGATCAAGTGTTGAGGGGGAGAAAATTATCCATTAACTGTTTCAAAACATCTGTGTACTTGCATGTTATCACATCCCGGTTGATTTTTTCTACAAATGGTGGTAAATTTCTGGTTCATTGACACTCCTCGGACTTTAATTAATAACCTTTCATTATTTTCTCAAGTCAAGGGGGAGTGTCGTCAAGTTTCTTTCCCAAAAATCTTCGTTTGGTAACCAAAATGGAAGTTAAAAGGCTTTGTTTGAAAAAGATATGGTGGAGGGACCAAAACTGTCAAAATGGTAAAGTCTATTTTAATAAAAACTCCACCTAACTCTTTCACTCCTCATTCATTTTCTTAAAATCAAAAGATCCTACGCCTAACAATCACTCAAGAAATCTGTGCTTTTGATCTTCATTTTGTAAGTAGTTTCTTGTGTAAAACATGTTTATAAGCAAAGGTTTTTTATTTCATTCAAATCCTACGGCTAAAACAATTTTTACGCGTGATTATGTGCTCTACGCATAAGCGTATGAGTACACAATCATTGTGTGTATGTTTGTGGTAAAATGGATGGTCTCAAACCGTTTCTTAAGCATCAAGGATAACATTCTTACCATCAAAATCCACCCAGAAACTCAAATTGATGAATTTTTGAAAACTAGGGTTCATATGACGAATTGGGTTTTTCTAAATGAGAAGTCTTTTGGTAAAAATGAATGTTGGGATATGGTCATAAGGCTTTGAATTGATCATTTCCATTGTTGAAAACCACCCAGAAACTCAAATTGATTGTCAATTCGAAAATAGGGTTTAAGGTTCATAACATTTGGGTATTTTTGATTCACAACGTTTTGGATGTTATAACTTGACCTAAAGTAGCTATCAACACTCTAGAGCTACCAGAATCAATACGGTGAACATTCCATGTCTAGATTTCATACGCGTAAGACTAGGGTTTAGACTACGCGTATGAGTTTCTACGCGTAACAGTTAAACATAAACTAGGATGTTGTTATCTGTGATAAATTGTTGTTTTGTGTGAACATTGATGAGTTGATAAATTTATTTCAGGCTTTGCTACGCTTAAACACTCAGAATCAAGGTCATAAGACTCTCTACGCATAAGGATTACCCTACGCGTAGTCATGTTATGCGTAAAATAAAACCTACGCATAACAATTACGCGTAAGGTTCTACAATGGGACTACGCGTATCCTGTGAAGGATATGCGTAAACAGTGACCTCTACGCATAAGGTCTACTCTTACGAGTAAGCCTTACGCGTAAGGTTCTTATACGCCTACGCGTAAGCTCTACGCGTAAGGTCCCCTTTTTCCTACGCATAACATTTCTTACGCGTAAGAAAGGATCCTACGCATAAGCTTTCGCCTACGCATATGTCGCAACTGTTTACGCGTAACTTTGTCAATCCTACGCTTAAGCCATCTTTGACCTTCATTATGAATTGTTACGTGTACAAAACTTGTTAATAAACTTATCATAACGTCACGAATCCAATAATGTCACTAATAAACCAAAACGTTTGATATGTTGTGAACAATAAGTGATAACATAAACTTTAAAACTTAAAGTTAACTAACTCACGAAACATTTCACGACGTCATTAGACTATTGGACATACAAGTGACTTAGGACTCGTAACAATCATTGACGTTGTACATTAAATAAATAGACAATAAGACCTTCTGTTGACTAACATTATGTCTTTCGATATGTTGGTTCTTTTGGCTAATATTATTTCAGATCACGACATGGCTGCTCAACCAAACATGGATGCACCAAATGTTCTCTCCATTGCTGACATCTACCCTAATGGCTACCCAATGAAGATTGGAAAGAATAATCTCCGAGTTGACTTCAGCACTCTCACTTGCTCTGAATCCTCATGTCTCATTGCTATCGATATTCTGAGGACTCACCCATATCAGAACATGCTTACTCACTCTGCAACCATTCCTGAGATCTACATCCAACAGTTCTAGAATACTATGGAAAGGGTCAAAGGAAGGACTGCTGTGACAGTAACTCTAAACCACAAACAAGTCACTATTACACCTGCAGATTTAAGGGCTGCTCTCCTTATTCCTGAAGTCAATCCAACCAAACTTTATGCCACACCTGCTGAAGAGTTAACTCTCCAATTCTTAATCAATATCGGTTATGACGAGGCTACAGGAGTAATCTCTAAGCACTCTCATGTAGAGCTTAAGAGCCTTCCTCAACCATGGAGAACACTCTACATGATAATCACCAAGTCTATTTCTGGTCGTGATAGCGGCTATGAGCATCCTAAGCTCATAGAACTGCAAATATTTTGGGCATTCGTCAACATGAAACACATCGCTATTGAAGCTCTGATTTGGGATGACATGATGTCATTTCTCAGCAAACTTGGATCAAAAATTCCCTACATCAGATATACTAAACTGTTGATACAGAGAGCACTTGGACTTCATCCTGATATTCCCAAAAGGCTCAATGACCCAGACAATCACGACATGTTGACGGAGCCTATTCTATCTGTAAGAATCAAGGAAACGTCTACAAAGAAACAAGGTGCCGTGCTCCCAGATTTCCTTCTAACTGAAGATGTCAGAAAGCTAGAATCATACCTAAGGTATCTGGAAGCAGTCAGACAAGGCAAAGTTGGTCATCTTGACGAAAAATCTTCTGGAACACCTGTCAGGAGAACCAGAAGAGGAAGTGCAGGAAGCACAACAAGTTCTGTGAGTCAAAGGAAGGTTCCTAAAAGGAAAGCTCCTTCTAAAAGGATTATTCCCGTAAAGGAAGCCGAACCCATTCCCACACTTGAACCTCAAAGACAACTTAGGGATGAGAGCTCTGAAGATACTGAGACAGATGAAGAGGTTCATTACTCTGCTACTGCAACCGAAACACCTGCCTCAGTGACAAAACCTCCAAGTCCTCCAGCTGTCCAAGAAAAAGGGAAGACTCAAGCTATTGTACCTTATGATGAGAGCTCTGAAGAAGAAGAAGAAGAGCAATTGGATAAATCATACAGGAAAAAGTTTCACAACGTCCGACATATTCAAAAGGCCGCTGAATTTGCTAAAGATCAAATGGGTGGCCCCGGAGGATCAAGTGGTGCTGCCCACTCCTCTCCAGATCCTGATGCGGTTAATCACCCCGATAAGGGATCTGGTGCCACCACTCTTCTGCAACAACAACCGCCTGTTGAAGACACTATTGAGTATGATTTTGAGAAACAGGAAACTGAGAAAGAAAAGTCTAAGGATGACGAGGATGATTATACAAAGTTTCTTCTAGACAGTCCAACTCACTCGAAGGAGAAAACTTCAGAAACTCCTAAAGACATGGAGTCTCCTCATGTCTCCTCATCATCAGACTCTTCATCACATTCATCACCACCACCATCAACTAAGTCAACCAGATCATCATCCAAATCCGTGAAGAAACCACCAAAGTCTTGGATTTCTCAAACACATGCAAGAATTGTGAAAGCTGTCAAACAAGTTAGAAAGAAGGACATGCTTCAAAGAAAACTTAATTGGTATGCTGAACAAATGCAGTACTTACATGATGAGAATGATGAGATGCGGAAAGATAGGAAAGCTATTCAGGAGTTCATGAGAAGTCATCGTCAGGGGGAACTAAATGAAATGATTGAAGGCTACACTCAAAAGTACCTTCAGGATATCGTTCCAAAAGTCCAAAAGGAACTGGAAAAGTCAGCAAGAGAACAAACCCACAAGTTTCTTCTCGACACTGTCCCCAGTGTGACAAAAGAAGTATTTTCCAGACAACTCACCCCTAACATCGTAGCATTGGTCAAACATACAATGGCAAAAGAAGCTGATCTCTCTGAATCTGAGCTAATCGCTAAACTTGTGATGCAAATGTCAAAGAGATCTGGAACGTTTACTTCAGATGAAGCTAAATTTTTCGAAATTCTACTTGACTATCAACTCAGATCATCATGCAAGGAGTCAGCCGATCAACCCAAACGACCAAGAGATGACGATGATAAGGATAAGGACTCTGCTCCTAAACGTCAGAAGCAGTCTGGTCAATCTAAATCTATGCCACCTCCTCCACAACGGACTTCTTCTCAACATAAGTCTCCATCACCTCGGTCTCCTACTGATAAACCTCGGGACGATTCCGAGTTACCACCCTTGACTCAGAAAACTGGTGATCACTTTGAGTATACGGGTGGTGACGATGAAGAGGTCCTTGAGCCCCAACAACAACCCTCCTCTCCCAAACAAGTGAAGAAACCCGAATCATCATCAAGGCCTTCTAAAAGCAAGAAAAAGACAACTCAGCCTGATGTCGTATCATGGCTAGATGACGATACAACCGCAGAATTTGAATGGTTTTCTACTCTTGTTAACGACACTCCCTACCCTGAAGAAGGTCAAGAATTGGTAGACGGTAGTACCTTGGAGCATGCAAAAATTTTGCAAGAAATATTCCGTGTGAAGAAGATGACGAAATCCGAGTTGAAGCGCATCAAGAATGACGCATTCCTTCTGTTGAAAAACAGCTCGGAAAGTGCAATCGAGGTTGAATATCACCTTGAAAACATTGCTCGAGCCATGTCTAACAACATGGATTGGCTCAACCCAGAAGCAAACATCGACTTCACTAAACGGAACAACCCTCCATACTACACTGACTGGACCAAACCTCTACCAACAATCGGCCAACATGAAGAACCAAGGATTCCTTTCAGATATTTCTTCAACAAAGACCTGGAATTTATTCTCCATGGTGGCGATGGTTCCCGAAAATACGCTACATCATTGACTCTTCCATTCCCTGCGGCTACTTACTCAAACTGCATTGCTATCGAGGAACGTGCAACTCACTTGTTTTCTGACAATGTGCAAGCATATGACCAAGATGCATTGTATGGGATTCATCATTGGCCTGAACGCCGAAGAATCTACTACAGAAGCTGCCTGGTTCAGAAGTCTCAACATGAAGTGCATTGCTCAAAGAACATCGTAGCCATCAAACACATTGATCTCAAGTCCAAATGGGACTACACATTCTTGAAGAATATCATAGTCAAACGACAAGATGAACAAGACTATGAATTCTCAGAGGCTGACTTTGAGAACTTGTCACTCAACGACATCGAAGACATGTATCTTGCCAAAGTACAGGGTCGTATGAGACAATTCTCGACTGAAATTCAACGTGAATTCATCAAGTCAGTTCTCATCTTCATTAGACGCATTGTGATCAAAGAACGTGTCGAAGATATCCAGATGGCTGTTGAATCATATCAAAAACGTGTAAACTTCACTCCACCACAGCTTGATCTTCCTGACATCAACCAGCTCAAACAACTTACGCTCATCAGCAAACCTTTCGGCATTGTTTACCGCAGTGAACTTCGCAGAAACTGCTTAATGGCGTGTAGTGAGCTCCATAAATTCGGGGATCATACCTTGAAGATGGTTAGGGATGGATTGGCGTACAGATTGAAGGATATACGCTTGAAGGTTGGGAATCCTAAGCGCTGGAACTCTCAGGATAGAAGGGATGTGAGAAGGATCATCACCATGATTGATGAACGGTTGTTCAGAAGGGATCAGTTCAGACGCTTGGAGAGCTATGTTGGTGGTAGACCCAGAATAAACATCACCGGCTTTCAACGCCCTGTGCGCACTCCTGGGAACATCACTGCACTTCCTGGTACCCCTTGAATTGTTTCCTTCATATGATTTTGGATGTATGATTATATATGTGAATGGCTTGTGCACACATAACAGTGTACAACCCGCAATTGTCAAGAAAGGACCCTGTGGTACGCCTCAGTGCCACAATCCTTATAAAAGGAGCGAAAGCTTCTTATTTTTGAGTAAAACCTATCAAACCTTTCATTTTTCAAGGTTTTGCTCAAAAAAGACAAGTACTTCCCCATATGATTTCAAAACCTCAACCGTTTATATCACTAGTTGAGGGGGAGTATTTGATAAAAACTTTGTTCACAAATTGTTCACAGTGGTCACTCTTCCCGCAACACTCAAAATGGTCATATTTATTCTCAAAATGTTTCAAAAATAACATCTTATATGCCATTTTTGAGGGGGAGAAAATTATGTGATAAGAAATATGTTGTACAAAATGCAAATGAATCTGTGTACCTCAGACTTAACCTACGAATTGACGGTACTAAACTGTTAGTAACTCGAAAAGACTTGTCCTGGACGGGTAATAATTTCAAGCTAGTTCGCTAGTGATGTAAACGTGTCTCGCAAAGGACTTGTCCAAGTAGAAAGTACCATTTGAGAAACTCTTGATAGACATGAACTCTGACGGGTATGACAACCTTTCGAGGTTTGTCTACACCTTCAAGATAGTTATTAGAGCTAGTTGTCACCTAAAAGCTGACAATGTATCTCTTTAACTATTCAACGTAACCGTGTCTCGCGGGAGATTGTCTATCTTCAGTGAATCAATTCAAAAAGTGCGCGCTCTTTCCTCACTGTGCATTTAACCATTAAAACTATTAAGCACATGTGGAGGGGGAGTATTTATGCAAAAACTTATCTCTCACTGTGGTTCAAACATGTTTTTCATTTACAAACCCTTTGAGAGATATTTTAACTTACAGTGGTTATAATGGCAAACATAGGTTAGTCATGGAGTTATAAGGTGACTAAGGTTAGGAATAACCGTCCTATGATCCGCCAGAGCCGGAGGGATCTACCCAAGGACACTACCATTAGTTAGTGTTAGAAGTCCTTAGGAATGATTATAAAAAGGAGAAAATGAGAATCGGAGAAAGAAGGAGTTGAAGAATCAAAAAGAAATGTAAAGTAAAGGGTGAAAAGAAATAGCCCTCCAGATTATTCAACTTAGGGCAGACACCGAGTTCAATTCATATGCTACTGGTTGTCACTTAGTGACACCGGTATTGAAGATTAAAAGTCGTCATGGACCCAGTGACGCATGCACTAAACCTTCTTAGCCACTCAAGTTTCTCTCAACAGAAACCTGTTTCATTCTCACAGGGAACCCTACATTATCTATTGGCTTTCTCTTAGAGATCGCTGGTATTGAAGAAGGAGACCCTCTCCCTAGTCTCCGCTCAGGAAAACCAAAACGCACTGTTGAGTCTAGAGCCACGAGATTCATCAAAAGATCTCTTAGGAACACTTGACATTTAATCACTTGTTGATCAACAAATAAGATCTTCAGTGATTCAGTGGTTCATATCGAGTCCTTCACAGATCTTAGCAATCTGTCGAGAACATTTATGAGAGGTTCACATCTGTGATTCTCAGTGATTGAATGGAAACTCCTGCCAGGGTCAACATCAAACAGCCCTGACAGCAGGTCACTTCGGTAACTCCCCGTGGATTACGCGGAGTGTGTCTCAAACGGTCTACAGTCGTGAGGTGATGCTTCGGTGTACCTCAGCGACTCATCTGAACTGTAGATGTACTTCGGTACATCGCGTTATCTCACTTGTGGGACTCCAGTTCAGGAACGGCCTTTGTAAGAATTAGAGTTGTGTTTTCACACTATGCTGTTAACACTCTCGAAGTTCAAACTTGTAAGTGCCGGAAACCGCTTATTACTAACCGTTTGCAATGTTTTCTTCTTATGGAAGCTCTGGAGCGGGATGATCGTGCTGATTCTTCTCATGTTCACACCAACATCATCACTAATGGAAGTTCTATTCAAAAGCAACACAACCGTCAGAATGATTCTTCGTCAAACCAAAGAATCTACAATGATAAAGAGTTAAAGAACTTCATCAGTATTGAATTCCAACGTCATAGAGCGTGTGAGCATGTTGAAGAATGACGTGGAGACACTGGAGCAGCGAAGCAGACCTGAGGCAGACTAATGCAGACAACAACATACTATCACTTTCACCACAAAGAACAATGATAAAAGAACAAAGTCAAAGATGACGTCAAAGCATAACTGTTCAAAGATAACTATCTCTCTACACTGGGGAGATTGTTCGAATCAAGACAATTCCTCTCACAAGAAAGAAGAATGTCAGAAGACGTCACAGCTACTATTACATCAACGCCTTCACCGTTTACATTCATATATACTTGAGGGGGAGATTGTTGGAATCACTCCTAAACAGTATTTCAAGTATCTATATTTCATATGTAATAGGTAGCTTTATTATGGCCTTTATGTTTGTTTAAGGTCCAGCTTATGTAGAAGGCCCATAAGCTGAGGCCCAAGCCCAATAAGGAATAGGGAAGGAGAGGGAGTGTTGCCCTAGCTCCTTGCCTATATAAACTCTTGTAAACCCTCATTTGAGGGTTGGTTGTTCAAGTTATTTCTTTCACTCACCTCCTACGCATAACCGGTTACAATATTGTGTGTGTGTGTGTTTGATACTTGTTCAATCGCCTTCATCTCTTTCTCTATAAGCTTGTGTTGTAAAACTAGTGACCTAACAAGTGTGAAACGAGACCAGAGTAAAAGCTATCGAAAAGCATATGCAAGAGGGAGTTCATCGACACCACGCCCATCTATCCAGTATGATCAGGCTAAAAGACAAATCCAGGTCAGTAGGTGGATACGTATCTATAGAATATTGGATACATTGTATCCACAACCTAGTATAAAATACTTTTCCTTAGTTTTACGGAAAAATACTACAATTTTGAAATTTTTGACATGTTATTCGTAGATCACTAGTGATAACGCTACACGCGTCGTTCGGGGTCAAAGGAACTTCCTTTTCTTCGAGCAAGTTTTATAACACCCTAGGCAGTGAACCTAATCGTTGTAGTGTAGTAATTAGGGTAAGCCACGGGTATTGATATCGTTCTCTAGGGGAATAGGAATGCTAGTAGGGAGTTACTACGCTAAGGTTAAGGTTGAGGAAGATTATTTTTTTATCTTTTTATATTTTATGAAAATGGAAAGGTACGAATCTCGGGTATTGGATTTGGGGGGTTGGTATTTCTACCGATTACTCTACTATTATCTAATTATCAAAACTAAGGTTGTGGGAGTCTATATCTAATTAATGTGTGCTCGTATGATAGTTTAAAGATGTGTTTACTTAGTTTGTATTACTCCTTAATTATCTCCTATTGATGGTTGAGTGTCACGTCTTATTCCTAGTTGCGTTGTGTGTCTAAAGTTGTAGGGTATGCGTTTCTCCCTAACTCTTTGAACTTACCAAAGGGTCTTGTCTACAAACCCACTAGAGATTATAGACTCCTACTCTAAGGCGCTCTTCGGATGGTTTAGCCTACAATCACTCAGGTAATTATACTCTAAGGTTCACAAAGATGAATCAAGCATTAAGTGCACAACGGATGACCTATCGCATTACTAGATCATAAATCAACTAAGATAAGAAACAACCAATCAATATTCAATAATTAAGTTTCATACTTCCTAAGCAAACACACAAATAAATTAGCTGGACATGGAGAACATGCAAGCATACACACAAATAATCAAAGACATAATTGAATTAATGAAGCAAAGACTTATCTTGATGTAAGATAGGGTTAAAAACCCTAAAATACTGTACAAGACACCTTAGGTTCGGTTTTAGGTTTTTACTCCAAAGACTCTCCACACAAAGACTGAAAAATTCGGATTCTATATATAAGATTACAATTGCGACGGCGTCACCTTATGTTTAGTGACGCCGTCGTGTCGCCGCCATTAGGGTTTCGTCTTGGCCACGTTAACCTTGCGACGGCGTCACCTTATGACCGTGACGCCGTCCTCTTCAGCTTCTGACGTCGTCTGGATTGCATCTAGGCCGTCTGAGTAGCGACGGCCTACTCTTTCACCACTAGACGCCGTCTCTTGAAAATACGAGTTTTGAGTTCTGTCCCGTCACAATAATTTTGGGACGGCGTCACCAATAGCAGCTGACGCCGTCGCCTTCTAACTTCAGCAACTGTGAGTGCCTTGATTTCGACTTTGTCCATTTTCTTCATATATTCGCGCCTTTCCGTCCAAATAAGTGCCATTCCAGCATTTTGCCTTCACGAGACCTAAAAAGTGAAAAGGAACGATATTAAGCAATACCGGATACAAAAGTGATCAAATAAGGACTTAAACGACCCCTCAAAATGGTACCTTTTAAAACCTAATCAAATATCCCTACACTTGTTATTTGCTTGTCCTCAAGCAAATGTGCTTTTAGCCAATTAATTTATAAGTTAGGGGTCATGAAGCATTAATTCAAAACGGTCCACAACACATATAAGCCCCGCAAAAGTCATAACAAGCACGGAAATTACATACTAGCACCTCACATGGGGTGTTTGGATACTCACATCTCTCTCGGGTGTATATATGAAACATAACAAAATAGGAAATGGAAGATAAACACTCATTAACCGGTCCTAGTACATAGATTACCATAGGCTTGAGAATAGATCAAACCTCCATCGCTTTGGCGTAAGCACCTAGGAAAGACTATCAAAGAGGTCTTTTAAAGGGTTGTAATGTTAGGCTTACGGTAGGGAAACAAGGGTTTGGTGGGATAGGCTATTTAGTGGTGGCAAGTCAAAAATCTCTATGTTAGATGCATATGAAGAATGGCATTGCTAAGCCAAGACTCGACACTCTAAACTTTAGATAACTGAAATAAACAAACATAAATTTAAAGATAGATGTAGGATGGTAGCCCGTTTTTTTTTTTTTTTTTTTTTTTTTTTTTTTTTTTTTTTTCATATACTTTTACTCTACCATCCTCTACGATAACATCAAAATACTAGGGATTTATGAGCACATCCCTACACTTGAGTTTTTATTACTCTAACACTAATTTGACCCGATTTGAAAAGATTAAAACACTTGGGGTACATTATTACGCAAACAAAGGGAATTTGAATTTAACGTTCCCTTCCCGTCATTTCATAAACTTTAACTTTTCCCATGAATCCCAATCATCCCAAAACTGTATACAAAGGATATGACTCGACTTAGCAACTTATGCAAGCAACTAGATAATTGAACTAAGGGTTTGGGGTGATAACAAACATTTGCACTAAAAGTGAGTGCATAAGGGGTAGGCTAAGGCGATTTGGGTGTATATTTGGGGGTGGGGTGTAAACAATGCTCTTCATTGATATTCCGGGAAAACCGAAATATCACGAGAACCGCGAAAAGGATAGGCTCTGAGGGGTTAACTAGGGGTATCGTGTACTAAAGATGAGTACAACGCAAAGGGTGTGGGGGAATTACTCAACCGATATGGAAGAAGTAATTACATTACAGGTATCAAACAAGGGTTATCCTAATGCCTCTTATCATTTAGTTATTCCTAACTACACAAGTGTAGCCTCACTTGCGATCTCGGAATGCATCACAAAACAAGTTCTAGAATCTATTATACTACCGGTTCACACTCTAAGCATTAAAGATGAATGCTTTAATTCCTACTAATCTAAGGGCGATCCTCACATTTTGGGTGGAATTTGGGTGGTAAAGGGTTTTTGTGCTAGTCATGCAACTTCCTATCCGTGAGACGCTTTTGTTAAGACTAATGGCCCACTCCTATATGTCATGAAAAATTTTAAATTTGGTGCCAAAATTACCCTAACCGACATTTTCTCATGGTTTATTACACAATCACAATTGGACGAAACAAATAATCAAGGATAAGCATAGTTTCAAAGTTCCCGTTTTATTTTCCCTCCCTACACTTAAACTGAACATTGTCCCCAATGTTCCCCGAAAGTATCAAAGTTATGATAAAAGAAGGTAATTAAAAACGAAAGAAACTAATACTCCCCTGATTAGCTCGGTAGGATCCGTGTAAAGTGGTGGTTAAACTCTTTTCCAAGAAGAATTATTGCGTGAAAAGCTCCTTCCAATCTTATGTAACTTCTTCTTGACAAACTAAACCTGCACACTTGAAGAGAACAAACGAAACCTTCGCGTAAAATCGGCGGTAATAATATATACGACTTGATTTAAACTAAGATATAATGCTTGTGGAATGGATGTTTACAGAATTTCTAAGAAAATTAAGACCTGGAAAATTCCAAAAATTTATAAGTAGCTCAGAAAACGAGAAAAAGTAATCTGATGTTTTTACTCCTTCCTGACGCCGTCAGGTTGCAATCCTGACGCCGTCAGGTTATCCTGACAAAAACTGGTCTGCGATTTTCTGGAAAAAAAATTCTGGAAAATTTACATCTTTAGAATCTGGAAAAATTTCTGCAAAACATCCATTATGACTCGATACAAGCATTTGACTCGAACAAACAAACATAAATATCTTTTAATTAATTGTTATTCTCATGTTTACGTTTCTTTTGAAAACGTGTGTAATCCTCCTTACACTTATCCCTTATGTAAAATACCTTTATATGCAATTAAGACGAGGCTAAAAACAAAATAAAGCATTTTCACAAATTTAAACATGAGGATAAACAATTAATAAAAGATATATGACACTAACAAGCAAACAATTAAGCATGAGTTGCCTCCCACGAAGCGCTTTTCTTTATTAAAGAGTCTTGTAGCTAGACTCGTAGTCGTGCTCCTACGTACCGATATACGTAAGTCTATCCTCAACAATGTCGTAAGGATCAAACTTATCATTCAAGTTCCTAGTAGTACGTTCGGTTAAATATGCCTTTTCAAACATCTCACCATCGGGATCATAGATTTGTATCCTAATGTGCCACCTTCCATTACCATCACTAGGCGGTCTATTCCAATTCCACATGTGTTCGGATTTCTCAACTATCCACTTATTCATGACAAGGTTAACGGGCAAGCTCCCTAAGAACTCGGTCATCTTCCTAAATACTAAGGCGTCCTCGAACGGGTTCACTTCTATGTCCCTAGCCATTTCTTGTTCTTGGAAAGTTGCTGCACTAGCAAAGGCCTTATCTAGGTAAAAAGGCCTTTGGGGGCCTATGATGTTCTTATCAATCCAAGGTCCATATCGAGAAGGCTCTCTATCCAACCCTATCTCTTGTGGGATTTCCTCATCCTTATAGTATGTATGCTTTTTAACATCGTAAACGGATCTAGCACTCCCCTCTCCTACAACTATTTTGGACATCTTACAATCGATGATGGCACTAGCGGTAGCTAAAAATCCTCTTCCAACTAGTAATGGGCATGTCGGGTCCTTATTCATGTCTAGTACATGAAAGTCGGTCAAAAGAGTCAACTCTCCAACATGTACTACCATGTCCTTTATTATTCCTACCGGACGTGCTATACTACCGTCCGCTAGACCTAAGATAGTTTCCGTTGGTTCAATTTTACCTAGGTTGAGGCTTCTATGAAGGGACAACGGAACGAGATTGATGCATGATCCTAAATCGGCTAGAGCATCGAGTGGCTTGGAAGTCCCAAGTCTACACGGAAGGGTGAATAGCCCGGGATCGTCTAACTTCTTAGGTAAGTTGTTTCGCACAAAGGCGGACCCATGTTTTCCAAGCCTAAGTTCTAACTCATATTTTTCTTTTAAAGCATTATAATAAGGTGCATGAGCTAAAACTTCAAGAATCGGTTTTTCTTGATGGAGTTCCTTGTACTCCTCCTCTAAACTAGGTTTGGATTCTTGGCTGACGGGTTTCTCAAGAGTAGGCTTTTCCAAAGGTGCCGGGCCTTGGTATCTCTTGGATGGCTTGGAACCCTTTTTGATCGCATTTACCGAGTGAATCGTTGGATGAGAGGGGCATGGATGTGCATTCTCCCATGGTGAACGAGAACATGAAGTCGATGCAATCGAATTCACTTTTGGGTTCTTTATGGTATCACTTGGGAGTGCTCCAACTTCCCGCTCATTGAAGGCTTTTAAGAGGGCATCAAGCTTGGTTGTCATCTCGCTTTGTTTTTGCTTAAAATCGGCTTCAAGCTTATTCAATCGAGTTTCTTGAGATGACAAAAATCTAGATGCAATTGCCTCAAGATTAGTAGGGTTCCCGGTATTAGAAGAATTGAACCTATTAGGCGAACTAGGTGAGCTTTGGGGTGTGCTTGAGTTTTGGTTCTACTTAAGATTAGGGTGATTTCTCCATGAGGGGTTGTATGAGTTTCCTAAGTTGTTTTGTTCGGGTTTGAAAGTGTACCACTTCTCTCCCGCTCCGTCGGTACGTATGGAGGCGTAGTCCGCAAAAGCTTGTTCGGAGAGCCTTGTGCAATCACGAGTGTCATGGGGACCACTGCATAACTCACAAGGTAGAGTGATTTGATTCACTTGTCGTGAGGACTTAGGATTTTTGTAGGAGCTCATGAGGAATTTAACTTGATCTTCAAGTTCGATCATCCTACGGTCGGGAGGAGGCAAGAAGATTGCCTTGACGGTTTTGGGCAGCTCACGGGGGTCATCCCAACTTTCGTTGTCATAGAGGGCGAGGTCCTCTATTATTTCCCATGATTCTTCTGCGGTGAGATCACTAAGTTTTCCACCGGCCGCTTGGTCAATGGATCGCTTAGTGGGAAAGTTGACATGATCATAAAAGATTTGGACTTGGAGCCAAAGATCAATGCCGTGATGAGGGACTTTATGAAGTAAGTCCTTGAATCGGGTCCATGCTTCGTAGAGAGATTCACCTTGACGTTGTTGGAACATCAAGATGTCATTCCTAAGCTTAGTGGTTCTCCCCGGTGGGAAAAATTGAGCGAAGAAGCGAGAAGTAAGATCATCCCAACTTGAGATAGAGCCGGCGGGAAGTCGCTCAAGCCAATTACTAGCTTGGTCCCGTAGAGAGAATTGGAAGAGACGAAGGCGCGTGGTCTCCCGAGTAGTAGCATCAAGGTCGATGGAATCGACGATTTTGAGGAAATCCCTCAGATGCTGATTTGGATCTTCGGAACGGAGTCCATGGAATGCACATCCGTTTTGCACCAACCGGATGGTGTCGGATCGCAGGGCCGTAGTTTGGGCTTGGTCGGGAAGCTCAATGGTGTTCCTATAGCCTAAGTGGCTTGGTCTCGAGTATTCACCAAGAGTACGGGCTCTTGGCGGGTCATTTGGTGGTATGTTGATGAATGGTAGTGGGTTATCACCTTCCATGATGAAAAGTGATGGGGTTACGAACAAAGGTTACGAAGAAGGGGGATAGACTAAGAGAAATCTAAAAAATAAGAAAAATTTACTTGATAGGAATCAAGCAAAGAAACCTAAACGAGGTGGACTACTAACTAGCTATTCTATTCCGCGGCAGCGGCGCCAAAAACTTGATAACGCTACACGCGTCGTTCGGGGTCAAAGGAACTTCCTTTTCTTCGAGCAAGTTTTATAACACCCTAGGCAGTGAACCTAATCGTTGTAGTGTAGTAATTAGGGTAAGCCACGGGTATTGATATCGTTCTCTAGGGGAATAGGAATGCTAGTAGGGAGTTACTACGCTAAGGTTAAGGTTGAGGAAGATTATTTTTTATCTTTTTATATTTTATGAAAATGGAAAGGTACGAATCTCGGGTATTGGATTTGGGGGGTTGGTATTTCTACCGATTACTCTACTATTATCTAATTATCTAAACTAAGGTTGTGGGAGTCTATATCTAATTAATGTGTGCTCGTATGATAGTTTAAAGATGTGTTTACTTAGTTTGTATTACTCCTTAATTATCTCCTATTGATGGTTGAGTGTCACGTCTTATTCCTAGTTGCGTTGTGTGTCTAAAGTTGTAGGGTATGCGTTTCTCCCTAACTCTTTGAACTTACCAAAGGGTCTTGTCTACAAACCCACTAGAGATTATAGACTCCTACTCTAAGGCGCTCTTCGGATGGTTTAGCCTACAATCACTCAGGTAATTATACTCTAAGGTTCACAAAGATGAATCAAGCATTAAGTGCACAACGGATGACCTATCGCATTACTAGATCATATCAACTAAGATAAGAAACAACCAATCAATATTCAATAATTAAGTTTCATACTTCCTAAGCAAACACACAAATAAATTAGCCGGACATGGAGAACATGCAAGCATACACACAAATAATCAAAGACATAATTGAATTAATGAAGCAAAGACTTATCTTGATGTAAGATAGGGTTAAAAACCCTAAAATACTGTACAAGACACCTTAGGTTCGGTTTTAGGTTTTTACTCCAAAGACTCTCCACACAAAGACTGAAAAATTCGGATTCTATATATAAGATTACAATTGCGACGGCGTCACCTTATGTTTAGTGACGCCGTCGTGTCGCCGCCATTAGGGTTTCGTCTTGGCCACGTTAACCTTGCGACGGCGTCACCTTATGACCGTGACGCCGTCCTATTCAGCTTCTGACGTCGTCTGGATTGCATCTAGGCCGTCTGAGTAGCGACGGCCTACTCTTTCACCACTAGACGCCGTCTCTTGAAAATACGAGTTTTGAGTTCTGTCCCGTCACAATAATTTTGGGACGGCATCACCAATAGCACCTGACGCCGTCGCCTTCTAACTTCAGCAACTGTGAGTGCCTTGATTTCGACTTTGGCCATTTTCTTCATATATTCACACCTTTCCGTCCAAATAAGTGCCATTCCAGCATTTTGCCTTCACGAGACCTAAAAAGTGAAAAGGAACGATATTAAGCAATAACGGATACAAAAGTGATCAAATAAGGACTTAAACGACCCCTCAAAATGGTACCTTTTAAAACCTTATCAACTAGTCTAATAAACCGCACACATTACCCTTATTTCCAATTATGAGGATTGTAGCCTTTCTGTTCTCCCCATATACATAATTCCACAAAAATAAGTTTGATGGTGGCTTGTAGTAGACTTTAGAACTTGGCTTGTGTTGATCCCAATAACACTAGATCTTTTTCCTTAGCTTGTACAAAGGATTAGTTATATTAGATAAATATAACACAACTAATGATAGAAAATGTGTTTGTATGTATTAAAGATTATGCGGAATCTAATCTTGAATATTAAAAAGAATCCTTTAATGAAACAGTAACACAATGAACACAATTCAACAACAAGCTTCAATATTATTAATGATAATAATACGAATACTCTAACAGTATTAGGGTTACAAAACCTTGAAGCTAAACGACTGTGTGTTTTTGTACGTATCAAGATGTATCAAGATATATTCCCTAGGACCTCCTTTTATACACCAAGGATTCCTAAACGGCTTACAATACTTTCTTAAGTATATCATATCTTTTTTATAATTATCTAATACATAACTTGTATCAAAAGTTATCTGAAACATATCTTATTAGCAGTACTAACAAAAACGTCTTACAATACTAACTTAAGCCTAACAGTTGTAAATTTAACTCAAGCAATAGTAAATTTATCAACGGTCTTAACTTCATACTAGCAGCAGTAACTTTTCACTGGCAGTCTTAAACACTTAGCATATCTTCCTTGAAGTTCCTTAGCAGCATTATCTTTGTCCGAGAAGCAATAACATTAACATGAGCAGCACTAACACAAACAAAAGTAAGAAGACTTTTAATCTCAACAATCCTCCCCTAAACTTGATTTTCTTCTTCAAAATCATCAAGTTTCTTCATTCAAAGCTTCATAAACACCAGGAGGATGCTTCCAAACACTTTTTCACTTCTTAAGCTGTTGTATGGTAAAAACCAGAGAAGCTCATTAGCCATTTCACTATCATTTTCCAGTTGAAGCTTTTTATCCAGCATCATTGTAAGTGTTGACTTAAAGAAGGGATACTTCTTCTCCACAAACATGTAGATTATTCCAGACTACATCATCAAGGCATGAAATCCACAAGAGTCATATAGCTTCCAACTCAATACCTTATAGCCATTCTGTATCTTCCATACTTAATATTCTACATGTGGTTTAAACATTGTCTTTAGATCACCCCACAACACATAGTCTTAATCTGAAACTGGTTGCTTCAATGGCCTTGTTGACGCATACTTGGCTTTAACCAATTTCCAAAGAGTTTCCAAATCTTCTCTGTCAAAACTTTTGAGCATCTGACCAAAGATTGTAAATAACTAAGATTTTCCATCAGCTCTTATGATCTCCCAAATTATTTTCTTCTTGCCCTCTGTGTATATCTTCCAGTCATCAATCCCTGGAGGCTTAGTAGCCAAAGGTACAACATCAATTGGTAATTCTTCATCATCTGAAATAACTACCATAAACTATTTAAGATCTGCTATATCTTTGTCATCATCCAACTTTTGCTTCTTTTGAACCTCTTGCTCTAGTTCTGCTCCTGCTCTCTTGTTACTATCTTCCACCAGCTATGTATCTTGATTAATGAATGTGTTTACCCTGTTGAATGCTTTATCAAACTTTTCTTGGATCTGCTCAAAGGAGAAAGATTAAGGCACATCTGTCTTTGCCTGCACATCATCCCATGTGTTGATCTGCCTCCAAAACTTGACTTGTCTTTTACTGGCTTAGATGAGTTTGCTAATGAGCATGTTGTTGAGAATAGTAAAGCTAAGTCTAGTGAAGCAGATTCTAAGGTAGATAGGAAGAATAATGATGCCCCAAGTATTGATGAATGGGTTTCAGATGATGAGGAACATGATGTGCCTCAACCTAAAATTGAAAAGAAAACAGTTAGGCCTAGTATTGCTAAGAAATTGTGTGTCAAAACTGCTAGGAAAATTGTTAAAAATGTTGAGCATCCTAAGAAGAATTCTTAAATGAAATAGTAACACATTGAATACAATTCAACAAACAAGCTTCAGTATTTTTAATGATAATAATACGAATACTCTAAAAGTATTAGGGTTATAAAACCTTGAAGCTAAACGACTGTGTATTTCTGTACGTATCAAGATATATTGTAATATCTCACCAAATTTCATCCAGGTTACCTATACTTATGCTTTACATAGTATCATTTTCACGGGTAAATTTTTTGCTTTATTTCATCCCCACTACTTACATAACCCCCTAGACATGCTCACGTATCCACCAATGCCAAATATCCTTACGTTTTCAAGTCTAAGTTCTAAACATCATTTTATTAAGTAATCTATCAATCTAATATACTATATCTATCATAACACAAAAACAAGTCCTATCCGGTTACGATTATTTCTAAAACCCCAATTTCAAAACGAAACTAGTTTAATTGTGTTCAAGGCTTATGTATAAGTTAACTTAGCAACTTTAGAGTATCTTAGCCTGCCATAAACCCTATTACAACTCCTTAGAGCTTAAGTACAAAACCATAATTTGGTCATTTAGCCCCCTAAACTAGGTCTAAACTTTCCCGTTTCTTTAGCACAAGTTACCACCACTTAGTACATGACTCCTAAGCCTAAATCTTAGTCACTAATCACCCTAGGAACACTAACCTAAGTGCTAATCCCTAATCTAACATGTGGAAGAAGGGGGGGTTGAATAGTTTTACCGATTAAAACTTTGTTTTAATATATTTAGATCAACTTATGTCAATCTATTTATATGTGTATGTTGGACGTTGATAGATAGATATGTAAGTATGTAATGTAAAGGTAGAGAGTAAGAAACACAAAACCACGACACAAGTATTTATAGTGGTTCGGCTACAAGGACACCTTCCTTGCCCTACTCCACTCCCCGAGTCACCTACTCGAGAGTTCGTAATCACTACACGACACAACTCCTTATGGCGGAGAAGCCTTCACAACGTCGCCCACTCTTTTTCCGGTACTAGGCTAGACACCGAGTTCTTCCACAAGGTAGAACCACACCTATCACAACGTCGCCTACACTTTATCCGGTACAAGACTAGATACCGAGTTCCATTACAAAGGAGGAACTACTACCCAACACTACACAACACCTATCCTAAAGGAGACCCACTCCTTATTACAACATCATCAAGGATATCAATATCCTTGGATACAACCTATCTCTATTTGTACATCGATAAACCATATCGATTGTACACCCTTGGCATTCTTCACTAATGCCTTTGATTTGACCTTTTTTAGCATTCTTCACTAATGCCTTTGACACGGACGTTCGACTCCTTTCACTAGTGCCTTCGTCTTGACTCTTTTGGCATCCTTCACTAATGCCTTTGACACGGACGTTAAGCACCTTTCATTAATGCCTTCGTCTTGATTCTTTCAGCATCCTTCACTAATGCCTTTGACACAACACCTCTTAGGGAGGAAGAAAGAACTATCAACAAGAGAACCTTCAGTAGTCTTGATGATGACGAAGCATAGAAACTCATGGACTGGAGCTTGCTCGACTTCAAGAGGTGGTGATCTCGCCTTTAAGAGGAACCTAGAGAATCACACAAAAAACAAACACAAACTACATAGAGAGATCCTTTGGATCTGAGGTTAGAAGGTTTACAATACTTGGAGAAAGTATGTGTGAAGTTGCTACCCAAAATGAAGAAATGGCTCACTATTTATAGAAGAAAATAAGCTACTGTTCCACGGATCCTACGGATCCCTTACTTGAGGGATCCGTCCAGTGTAAACTGGGGGAACCGTGGGACGCTCCTCTTTGCCCATGGGTCCTAGACTTTGGACCATGGGTATCCATGTAGATACAATGTATCTTCTAGATGCAATGCATCCAGTCTATGGGTTATGGGTTAGCTCCATGGGTCATGGGTAATACCCATTTATGACTTATGCATGATGTCATGCAATGGGTTATGGGTTATGCTCCATGGGTATGGGTCATGAACTTTGGGTTTTACTCAACTACATTCAATGTATTTAGTCAATGGTTCAAATGCTTAAACTTCTACCCATTATAATACATACTAATTATGTATATATCTACCCAATATGTAAACACTAGTTGTTGTACATATGTGTTACTAAATCATGAAAACACTATTACTTGTTTGGTGTTTTATATGACGAATGTAAGTGTGTTAGTAAACTATTGGCTCAAACCAAATACGTATTTTATTTGTTTCATTAAAATGATTTTACGTTTGTTATCGACAAAACATTAGAAGATCGTAAAATATAAATAAACGTTTTTACGGCTTATTTGTATTAATAATCTCCCCCTTTTTGTTGATGACAAAACATAAAATTATTTTAAGGAAAAACTAAAATTCGTATAAGTTTGAATTGGAGTTTTTCCTTTCTTCTCCCCCTTTTTGTCGAAACAAAAAGAGCGTCGAAAAGAAACTAACACATTGTTTTAAGAAAAACATGTAAAAGGAAAGAAGATAAAGAAAGAGATAGAGAGCAAGTGAAGGGAAGTGTTCTCGTCTTAGCTCCCCCTTGACGAGTCCATCCCTTTGTGAGGGTGTCAAGTAAGAAGAAATACTAAACTAATGCATTGCAACTATGTTTGCAAATGATTTCGTCTATGTGACGAATATGCTCCCCCTTGATGATTGCAACTTTGCAAGGGGAAGTCATGTAATGTAATCCTAATGTGAATTATATTGCAAATGATTTTGCAATGTATTGCTTTGACAAGAAACTCCCCCTAGCTTAGGGTGTCAAAGTCTTCATGTGTATATTGAAAATCTACAAAACAAAGATTAGAAAACAAGTATATAATGCATAATTTCCTGCAAATAAGACTCAAGTTAGTAGTAAACAAGTCTTCTATTGCACGGATCCCACGGTTCCCTCCTTGGAGGGATCCGTCTAGGCAAAATAGTCCGTCCGACTGTAAACAAAATACAGCAATGGTGATGTAACAAATGATGTTAACATTAAAGGTAACAAACATACTCTCAAGACAATATGGCACATAACATGTAATCTCATTCAATAAAACATACGAGAAATGATCTACAAATCTCTAAAAACTAAGATAATGATTTAAACATGAAATGTGATTCCTAAACGATCTAAGTTAAACTTAAGACTAGGACACCACTTGAATCCTTAAGCTCACGGTTGTTTAGGTTTGTTGACCTCATCGAAACGTTCGAGGAGGTGATTAAACATGAAACGTTGCTCTTCACGTAGTTCATGTATCAAGCCTTCAACGTGTTGACAATGATAACAATCCTTGTCATGGCTCGAAAAAGGTGGTGGTAGAAATGGAGCGGCTTGATGTGGAGGATCAAGTGAAGAGGGTTGAGGATCCTCAAAACAAGGAGGGATTGGTAGAGGCACATTCAATGATGGCTCGACAAAGGATGATGGTGGAGGTAGAGAGGTGTCAACTTCCATGTGGTCGGGTGGTTGACTTTGATGATTCCTCATAATCCAAAATGGACCATTTGAGGGAAATGGAGAAAAGGATATCGGTGCAAGTGTTGATTCAACACCTTGATTTTGTTGCACAATCTTTTCTATTGAAGAGAGTGTCGGGAATGGTGGAGGATGGGATGGCCTAGGAGGTAAGTCCTCTAAAAGCATCCTTTGTGGTTGACCCATGAATAGATAAGCATGATGACATGTTAGATTCCCAAGAAGAGTACTCTTCGGTTATGGAAGTTCTTACACATAGCAGGATGATTAAGCAATGTCTAGACAGCAGCATGTGCTCAGTCATTATGTAGAGATCATGAAATTTAGAACAAAGATCATATTTATGCCGTGTAGAAGTAACAAGATGTCTCCAAGTCGTATCTTTCATAATGTATTGTAAACTATAATGTTCAGAATTGCAAGTATTATTCAGATTAATTTTGTTCACTCACTAAGTTACAAGGACTTGTCGTTTTCAGTTTCATGTTTTACAGGTTTATAGAATGAGACCAAGTTACGTGTTAAGTGAGGCGTAATGGGTCAAAATGGTGTAGTTTGTGGGGTTAGGTAACGAGCTTCTCATCAGCATCACATGTTATTGATTTGAATGCCACAAAACATGAGTCGTTTTCAGTATCAAGCTTATGTAGTTTATGTCATGTATATCATAGTTATAGTTTTTAAAAAGGGGCTTTTGGAATAAGCCCGTTTGTTGCAGAAAACTACGCTTCCGCACATTTCACGAATATGTTTTGTGGAAAACTAGAAGGGGGGGGGGGTTGAATAGTTTTGCCGATTAAAACTTTGTTTTAAAGTATTTAGATCGCCTTATGTCAATCCATTTAAATCATGTATTGGATATTGATAGATAAACATACACACAAATAATGCAAAGAGATAAAGAGTAAAGGAACACAAAACCACGACACAAGTATTTATAGTGGTTCGGCTAAAAGAACTCCTTCCTTGCCCTACTCCACTCCCCGAGTACCCAACTCGAGAGTTTCTAATCACTACACAACACAAGCTCCTTAATATGGTGGAGAAGACTTCAAAACGGCGCCTACACTTTATCCGGTACAAGGCTAGACACCGAGTTTTTCCACGAGGTAGAACCAAACCTATCACAACATCGCCTACACTTTATCCGGTACAAGGCTAGATACCGAGTTCCATTACAAAGGAGGAACTACTACCCAACACTACAACCCAAAGGAGAAAAAGTCCTTTTTACAACACTTTAAAGGATATCAATATCCTTTTACCCAAACTACACAAATATACATCGACGCTCCATATCGAATGTACACATTCGGCACTATACACCAATGCCTTCAACTTGACACACTAATGGAGGGAGAGAAGAACTATCAACAAGATGCACTTCAGTGGTCTTGATGATAACGAAGCTTAGCAACTATGACCTTGAGCTTGCACGTCTTCAAGAGGTTGTGATCTCGCCTTTAAAAGGGACCTAGAGAATCACACAAAGAGAAAACTACATAGAATGATCCTTTGGATCTGATGTTAGAGAGGTTCGAACATAGGGAGAAGATATGTCTAAAAAGGGTTGTGAGCAAGAGAGAAATGACTCACTATTTATAGGCAAACTGCCTACAATTCCCACGGATCCAGCGGATCCATTACCCAAGGGATCCGGCCAGTGCAATATAAGGGATCCGACAGTTGGGTCAAGATAGTCTGAATTTTGGGTTGCAAACCGGGTTATAGGTTATGGACCATGGGTCATGGACTATGGATCATTGATACCCAACAAGATACATTGTACCTAGTCAATGGGTCATGGGTCTTGGGTCATGGATCATGGATAATATCCAACATGACTTAATGTATGATGTCATGCAATGGATCATGGGTTATGGGTTTTGGGTCATGGATCATGGACTTTGGGTCATGGATCATGGATAATATCCAACATGACTTTATGCATGATGTCATGCAATGGATCATGGGTTATGGATCATGCTCCATGGGTATGAGTTATGGAATTTGGTTTTTGCCTATTATTTACCCATTACACGTTATATTAAGTATATATACATTTTTATAAAATATAGGTAAACAAAATTACTTTGTAAGTGTTTTATAAAAATGGTTTTGGTTTTATATAACTTATTCAACTAAACATGTTTTGATGATTTTATATGTTTAGTAAAAGTGTGTTAGTAAACTATTGGCTCAAAGCTTTTGCGTATTTTATTTATTTTGTTAAAATAATTTTACGTTTTTTATCGACAAAACATTAGAAGATCGTAAAATATAAATAAACGTTTTTACGGTTTATTTGTATTAACAATCTCCCTTTTTTTGTTGATGACAAAACCTAAAATTATTTTAAGTAAAAAATAAAATTCTTAAAATTTCGAATTGGAGTTTTTACTCTCTTCTCCCCTTTTTTGTTGAAACAAAAAGAGCGTCGAAAAGAAACTAACACATAGTAGAAAGGAAACATTTAGAAAGAGTTTTAAAACAAAATTTAGAAAAGAAATTTAGAAAAGAAAGATTTAGAAAAAGAAGTGTAGAGAGAAGAAGTTGTAAGGTAAGAAAAGAGTCTCGTTTAACCCCCCCCCCCCTTGAAGGATGGTTCCCCTTGATGGGGGCGTCAAGTAATTAGGAAGACTAAACGAGTGTATTGCAACTATTTTACAACATTTTTTCTTTGATGAAAAGCTCCCCTAGACAGATGCTTTCCTTTGATGAGGGCGTCAAGTAATTAGGAAGACTAAATGAGTGTATTGCAAGTATTTTGCAACATTGTGCTTTGATGAAGAGCTCCCCCTTGTTGAGGGCGTTAAAGTCTCCATGTGTATTTTGAAAATCTACAAAACGAATGTTAGAAAACAAGTATATGTTGCATTATTTCCTGCAAATGAGATTTAAAGTTAGCACAAAATTATTTCTGTCCACCCGGTTCTGCCGGATCCTTCACCTGAGGGATCCGTCAAGACAAAGTTGAGGTATCTGGGTACCTGCAGCTTAGTAGCAACAATGTAAACACAAATATTGATGTAAAAGTCCAAGTAAGTCATGTATTGTTGCACCAAACATGTTCACATAACCATATAACATACAAACATGTAGTTTCATTTAATAAAATGAGAGAAATGATACACATATTTCAATTCTCTAAAACTAAGAAAATGATACAAACATGTAACAAAATAAGAAAAATCCTAACAACCTAAGTTGCACCTAAGACTAGAAAGAACACCACCTGTGCTTGCATTCTAAGGTTTAGGGACGGTTAGGTTTGTTGACTTCATCAAAACGTTTAAGAAGGTGATAGAACATGAAACATACTTCATTATGTAGTTCATGGACTAACCCTTGGACATGTTTTCAATGATAGAAATCATTGTCATGGCTAGGAGGTTGAAAAGATGGTGGTAAGGATGGACCTAGTGGAGAAATTTGTGGAGGTAAGTTTGATGAAGAAGGTGGTGGTTCTACAAAGGATGAAGAAGTTTCTTGAGGTAAGCTTGATTTGTATGGTAAGAATGGAGATGTTTATGGAGGTAAGTTTTATGAAGAAGGTGGTGGCATATGTGTTGGTGGTGGAGGCAAAGAAGTAACTACATACAAATGATCCGGTTGTTGAGGTTGAAAATTCCTCATAATCCAAAATGAACCATTTGAGGGTGAAGGAGAGAAAGACACGGGTGCTAGTGAAGTTTTAACACTGAGGTTTTGGTGAGAAGGTTGTTGTGGTACCATTTTCTCAATTGACGGACGACGACACGTAAGCACGAAGTTCTCTAAGGACACCACGTATATACCACGTATATCATATAAATATATTTAGATATTTATATGAGAAAAAAAAACACATAATTTCCAATTAGTGACATGTATAGATCAAGCACACACATGATTACTAATATCACATAGAGATAAGTCTTATGAAAGTCATACTTCAATTGCAATTTGAGTGTCCTTTTGAAGAGATGGACAACTCCAGGTTCTTCGAGATCTACTCTGTAATAGTTTTGAACAACTTTTGGGGGAAATTTATCTTATTACCGAACAATCTTAATGGCCTGCTTATTTTGGGATCTACTAAACAAAATGACAAGTAAGATTAGTGGATTTTGTAATATAAAAACAAAATAAAATGTAAGATAAAATAGATGATAACATCTAACAACATCCAACGATATAAGAAATTCTTGAAGCATAGTTTTTGTTTTAAGATATTTCCTTCTTTCTAGTTTTCAAACACACACAGATCGTATCAAAATTTTAAAGTACAATATTCTCTAAGAAAATTGGTAACGAAGCTCTGATACTAATTGTGGAAAACAAGAAGGGGGGAGGGTGAATAGTTTTGCCGATTAAAACTTTGTTTTAAAGTATTTATATCGACTTATGTCAATCCATATAGATCGTATGCTAGATATTGATAGATAGACATATACATAAATAATGCAAAGAGATAAAGAGTAAAGGAACACAAAACACGGGCACAAGTATTTATAGTGGTTCGGCTAAAAGGACTCCTTCCTTTCCGTACTCCACTCCCCGAGTACCCAACTCGAGAGTTTCTAAGCGCTACATAACACAAGATCCTTAATATGGCTGAGAAGGCTTCACAACGTTGCCTACACTTTATCCGATATAAGGCTAGAAACCGAGTTCTTCCACGAGGTAGAACCAAACTGATGCGTGGTTCGAGGTTGAAATACTTCCTTTTCCAAGAGCAAGCTTTACAACCTACTAGGTAGTGTACCTAATCGTTGCAGTGTAGTATAGGTAAGCCCAGGGGGTTGATCATTCTCTAGGGGAATATAGATGCTAGTCGAAATGTATGACGAAAAGGCAAGGGTAGGGGTGATTCTTTTTAGTATTTTTATACTTTTTTGAAAACAAAGTAAAATCTCGAGGTTTGAAGGAGTGGGGGTTTGATATTTTACCAATTAAACTACTTAACACACTAATTAAACTAAATAATAAAATAAAAGCTATGGATTGTATGAAGAGTTCTAACAATAACTAAAAGCGTGTTTACTTAAATTTACGTACTCTCTAGTTATCTTTTATTGGTCGGTTGAATTGTCACATCCTTGCTTAATTGATGCGTTGTATTCCATGTTTAGTCATAGGTCGGTGCCAAATTCCCTAATTCTATGAGTGTAAGTCTCCTCTAGAACATTCAGGATCGCCAAGTACCGAAGTATCTCCCCCGAATATCCTAGTATCCTTAAGCCGCAACTCACGCAATAAATATAACGGGAGCCTAATAGTGCACTCTAAGGCGAATAATCGCTATTTAGGACATTCAAGCTCGCAACAAAAAAAGAAGAAGCCAGATTTCCTTAATCTAGCGTGGCAACCAATTACACAAGAGACAACCTAACAATAGTCAATAACTAGGTTTTATTGGATCTAAGCAAACACTAATTAATTTAGTTACACATGATAGAAAGGCAAGAACACAAGCAAACAATCAAACATAGATTAAACATGGTGATAGATTGGATAAAAAAAACTTATCTTGAAGTAATAAAGAGCGTTTAGAACCCTAAGGTACTGCCCAAGTCAGACTAAAAATGAACTACGGTTTGCTCTCCAAAATAACACACATAATGCAGAAATTTCAAGGTCTATATATAGATTTTGCTGGTGAGGCCGTCTGATCGTCGTCATTAGGGTTTCGTCTTTGCCAAGTCATCGCTGGAACGACGTCGGGTAGAAGACAGTGACGCCGTCTGGGTTGTATCTGACGTCTTCTTGAAAAAGATTTGATCATCTGGTTTAGAAAGATAGAGTGATGGCCATGTGGAAATACATGTGGCGCCGTCACTTGTTAGGATCAAAAAGTGACCTGAGCCGTCGCTTGAGAAGTTTGGACCACGTTGTAAGCGACTGCGTCGCCCTTAAGTTTGGGACACCGTCCGGACCACTATTTCAGCCTTGTTTTCTTGACTTTGCCATTTTCTTCATGTTTTTGTCTCTTTTTGTCAAAAAATGCTTCATTCTAGCATTTTGCTTCCAAATGACCTAAAATGTGAAAAGGAACGATTTTAAGCAGTAACGGATATAAAATGCAACAATTTAGGGCTTAAATGACCCCCTAAAAACGTATGTTTTAAATCCTTATCACAAACCTATCTCAACGTCGCCTACACTTTATCCGGTACAAGGTTAGATATCGAGTTCCATTACAAAGGAGGAACTACTACCCAACACTACAACCCAAAGGAGACAAACTCCTTTTAACAACACTTTAAAGGATATCAATATCCTTTCACCCAAACTACACAAATATACATTGACACCCCACATCGAATGTACACCTTCAGCACTATACACCAATGCCTTCAACTTGACACACTAATGGAGGGAGAGAAGAACTATCAACAAGATGTACGGTCTTGATGATGATGAACTTAGGAACTCATGACCTTGAGCTTGCACGTCTTCAAGAGGTTGTGATCTCGCCTTTAAAAGGAACCTATAGAATCACACAAAGAGAAAACTACATAGAATGATCCTTTGGATCTGAGGTTAGAACATAGAGAGAAGATATGTCTAAAAAGGGTTGTGAGCAAGAGACAAATGGCTCACTATTTATAGGTAAATTGCCTACAGTTCCCACAGATCCTGCGGATCCCTTACCTAAGGGATCCAGCCAGTGCAATCTAAGGGATCCGGCAGTTGGGTCAGGATAGTCCGAATTTTTGGTTGCAAACCAGGTTATGGGTTATGGACCATGGGTCATGGACTTTGGATCATGGATACCCAACAAGATACATTGCACCTAGTCAATGGGTCATGGATCTTGGGTCATGGATAATGGATAATATCCAACATGACTTCATGCATGATGTCATGCAATGGATCATGGGTTATGGATCATGCTCCATGGGTATGGGTTATGGACTTTGGTTTTTACCCATTATTTACCCATTACATGTTATATTAAGTACATTTACATTTTTATAAAATATAGGTAAACAAAATTACTTTGTAAGTGTTTATAAAAATGGTTTTGGTTTTATATAACTTATTCAACTAAACATGTTTTAATGATTTTATATGTTTAGTAAAAGTGTGTTAGTAAACTATTGGCTCAAAGATTTTACGTATTTTATTTATTTCGTTAAAATGATTTTACGTTTATTTTCGACAAAATATTAAAAGATTGTAAAATATGAATAAATGTTTTTATGGTTTATTTGTATTAACAATCTCCCTCTTTTTGTTGATGACAAAACATAAAATTATTTTAAGTAAAAAATAAAATTCATAAAATTTCGAATTGAAGTTTTTACTCTCTTCTCCCCCTTTTTTGTCGAAACAAAAAGAGCGTCGAAAAGAAACTAACACATAGTAGAAAGGAAACATTTAGAAAGAGTTTTAAGAAAAGATTTTAAAAAGTAAGAAATTTAGAAAAGAAAGATTTAGAGAAAGAAGTGTAGAGAGAAGAAGTTGTATGGTAAGAAAAGAGTCTAAGTTTAGCTCCCCCTTGACGGATGCTTCCCATTGATGAGGGCGTCAAGTAATTAGGAAGACTAAACGAGTGTATTGCAACTATTTTGCAACGTTTTTGCTTTGACGAAAAGCTCCCCCTAGACGGATGCTCCCCTTTGATGAGGGAGTCAAGTAATTAGGAAGACTAAATGAGTGTATTGCAAGTATTTTGCAACGTTGTGCTTTGATGAAGAACTCCCCCTTGTTGAGGGCATTAAAGTCTCCATGTGTTTTTTGAAAATCTACAAAACAAAGGTTAGAAAACAAGTATATGGTGCATTGTTTCCTGCAAATGAGCTTTAAAATTAGCTCACAATTATTTATGTCCATCCGGTTCTGCTAGATCCTTCACCTGAGGGATCTGTCAAGACAAAGTTGAGGGATCCGGGTACCTGCAGCTTAGTAGCAGCAATGTAGACACAAATATTGACGTAAAAGTCCAAGTAAGTCATGTATTGTTGCACCAAAAATGTTCACATAACAATATAACATACAAACATGTAATAAAATGAGAGAAATAATACACATATTTCAATTCTCTAAAACTAAGAAAATGATACAAACATGTAACAAAATAAGAAAAATCCTAACAACCTAAGTTGCGCCTAAGACTAGAAAGATAGCCATCATTGTCATGGCTAGGAGGTTGAAAAGATGGTGGTAAGGATGGACCTAGTGGAGAAATTTGTGGAGGTAAGTTTGATGAAGAAGGTGGCGGTTCCACAAAGGATGAAGAAGTTTGTTGAGGTAAGTTTTATTTATATGGTAAGAATGGAGATGTTTGTGGAGGTAAGTTTGATGAAGAAGGTGGTGGCATATGTGTTGGTGGTGGAGGCAAAGAAGTATCCACATCCATATGATTCGGTTGTTGAGGTTGAAAATTCCTCATAATCCAAAATGGACCATTTGAGGGTGAAGGAGAGAAAGACACGAGTGCTAGTGAAGTTTCAACACTGAGGTTTTGGTGATAAGGTTGTTGTGGTACCATTTTCTCAATTGATGAGTGATAACGCTCAAAATGTTCATGTTTTAGTAGCGTTTTCCTTACTTTTGTGTATAGTATTTGGTCATATTTATGCAATTTTATTACTTAATTGTGCCAAAAGTGTGTTTGCATAGTATATGTAGCCATGTGTAGGAAAAGTGGAAGAAATGACGAATAAATGAAGTTTACACGATTGTTTGAATATTTCCGTATTGAGTGCCACACATAAAGACATTCCAAGGAAAGAAATATCCAAGAACGCACTTATCTAAAGGTCGAAGATAGAGAAAAGACCAAACATGGTTGAAGATCATAAGATCTCCAATCACGGAATGAAAACGAAAAATAAAAGTCAAGAAATCAAGCTGCTGGCAAAGAACCAGCCGATTGGTCGCAACCCGCAACCGGATCGGCTGGGAAATGGCACAAAGGCACCAGCCGATCGGCTGGGCAGCTCGGTAAAAGTTTCAAGAGTGATATTTTACATTCCACCAACGATTATAGTCCCTTCTTTTTAGCATTCTAGTCCATTTAATTTGCTTGGTGACCAAGGAGGAGCATTTAACACCCTAGGGCTTGAGAGTAGTATAAATAAAACTCATTTGTGCTTTTTTTCACACACCAATAAATCATCAATCTATCTAATCCCTAAACCAGTCTCAAATACTCTCTCAAGTTCTTAATTTTCGCCCTTAGAAGTCCAGGAAAGTGTGGAAGTGCTAGGAGTCACAATTGGAGGCCAAAACACCAAGTAGGTGACACCAATACTTGTGGTATCATTGCCTTATCATTTGTAATCTCTTTTCGATTATTGTAAGACTTTCAATCATGATTTATAATATTCAATATTCTGAATTTGTGTTCATGTTTGCTATGAGTGGCTAGTGCCTTTGTGCACTTGCTTAAATGATGTTTGCTATACTATGATTTGCTTATGATTGTGATAACATGTTTAATTCAATTTCAAGTTGATTCTAAGATCCAATTGTGTTTATGTTTCATAGTGACATTTGTTAATCAAGTTTGACTAGTTGTTCATAATTCTAAAGATCGAAAGTTTTACTGTTATTCAATTAGTTATAGTCATTTGTCTATGAATAATTGTTTTTACCCCTTATTCTTGATTAAACAAATGAACTTGAATGTGGTTGTAATGAAAACACTTTTGTTTGTCAAATCGGATTGATTAGAAACTACTTTGTGGTCGAAAGATTTGTAGTAGATAATCAATTATAACATTTTTGTCTATGATTGGTTACCTTTTGTATTGACCATTTCTTAAGAGAATTTGATTAAACAAAGAGTTGTTTTTGTGTTTAAGTTTGTGAAATTAACAACGAACAAACTTATGAAACTTGAAATTATCTTGAATTGATTGGTTAAACTTAAAGCTTATTTTTATGAATTAAAATCTTGACGAATGTTTAACTTGTAAGAACAATAGATTAGAACACCATCTAATTATAACAACCAACATGTTAATAGAGTTATCACAATCATGCTCATCATAAGTAGTAAACTAGTTTAAGCAAGTGTAGCTTTTAATCATTTGAATTTTATCATCTTTATTTTTGATACCTTTGGATTGCTTATAATAGATTTTATCACTTAATTCTCGAATCACTCACAAATCCCTACGAATGATCCCGACTTACCTTCACAATCTTTACTACCATGGACGAGTATACTTGCTCGTATATGTTAATAATAGATTCGGTAATTCACCTCTTATAAATTTAAAACTTGCACGTAAGTAACACATAAATGACAATATGGGAAATGATGGTGGATGAGAAGGCATAGGTGGCAAATCTTCTAGAGAGTATAGGTTTGGTGATGAGTGAGGTGTGGTGAAGGAGAGAACTCGAGGTTCAAGAGGTGAATGTTTGGTTGTTTTAGTAGAGATGGGAGTGTTTGGTTTTGAAGGTATGGTGGTGTTTGACAAAGGTTGTTTGGTGGGAATAAGTCTTTGAGGAATTGGTTTAATAGGTAGAGTTGTTTGGAGAGGTACTCTAATGCTTGGAGTTTTGTTGGGTGATGACTCGGTTGATAAGATTTCATGGACAACACGAGCAATTTTCCTTGGAGGGCTTTTGGTTGATGAGTTTGCACTAGGTGCTTTTCTCATGGTGAAATGGTAAAAGGTAAGAGTTGAAAGAGGAAGTTTTGCTACTGAGAATGAGTGTTTGGATGGTGGTTTGGAAGTACAAACACAAGTGGTTTTATAAAAGGAGAAATTAAGCAAGTGAATTAAAGCCTAAACCACTAACGTTCTTCAAATTGCAATGCTTTGCATGCACAAGAGTCAACTACAGTGTTGCTCTGTTCTAGGGAGTCATTTAAGATAATGTGGAGTGTTTAGGTTAACTAAGGGGGTTTGAAATGATTATCTCGAGTTTAATCTTTCTGTGCAGCCGGTTCTAACGGTTCCCTCACTTGAGGGGTCCGGCTAGCTTTAACCTAAGGATCCGGCTATCAAAAGGTAAGAAAAAGGAATGACTGGGTTCTAGCAAGGTCTAGTACCTACATATCCTTAGTGATTTGGTCCACTAAGGTGTCTTAAATGGTAGAAGACTTAAATGGACAAGTATAATGAGTGAGAATAGCCAATGATGACTTTTATGGGAAAAATGGAGTTTTAGAAACACCAATGGGTGATCATGAATGACACTAAGAGTTTTGAGGATGGTAAATGGTTGTAGAAACCAGATGATGATTAAGGAAAATTTAAAAAATTCCTTAAAAATCATAAGAAATGAATAACAAGATTTTAGAGCATTTTAAGGTTAAAATAAGTTAAATCAATTTTGTTAAAAATGAGAGAAATATCAAACTAGGTGTTTTGAGATGAGAGAAACAATGTGTAAACATTGGAGCAGAAGGATGGTGAGTTTTGAAGTAATGAAAAATAAAAAACACCTTGAATGTGATCCTAAGTCATCCATGAGTGAATGTGGGATCAACTGAGCCTAAGGAAAACCTAAGTGATCTTAATATAGCATGTTCAACTAGTCCAATAAGATCTGGAAGGTTGGAGTGATGCTAAAAGGCATAAAACAAGCTTTTGTCTATCCGGATCCTCCGGATCCTTCTCTTGAGGGATCCGGCTAGTTATAGCCAAGGGATCCGGCTTCTGAGACAGAATTCTTAACAAAAAGTAATTCCACACATTAAATTTTGAAACCAATGTTCTCTACAACAAGCATATATGTATACAAGTAAAACATAACAAAGAAAGCATGTAGAAGTTAGCATATGAGCATCACATAGGATTTTAAGCAATTATTGACAAATCGATCAACCAACAACTATTTCATAGACATGATCAAGTTGCAATGGTGAACCACAAAAATGGATTTGGAAAGAGTAGGAAATATTTTATTCATAAACTAACTTCTTTCATTCGTTGTTTTCATTTGATGGATCACCAAGTGGTTCGTGGGAGGTTGATGATTCACGAATGAAGAAGGAGGCAATGAGGGATGCATTCAGAGGTTCCATCATTTTATTCACAAGGGAATATTGAAGGCTTTGAAATTGTGGATGATAGTTCAGGAAGTGGTGATAGAGGCGTGTCAGGAACATCCTATAAGATATTAGTTTGTTCTTATTGCCTTGGAGGCTTACAATTCACCTAGCGAAGAAATAGGCAAGATTGTATGGTTGTTGAGTTAGGAGACAGTAGATTATGTGAGCACAACATGCGGGAAGTATCTCACGATTTCCTGTAAGACTCCAAAAATTCTCACGATTTCCAGGCAAGCGTTGATCGAACACAAGTGTCCTTGCTTGGAAAACTACTATGGGGAAAGGATAGACATGAGAACTTATCCCCAAAATCGTTACGCGACAATGCCACATGTAGCGACCTCATTCGCTCTGAGGTAGTGCAACGAGTATTTCGCTAATATATGAGGATCTTGCCGAATATCCCAATAACCAGTTGAGCCAAGGACTTCACGTCACGTGTCATTCTTGTCTTCTTTATAGGATGATCACCACGTGGTCCATCCAAGACCATTAGATCATCCACGAACGCTAGATCACATCAACGTGTCGTGCATAACCCTAAATGCATCCTTATAAATACGAGTGCATTTGGTGATAAGAGCAATGCCATCTTCTCCATCCCACATACAAAAACATACACTACTCATCATCGTATGTGAGTATTACCCCGACTCTAGATAATCATTTTTATCTCGGGGTCCTTATCGAACGCCGTAAATCAAACATATGACTATTAGAATTGGGTTAATCCCCTTAATGATTCATTAAGCATCAACGAATATATATAAAGAGTAGCTAGGTAAAACACGGTTTAAGCATTGGGCTAGGCCCATTAATACAACTAGCCAATCAATAATAATGTAAACTAATACTCCCCCGCAGTTGGAACGGGAGGTCTTCGAACGTTCAAGCTGGAGCGAAACTCAAGAAACAAGGCATTCGGGAGACCCTTAGTAAAAATATCTGCATACTGAAACCGGGATGGAACATGAAGTACACGAACCTGACCAGAAGCAACATAGTCTCTGACAAAATGAATATCGATCTCAATGTGTTTTGTACGCTAATGCTGAACTTGGTTAGTAGACAAATACACAGCGCTAACATTATCACAATAGACAATGGTAGCAGTAGATAAAGGGTGATGAAGCTCGCGCAGTAGATTGTGAATCCAAGCTGTCTCAGCCACCACATTATCAACACCACGATACTCATCCTCAGCACTGGACCGAGATAACGTCACCTGTCGTTTAGCAGACCACGATAGCAAATTATCACCAAGAAAAACACAATAACCAGAAGTAGACCGGCGAGTGACCGGACAACCCGCCCAATCCGCATCCGTGTAGGCAACAAGCTGAGCAGTAGAAGAGACATGCATTTGAAGACCATGATCAAAAGTACCACGTATATAGCATAATATATGCTTCAAAGCATGAAAATGTGTATCACGAGGGTCATGCATATACAGACAGATCTGTTGAACAACATAGGAAATATCTGGGCGCGTAAAGGTAAGATACTGAAGGGCACCAGCTAAGCTCCGATATAAGGTGGAATCATCAATGGGTGTACCATCAGGTCCAAGCTTGGACTCTGTATCTACGGGAGTGCGGCACGGATTACATTTCTGCATATGAGCTCTCTCAAGAATGTCTTCAGCAAATTTAGACTGCGATAAGAACATACCAGATGCTGACTGATTGGTGCAAAACCGTCAAGTTATCTCACACAAGCTAGCCACTTGTGAATGGCTAACCGTAAGAAACTTAAAACAGTTCAGACACCAATGCAATTAAGATCAGAGGAATATAGTGGATTCCTGGGTCGTTAAGTCCCACGGAGGATGAATGGTGTTTAACACAATCAGATGTCGAATAATCACTAAGGATAGTGATCAGTAAGGATTTTGAGTTATTTATACCTAAAGAAAAGTTTTGTAAATTACAGGGGCTTAAATGCAAATTAAAGAAAGTTAAAAAGATAAATTATATTAAATAAACGCTATCACTATTTTGAAACTAATGTTTTTGATTTTTCTTTTATAAAACTTAAATTAAAAACTACGCGACGTACAAAAGAAAATGTGAAACTGAAGCAATATTAATCCTAAAAATATGAAAATGATATTTTTACAAACCTAATGATAAGAGAAAATTTTTAGAAAAATAAAATTATTTTTATAACTATTTATCTAATTATTATTAATTAAAAACTATTTTTAACTATTAAATAATAACCTAAAATACAAGAAAATATGAAATAAAGCTAAAAAAATGAAATTATGACTTAGGAAAATCTAAAATAACTAAAAATAATTTTTAAAACTATTTTATATTTTTCTGATTATTTTTCTATTTTCTATGAATTAAAAACTATTTAAAACTAATTAAATTACTAAAAATTACAAATTTAGCTATGAAAAATCTGGAAAAATATTTTTTTGACTTTTTATATTTATCTTAACCTGAGAAAATTGAAAAATTATTTTTTTGAAACTTTTCTGAATTAATTGTATTAAAAGCTAATTAAAATGACTTAAAAACTGTTTTAATTAAGGAAAAATAGTAAACTGACCTAGAAAAATGTGAAAAATTCAGGAAAAGTCTAATTTAATATACTGAGTCTAAGAAAAATAGAAAAACAGTGGCTTGTTTGTAAGAAAATGAAACTGCAATCCAAGTGCTTATGTAATAAGCACTTTTAATAAGCCAAAGGACACAATAAGCCACCAACTGATTACAGAAGTTGTAATATGCTATAAATACTCAAAATGAACTAAAAACAACAAGCCTTAACCTCTGAATTGCAAGCTACAAAGATTTGATGATATGACCTAAATGTGCAAAAACAGATTTTTGGGGCTACTTTGCAGCTTAAGAATAAGCTACACAATAAGCTGATACTGAAAAACAGAAGAAGGAACCTGAAGTAGACCTAGCCAAGAACTTGTAAACCATAAACTAGACTTGGACAAGCTCTTATGAGCTCTGTGCAAGCCTTGCACAAAACTGAGAAAACTCAGTATTGACTGAGTTTTGTGAACAGGGCATTTAAACCCTGTTTGACAAGCCTTTTTGAGGCATATAGAAAATTTCTAAAAATCTGCAAAAATGTCAAAAAGAAAATAGACTTGTTGAAGTTATTAATCCCAAAGTTTGACTTGATTTGGCCCAGAGATGAATCAAGGAAAAATCTTCTCAGTTTGGTGAAAAACTGAGATTTCACTTGTTTTTTACTTTAGACAGTAATGAAAAGTTTGACTTTATTGAACTTTAATTATGATTTAATGACTGAATATGATGTATTAAGATGAATGAAACCTAATGCAAGCTATATCTATGATATCCTAACACAGATTAAGCTTTTGCCTTATCAAAATTTTAGCAGATATGAAATGAGGACTGTATTAAGATGATATTGACTTTTAAGGTTCTAAGGTGCAAGTTCAGACAGATATGAGTCAAATGACCATATTAAGACTAAGTTAGACAGATTACAAGCATAAGCCAAAGCTAAAACTCAAATAAACCATTAATCCAAACACCATTTAGACTTAACTGATTTGCAATATAAAGGAAACCAACTACTGAACAAGCATGTAATAATGATCAAAATGAGTTTACTTGACCTAAAGACAACTAATTAAACAGATATAAAAGGTTTAATGATCACAGGCTCAAACACAAACACAAACTGCAACCTGAAGAAAAATTGAAAATGAGAATACCAACTTACAAGGGTCCCAGCTGTGATTGCAGCTTAAACCAAATCCAACATCATTATTCTAATCTAATTCCAACCCAAATCCAAGCACTGCATCACCCAATTCCATTTCCATTGCCGAATGATGATTCAGTTGACTTTCATTGACCAAAATCCAACTTTGCTTGAAACTTAAATGTGAGCTTACAAAAAGCTATAATAAGCTTATGTAAGCTTGTTTAAACTGAGAAATAAGCTATTTGAAGCTTGGGTATGAGATTTTGAAATGGAAATTTGCAACAGTAAGCATAAAATATGAAATGTGAATAAAAACTTGAATTGATACTTGATAATAGTTTGAATACACTTAAACAACTTGATTTGATACAATGAAACCAAAGATTACAGTTTAAAGCTTAATTAAAGACATAAAAATAAAATACGACATACATAAAATTAAAAAACTAAGTACTGGTTTCTTCTCTTGCCTCTCTTCCTCTTTTATGCACCAAAAAGCTTCCACGTGTCCTTCTGAGCAAATCCCACTAATAATCTTGGCCAATGGATGAGTTTTGAGTAAACTAGGCCGTCCACGTTTTTTGGCGGGAAAAGCTGGTTTGAACTGTAGGCTCTGATTTTTGCAACTAGGGGGGGGGGTGGCATTTATTGTGGTGGGTTGTGATGATGAGGGGTGGAGGGAAAGGAGAAAAGGTGATGGGAGGGTGGACTGTGTGTTGCAGTCAAGTGGGAAGGAGATAAACAGGACAGGTGGGAGGGAAAGGGAAGGGTTTGACTGGTGTTTGACTTGGGGTCCAAAATAGAGGGGTCAAGGGGAATGGCAGGGTCACAATGGTTTTGGCAGGGGGTCTAAAATGCAAAAGGGTCAAAGGATAGTTTATATTACAAGGACTAACTTTGCAATTCTGCCAAACTAGAGGGACCATTTCTGCCAATTTCTCAAAACTGTTTCAAGGGTCACTTTTGACAAGTTTCAATAGTGCAAGGACTATTTTTGACATTTTCAAATTTTCAAAGGACCATTTGTGACAATTTCAAAACTTGAGGGACTAAAGTTGTAATTTTGCAATTTTTGATTTTAAGGACCAATTTTGACAACTCATGAATCCCTAAGGACTTAAAATGATGTTTTTCTTTATTTAGATTTACCAGGGACTGTTTCTGACAACTTTTAAAACTTGGGGGACTAAAACTGCCAATTATGCAAACTTGATACGTTTTTCACCAGATTTTGATCTTTTTGCATTTAAAACACATAAAACACTTATTTGTGATATTTTTATCATTTTGATGTATTTCTGAGTGTTTTCAGATATTTTTGCAGTTTAATTGGTACAAAAATGATGAGTATTTAGACACTCATCAATCCCCCACACTAAGATATTGCTAGTCCCTAGCAATGTTTTGAGAAAAATTAATGGATTTCATCTCTTTACCAAAAGCCATTACTTCTGGAGTAGCCAAATGTTTCAGTTCAAGTAAGAACCTTGGTACACCGATAACCAAATGATTTTGAGCAAATCACCAGCTTTCAACGGATTTGATTTGTCTTTACCAGAAGCCGTTTGCTTCTGGACTAGCCAACTCTTAGATAATATATACTATCTTTGGTGAGCTGATTACCAATTATGGTTTTCCACTGCCTTTACCACAAGCCATAAACTTGCGGGCTAGCCAACTCTTCACTAATTAAAGATATGGTGAGCTGAACACCATACAATTTTGGGCAAATTGCAAGCCGTCAACGGATTTGAGATATCTTTACCAAGAGCCGTTTGCTCCTGGATTAGCCAATCCTTTTATTTATTAGACATGGCGGACTGATAACCATAAGATGAGTAAGTGCAAAACACTTGCTCCAATTTTTTTTTTTTTTTTTTTTTTTTTTTTTTTTTTTTTTTTTTTTTTTTTTTTTTTGCCAAAAATGGGGGAATTAGGCGGTATAATTACATGATAAAATTCGTGAGAATTCCCCCCCACACTAGAAATGAATATTGCCCTCAATATTCAAAGTACCGGCGGTTATGCCGAAACAAAGAACATAAAAGGGAAATACTACGGCCATTATTTGAAAGATTTTTTTTTTTTTTTTTTTTTTTTTCAAACTTTATATACAACAGCGGGGGGCAACTCCCCCACACTAGGGTGGGACACACGGGTGAAAACCCATGTAGTATGCTACTGTTTTTGATTCCCGAATCGCTAGCTTGACTCGATCCCCGCATTCATTGGTTCATGGGGAAAGTTTGTAGATCTGGGACAACCACAGGGGGAATGTCCTCTCCAAAATAATGCTTCAATCGATGACCATTCACTTTAAAGTTTGGACCATCGGGTTGAGATAACTCAATGGTTCCATATGGAAATACTTTAGTGATGGTGAATGGTCCAGACCAGCGGGATTTTAGTTTTCCCGAGAAAATCTTCAATCTTGAATTGAAAAGAAGGACTCGATCACCGACGTTGAAAACGCGGTTTTTTGATCTTTGAGTCATGAATCTTCTTTGTCTTTTCTTTATAGATCAAAGAGTTCTCGTATGCTTGATCACGGAGTTCATTTAATTCATTCATTTGAACTTTCCGGTGATCACCAGCTGTTTGAATATCGAAGTTGGCATGTTTCAAGGCCCAGTATGCCTTGTGCTCAAGCTCAACCGGCAGATGACATGCCTTTCCGTACACAAGCTTGTATGGAGTACACCCGATGGGTGTTTTATAAGCTGTACGGAAGGCCCAGAGTGCGTCATCTAGCTTATCCGACCAAGAGGCACGGTTTTCGCCAACCGTCCTCTCCAGAATTCTTTTAATCCCTCGGTTGGAAACTTCCACTTGCCCACTTGTTTGGGGGTGGTACGCAGTAGAGAGACGGTGAGTTACACCATACTTTTGCATGACTCTATCAAACTGGTCATTGCAAAAATGCGTACCACGATCACTGATTATAGCTCGTGGAGTTCCAAACCTAGCAAAAAGAGATTTTAAGAATTTCACAACAACTCGGGCATCGTTGGTAGGCAAAGCCTTAGCTTCAACCCATTTTGACAAATAATCAACGGCCACGAGTATGTACTTATTTCCGCGAGAAGAAGGAAATGGCCCCATAAAGTCAATGCCCCAGATGTCAAAAATCTCACAAACTTGAATGGCATTTTGTGGCATTTCATTTCTTTGAGAGATATTCCCGTGACGTTGACAAGCATCACAGGCTTTGACAAATTCGTGGGCATCCTTATAGATAGTGGGCCAATAAAACCCGGAATCAAACACCTTTTTGGCGGTGTAGTTTGGACTATGATGGCCCCCAGTGGGTCCAGCATGGCAAGCTTTGAGAATGTCAAGAGCTTCTTGTCCATAAACACACCGTCGGATGACTTGATCCGCACAGATTTTGAATAAGTAGGGGTCGTCCCAGAAGTAATGTTTAACGTCTTTGAAGAATTTGTTCTTCTGCTGGGTCGACATCCCTTTCACTATGAAGTTACCCGCATGGTAATTTGCGAAGTCAGCAAACCATGGGGTAGAAGAGTTTCCACGAAAAGAAACCGCATTGAGTGTCTCGAGAGGAAATGTTTCATTTATTTCCTTTTTCTCGAAAACATCTTGGTGAGGGTTCTCTAATCGGGACAGATGATCAGCATCCAGATTCTCAGCTCCTTTTTTATCACGTATAATGATATCAAATTCCTGGAGGAGGAGAACCCAACGGAGCAATCTCGGCTTTGCATCTTGTTTTGCAAAGAGATATTTGAGAGCCGAGTGATCCGTATACACTACACATTTGGTCAAGATTAAGTATGGCCGAAACTTCTCAAACGCATACACCACAGCTAGTAGCTCTTTTTCTGTGGCGGTGTAATGAGTTTGAGCTTCAGTCATAGTCTTACTTGCGTAGTGGATAGGCTGAAAATGCTTAGCTTTACGTTGCCCTAAGACTGCACCGATAGCAAAATCACTTGCATCGCACATGAGCTCAAAAGGTAGATCCCAGTCGGGAGCAACGAGAATGGGTGCTTCCGTAAGCTTTTTCTTTAATGTTTCAAAAGCTTCGATGCACTGAGGAGAGAAGATAAAAGGAGCATCTTTTTCAAGAAGATGGGTCATAGGCCGGGCGATTTTAGAAAAATCTTGTATGAATCTTCGATAAAACCCGGCATGACCTAGAAAACTCCTAATACCTTTGACGGTAGTAGGATGAGGCAGTTTAGCAATAACATCGACTTTTGCTCTATCGACCTCAATCCCGTTTTTTGAAATCTTATGGCCAAGGACTATGCCTTCTTTGACCATAAAGTGGCTTTTCTCCCAATTTAGACAAAGATTGGTGTCTTCACACCGTTTGAGCATTTTATCTAAATGGGAGAGACATGTTTGAAATGAATCCCCAATGACCGAGAAGTCATCCATAAACACCTCCATTGTTTCCCCGATCATGTCGTGGAATATGGCCATCATACATCGTTGGAACGTGCCAGGAGCATTACATAAGCCAAAAGGCATACGTCTGTAGGCAAAAGTTCCGTATGGGCAGGTGAATGTGGTCTTCTCTTGATCCTGTGGATCAATGGGGATCTGAAAGTAACCCGAGAAACCATCAAGGAAACAATAGTACTCATTCCCTGCTAATCTCTCAAGCATTTGGTCCATGAAGGGTAGAGGAAAATGGTCTTTACGGGTGGCGTCATTCAACTTACGATAGTCAATACACACACGCCATCCCGTAACCAGCCGAGTTGGAATTAACTCGTTATCTTCATTTGTGACAACAGTTATGCCACCCTTTTTAGGAACACAATGAATTGGGCTAACCCAAGGACTATCTGAGATTGGGTAAATCAATCCTGCATCAAGAAGTTTGATAACCTCCTGTTTGATAACATCATGGATTTTTGGATTTACTCTTCTCTGATGTTGAACTGCTGGCTTGAAGTCATCCTCCATCAAGATTTTGTGAGTACAAAACTCAGGGTTGATACCCTTAATGTCGGAGAGTTTCCAAGCAATTGCTTGCTTGTGTGACTTCAAGATCTTTATGAGAGCAGTCTTTTCATCTTTACTCAAATCTCGAGCAATAATGACTGGTAATTTATCATCACCTTCAAGAAATGCATACTCGAGATGAGGCGGTAAGTCCTTAAGTTCGACTTCAGGAAATTCTTCAGTTTTCTCAACTGACTTGACTTCCTTGTTATGAAGCTCGACGGGAGGGAGTGGAGGAGAAGTGTCCTGATTTAACAACTTCTCAAGAATAAGAATATCTCCCTCCGGATTAATCTCATGGTGATTAATCTCTTCTGGAATTGCATCACTAGTGTGAGGGGTTGATGAGTGATCATCTTTAAGCAATTTCTCAATGAGAAGTATGTCCCCCTCGATGTCAATTGGAGCGTGATCAATTTCCCATGGAACAGAATCACTAGCCAAGTATGCTTCAATCTCTTCCAAGATGAAGCCGCTTCCCTCAAACGGAGTGAGAGAAGGAGTAGAATTGGCTATGATAGGTTGAGAAGATGTGGTGGGATCCCCACTCACAGAATTATGAGAATAACCAAGAACTTCTTGAGAGTACTCTTCAGAAGCAACATCAATGATATCTATTCGGTTAACCGACTCAGAATCATAGTTTGCGGAGTACCTCGAAGTTTGATCAAGGTTAAAGGTGACAGCTTCATTACCAACACGTAATGTGATTTCTTGCTCAAATACATCAATGAGAGCACGGCCCGTTCTCAGGAATCCTCTTCCAACAATGAGAGGAACCCGTGGATCAGCATCGAAATCAACAACTACAAAGTCAGCTGGAAAATGGAACTTTCCTACTTTCACAAATACGTCCTCGGCAATTCCAAGAGGACGGGATATTGTACGATCTGCAAGCTCGAGAGTCATGCATGTAGGAGTAAGGTCCGGAAGAGAAAGTTTCTTCCATACTGAATGAGGCATCAGGTTTATGCTTGCACCAAGATCGGCTAAGGCAAAGCATTCAACCATTCCTGGAAATACACAAGGTAAGAGAAATTTTCCAGGATCTCCAAGCTTTTCGGGAAGCTTCTTCAAGATAACTGCAGAGCAGTTCTCGTTCAGAGGAGTTTTAGCCATTTCAAACAGCTTTTCCTTGTTGCTTAACATGTGTTTGAGAGTTGATGCAAACTTGGGCATCAGCATTATAGCATTCGCAAAGCTTATGTCAAAATGTAGTTCTTGGAAAATTTGAAAAAATTTGTCCATTTGATGACTGGCTTTTTCGCGGAGCTTTTGCTCATTCAAACGTGATGGGTAAGGAATAGAAGATTTGGATTTGTGGTTTTCAACGGGAGCTACAGGAGGTTCAAAAACAACTCCTGGATTGGATTTGGGTTTCTGGACAACCTGAGGATGGACATCGTTGGTACCTCCGTTATTAGTAGGAAGTTCCTTGTCCTTTGTAGCCTCAGGTTCACTTTCTACTACCTTCGGGATAGAAGAAGAAGAGGTAGTAGGAATAGCGGGTCCATTGTATGAAACACCACTTCTGGTTGTGATCGCCTTTGCATCTTCCCTCGGGTTAGCGATCGTGTTGCTCGGAAGTTTTCCTGAGCCCGAGGGTTGATCATTTAAAGACTTCTTGAGATCAGCGATCTGACTGACCAACAACCTGTTCATTTCATCTTGGGATTTCATGAATTGCTTCAATAACTCATCAGATGATGGTACTAGAGCAGGTGGAGGGAAATTTTGAGGTCGTATGTTTTGATTATGACCTTGTTGTTGAAAATTCCCTTGATTAGGATTCATATTTCCCTGAAATTGATTCCCTCGATTGAAATTGTTGTGATTAAGGTTTCCTTGATGTTGGAAACCTTGATTGGGTCCGGAATAGAAATTACCTTGGTTTTGATAACCTTGGTTCATTCTAGGTTGGTTCTGATTCCGGTTAGGATTCTGGTTAAAACCGGGTGGTGCCTGATAAGTGTTAGCACGGTAGTTTGGTTCATTTTGAGGACGGTATTGATTACCTCCTTGATTTGAAGTACCGGCTATAGCATTAGCTTCAAACGGACTACCATCGGTGGCAGTACAGTTGTAGTATGCATGAGGACCACCACAAGTAACACAAACTTCAACTTTCTTCACTTCACCATGTAATGGTGTCTGAGTGAAAGTGACTTTCTTTTGGTTAGCAAGAACCAAAGCCTGAACAATATCCGTGAGTTTGTCAATCTTAGCATCGGTGCTAGTTGTACTCACGGGAGATGAAGTAGAAGGTCCTGCATTAGACTGAGTCTGATATGTCTTTGTGCGGAAAGGACGGACCTGGGACTTGTTTTCAATGATTTGCAAGGCTTCTTTTGTGGTCTTGCTCAAGAAATTACCTCCCGCGGAGGCATTTAAAGAGTCTTGATTAGTCTCGTTCAGACCATTGTAGAAATTATCCATTTGCATTAACTCGGTAAAACCATGATGCGGACACTTACGGAGCAATTCTTTGTAACGATCCCATGCCTCCCCGAATGATTCATCAAATCTTTGAGAGAATTTCATTATCTCATTCTTAAGACTTGTAGTTCGGGATGGAGGATAGAATTCGTTAACAAACTTTGTGACTAGATCTTCCCATGTCTCAATGGAACGAGGGGGTTGTTTCTCAAGCCAATTCCGGGCTTGTCCCTCTAGAGAAAATGGGAACAGAAGAAGATTAATTGCTTCATGTGGGACATTCTTGTATTTGATGGTAGATGCAATCTTGTTAAACCATCGAATGTGTGCATGAGGCCGCTCAAAACCATAGAATTGGCTTTGGGTTACCAGATTAAGCAACCCGGTTTTGAGCTCAAAAGTATCAGCCACAATGGCTGGGACAACAATAGCATCTCCGTAACCCTCTATGGGTGCTTGGAGAAGCTCATTCATCGGCTTGTCTTCTGCCATTACGGCAGGTGGTGGTGGTGGTAGACGTTCCTCAGTCACGACTGAAGGAGCAGAACGTCCTCTACGTCTACGAGGAATATTTGCAAGCTCTGACAGTGGACTGTTAGAACTGGAAGAACGAGTGCGCATGTACTAAGTATAAAAATCAGTTTTCAAAACAAATGCGAGGCAAAACGACAAGTGAACTTAACCAATAATCACAAATGAAATGGCTTCTTTGAAAAAGGTACACCAAATCACAAGGACACAAAGGCAAGTTTTAAATCTGTGGTTCGGGAACTTATTATGGTCACACCCCCAGTTAGTAGGTGTACTGCCTTGATTTGCGGTGGTTGATTTTTATGTATATATTAAGTACCACTGAAAAGACGTAGGTATGGATATGTGCTGATGGTTTAAAAACTTTTGGACAATATTTTTGGTATCGTCTCGTTTAACCAAATCGTATTTCTTTAAGAATCACCTTAAAAGAAACACAAGCTAGAAAACGTTACGATTGTTTTGTTTGTTTTATATTTTGTTTGGTGTTGTTAACACTTTAGGAAAAGTGTTAATGAACTTTTTGATTTTGTTATAACTTTACAAAAAAACTGTTTACAAACGATGGTATATGTGCAAGTACGGGTCTGAAAAATGCTTAGAACACGCTTACAGCCTCCCCGGCAGCGGCGCCAAAATTTGATTGGTGCAAAACCGTCAAGTTATCTCACACAAGCTAGCCACTTGTGAATGGCTAACCGTAAGAAACTTAAAACAGTTCAGACACCAATGCAATTAAGATCAGAGGAATATAGTGGATTCCTGGGTCGTTAAGTCCCACGGAGGATGAATGGTGTTTAACACAATCAGATGTCGAATAATCACTAAGGATAGTGATCAGTAAGGATTTTGAGTTATTTATACCTAAAGAAAAGTTTTGTAAATTACAGGGGCTTAAATGCAAATTAAAGAAAGTTAAAAAGATAAATTATATTAAATAAACGCTATCACTATTTTGAAACTAATGTTTTTGATTTTTCTTTTATAAAACTTAAATTAAAAACTACGCGACGTACAAAAGAAAATGTGAAACTGAAGCAATATTAATCCTAAAAATATGAAAATGATATTTTTACAAACCTAATGATAAGAGAAAATTTTTAGAAAAATAAAATTATTTTTATAACTATTTATCTAATTATTATTAATTAAAAACTATTTTTAACTATTAAATAATAACCTAAAATACAAGAAAATATGAAATAAAGCTAGAAAAATGAAATTATGACTTAGGAAAAACTAAAATAACTAAAAAGAATTTTTAAAACTATTTTTATATTTTTCTGATTATTTTTCTATTTTTTATGAATTAAAAACTATTTAAAACTAATTAAATTACTAAAAATTACAAATTTAACTATGAAAAATCTGGAAAAATATTTTTTTGACTTTTTATATTTATCTTAACCTTAGAAGATTGAAAAATTATTTTTTTGAAACTTTTCTGAATTAATTGTATTAAAAGCTAATTAAAATGACTTAAAAACTGTTTTAATTAAGGAAAAATAGTAAACTGACCTAGAAAAATGTGAAAAATTCAGGAAAAGTCTAATTTAATATACTGAGTCTAAGAAAAATAGAAAAACAATGGCTTGTTTGTAAGAAAATGAAACTGCAATCCAAGTGCTTATGTAATAAGCACTTTTAATAAGCCAAAGGACACAATAAGCCACCAACTGATTACAGAAGTTGTAATATGCTATAAATACTCAAAATGAACTAAAAACAACAAGCCTTAACCTCTGAATTGCAAGCTACAAAGATTTGATGATATGACCTAAATGTGCAAAAACAGATTTTTGGGGCTACTTTGCAGCTTAAGAATAAGCTACACAATAAGCTGATACTGAAAAACAGAAGAAGGAACCTGAAGTAGACCTAGCCAAGAACTTGTAAACCAAAAACTAGACTTGGACAAGCTCTTATGAGCTCTGTGCAAGCCTTGCACAAAACTGAGAAAACTCAGTATTGACTGAGTTTTGTGAACAGGGCATTTAAACCCTGTTTGACAAGCCTTTTTGAGGCTTATAGAAAATTTCTAAAAATCTGCAAAAATGTCAAAAAGAAAATAGACCTGTTGAAGTTATTAATCCCAAAGTTTGACTTGATTTGGCCCAGAGATGAATCAAGGAAAAATCTTCTCAGTTTGGTGAAAAACTGAGATTTCACTTGTTTTTTACTTTAGACAGTAATGAAAAGTTTGACTTTATTGAACTTTAATCTTGATTTAATGACTGAATATGATGTATTAAGATGAATGAAACCTAATGCAAGCTATATCTATGATATCCTAACACAGATTAAGCTTTTGCCTTATCAAAATTTTAGCAGATATGAAATGAGGACTGTATTAAGATGATATTGACTTTTAAGGTTCTAAGGTGCAAGTTCAGACAGATATGAGTCAAATGACCATATTAAGACTAAGTTAGACAGATTACAAGCATAAGCCAAAGCTAAAACTCAAATAAACCATTAATCCAAACACCATTTAGACTTAACTGATTTGCAATATAAAGGAAACCAACTACTGAACAAGCATGTAATAATGATCAAAATGAGTTTACTTGACCTAAAGACAACTAATTAAACAGGTATAAAAGGTTTAATGATCACAGGCTCAAACACAAACACAAACTGCAACCTGAAGAAAAATTGAAAATGAGAATACCAACTTACAAGGGTCCCAGCTGTGATTGCAGCTTAAACCAAATCCAACATCATTATTCTAATCTAATTCCAACCCAAATCCAAGCACTGCATCACCCAATTCCATTTCCATTGCCCAATGATGATTCAGTTGACTTTCATTGACCAAAATCCAACTTTGCTTGAAACTTAAATGTGAGCTTACAAAAAGCTATAATAAGCTTATGTAAGCTTGTTTAAACTGAGAAATAAGCTATTTGAAGCTTGGGTATGAGATTTTGAAATGGAAATTTGCAACAGTAAGCATAAAATATGAAATGTGAATAAAAACTTGAATTGATACTTGATAATAGTTTGAATACACTTAAACAACTTGATTTGATACTGTTGGGAATTCTGTGAAGTAGGAATTATGCTGAAAATAAACGCTGAAGGAATATACTGAAGTACATGGATTCTGCTGAAGGAATCTACTGAAGTATATGGATTCTGCTGAAGAAGGACTTCTGCTGAAGTTATATTATAGTATAGTTGGTTTCTACGGATATAGATATTCCATATATTTATTAGTTTGTTAGGATATGCATGAGCTATATTAGGTAGTGATATGTATTTATTTTATATTATTGTTTTATTTAGGGTTCCTTGTGTATAAAAGGAACTGATAGCTTTTGTATTGAGAACACTTGAACAAAAAGAAAAACCTCTGGAGAAAATTATTTCCAGGGAAAACATCTCTTGAGAGAGAGTGAAAAAGATCCGGACTCAACTAGGGTATAATAACAATGATTGAATAGATGCACAGCGGATAATAATTAACACAATCAAAGTTACCAACAAGGTTTTTCTATTAAAACAATGATCCTCTATGGATCTTTTTCACTCTCTCTCAAGAGATGTTTTCCCTGGAAATAATTTTCTCCAGAGGTTTTTCTTTTTGTTCAAGTGTTCTCAATACAAAAGCTATCAGTTCCTTTTATACACAAGGAACCCTAAATAAAACAATAATATAAAATAAATACATATCACTACCTAATATAGCTCATGCATATCCTAACAAACTAATAAATATACGGAATATCTATATCCGTAGAAACCAACTATACTATAATATAACTTCAGCAGAAGTCCTTCTTCAGCAGAATCCATATACTTCAGTAGATTCCTTCAGCAGAATCCATGTACTTCAGTATATTCCTTCAGCGTTTATTTTCAGCATAATTCCTACTTCACAGAATTCCCAACAGATACAATGAAACCAAAGATTACAGTTTAAAGCTTAATTAAAGACATAAAAATAAAATACGACATACATAAAATTAAAAAACTAAGTACTGGTTTCTTCTCTTGCCTCTCTTCCTCTTTTATGCACCAAAAAGCTTCCACGTGTCCTTCTGAGCAAATCCCACTAATAATCTTGGCCAATGGATGAGTTTTGAGTAAACTAGGCCGTCCACGTTTTTTGACGAGAAAAGCTGGTTTGACCTGTAGGCTCTGATTTTTGCAACTAGGGGGGGTGGCATTTATTGTGGTGGGTTGTGATGATGAGGGGTGGAGGGAAAGGAGAAAAGGTGATGGGAGGGTGGACTGTGTGTTGCAGTCAAGTGGGAAGGAGATAAACAGGACAGGTGGGAGGGAAAGGGAAGGGTTTGACTGGTGTTTGACTTGGGGTCCAAAATAGAGGGGTCAAGGGGAATGGCAGGGTCACAATGGTTTTGGCAGGGGGTCTAAAATGCAAAAGGGTCAAAGGATAGTTTATATTACAAGGACTAACTTTGCAATTCTGCCAAACTAGAGGGACCATTTCTGCCAATTTCTCAAAACTGTTTCAAGGGTCACTTTTGACAAGTTTCAATAGTGCAAGGACTATTTTTGACATTTTCAAAGGACCATTTGTGATAATTTCAAAACTTGAGGGACTAAAGTTGTAATTTTGCAATTTTTGATTTTAAGGACCAATTTTGACAACTCATGAATCCCTAAGGACTTAAAATGATGTTTTTCTTTATTTAGATTTACCAGGGACTGTTTCTGACAACTTTTGAAACTTGGGGGACTAAAACTGCCAATTATGCAAACTTGATACGTTTTTCACCAGATTTTGATATTTTTGCATTTAAAACACATAAAACACTTATTTGTGATATTTTTATCATTTTGATGTATTTCTGAGTGTTTTCAGATGTTTTTGCAGTTTAATTGGTACAAAAATGATGAATATTTAGACACTCATCACTGACCGAGTAACAGAAACACCAAGAAAATAATTAAGAGAACCAAAATCCGTCATTGAAAACTCACCATGAAGAGCAGTAATAACGCACTGTAAAAATGCATCAGAAGAAGCAGTCAATATAATGTCATCCACATATAGTAACAAGTAGGCCGTGTCAGATCCACGATGAAACACAAAAAGTGATGCATCAGTTTTGCTATGCTGAAAACCAATGCGAGTAATAAATCCAGCAAACCGCTGAAACCAAGCCCGTGGGGCTTGCTTAAGCCCATACAACGATCGTTTCAAATGACAAACATAATTTGGGTGAGCAGGATCTACAAACCCAGGCGGCTGATGCATATAGACTGTCTCTAATAAGTGACCATGAAGAAAAGCATTCTTCACGTCAAGCTGATGAATGGGCCAATCACGAGACACTGCAAGACTGAGTACAGTGCGAATAGTAGCTGGTTTGCCCACGGGACTAAAAGTCTCATCACAATCAATCCCCTGCTGCTGACTGCGACCATTTGCAACAAGTCGCGCCTTATACCTGCTTAAAGAACCATCTGCATGAAACTTATGCCTGAAAAGCCACATAGAACGAACAATATTCACATTAGCTGGTCGGGGCACAAGTGTGACAACCCGTACTTCCAGATCATTTCACAAAACAATTCATGCTTCACAATTTCAACATTTATCGTAAACTAGGTTTACGTGTTCCAAATTCGCGTAACCTTAATGGTTTAGCGGCGAATTCATGATCATATCATCACGAACATTTCATATGGACTAAGTTTAGTCTACATTTCATTAGCATCATTTGCATCATATTAGTTCATTCATGGCATTGCATTTCACATTAAACGCGTGAATTTTATATTAAATAAACGTTATCGCGTGAGTTATTATTTTAAAAATTTAATCCGTTACTTCCAAAAATGATCCCGAGATATTTTTATACTTACATTTAGTTGATAAAAACTATATTTGAGTTTACCTAGTGTTTTAAATTTATTTTGTATATAAATCGTTAAATTTATATTATTACGACGTTTTTCTTAAAAACTATACGATAATTATTTTATCACTCAAATTTTACAAGGAATGTATTTTTACAATTTTTATGATCTCATTACATTCTACTTTGATCTATTAAAAATCTTTTTACCTAAAAGTTACCATTTACCTTACAAGTATTATTAACTACATACATTTATTTACATTTTTCTCACAATAATTACACAAGTATTTATACAAGTATATTCAAAAGAAAAAAAATATATATATATATTATCAAATCCCTCCCCCTTGGCCGACCAAGGGGAGGGTGACATTTAATGTTGAGTATGGTTTTCTTGATTGTATAGAATGATACACTACTAAAAGTCTTATACTTTCATTCACTCATACATGTATCTCAATTATTCATCAAGTCAAGTAAAAAGCTTTTTCCTCTCTTTGTTTCTTCATCCAAACCGGCCATAGAAGGTTTTTAGCAAGGGATCATCAAATTTTTGCAAGATCAAGTAATTACAATCTAGATTACACTCTTAATAAGGTTTTGAAATAAAAACCTAGGGTGTTTAGGTTAACCTTTGTTCTTTGCACCTCATCATAATAGCTTGTAAGCATATTTCTATCATTTTTCATCTTTTCTTATCATTACATATGTATTTTATCATTTTCATAGCAAGCATGCAAGACTTGTGTTAGTTATACCATTTTTACCTTGATTTTAGAGTTTTATATATATATAAAGTCATCCTATAATTATTCCCTTGGTATATTTTTGGTCTTGATGATGTTTAGGAACCCATGACACCCTAAGAAGGTGTATGGTAGGATTAGATTAGCTTTGGAGTTGATTTGAAGGGATTGGAATAGGTTTAGTACGAGAAAAACTATTTTCGACAAGTTATAAAAGTGTTCTGTCCTTATTTTGTTTTTCTGGAAAATCCGACAGTAGGCACGAAATTTTGGCCTTGATATTTAGAAAATATACTTTAAAACGAATCCGTGGCCGCTTGAACGGATTAAAACGGAGTTATAACGAAGAAGTTATGAATTTTTCAAGTTTGACGACGAAATATATATTTTTCTGAAATTTCAGCATACTATTATTATTTTGTACGAGTCAAAAACGAGCCTTAAGCTTTATAAATTATTTCGACTTGTCAAAAATATATTAGTATACTTCGATACGAAGCTAAGGACGTATAATACGTAGAAAACGGATTTGAAACGACTAAGATATACACGTTTTCATAAAATTGCCGTAACTATTATTTTCAGCAAAACTATATTATTTTTACGAGACAAGTGTTACGGTAACTAAAACGACTATGTTGAGGGCTGTTTTTAACGTGGATGTGGAACTTTTTGGAACGAGATGTCTTCTAATAAAATCAAGATCACCGAGCATATTTTTCAAAACGACCAACCGTTTGTATAGCGGAGTTGTAATAAATTATTTACGGATGCTTAAACTTTGCCGAAACTCACTTTTTAAGCCACAATTGGACAAAATCACCATCTTTAACCCTTATTATCTTTATGTTCGAGATCTTTATGTCGAAAACTCATAAACTGAAACTTTTAGATTTTGATACAAACTTTCCAAGACCGTCGAGTTCGTTTCCTAACGATCGACGTACACCATTTTACGACTAGCTTTTCGAAGCCATTTTGTCAATTTCACGAAATTTCCGACGACATTATTTTACGACGAAAAATGAAAATTTCACCATAAATCATTACGAAACCATTGTAGGATGACATTTTGACGTAAATACTTGTAAAGTGATTTAAGAATGGTCAAGACGTCAAAAGAGTATTTTTCGACGATAAGTATTATTTTCAAAACTCGTAAATGGTATAAATAACATACGAAATGCATGCATAACATTATATCATAACTCATTACATATCATATCATTCGTAATAGGTCCAGATTAAGTTTCCCGCTATACCTCAGTGTACTCACTCTTGTCATCATACCAATTTATCAAGTGAGTTTTCATAGCCCCGTTTTACAAGTTTATACATTATTTCAAACCTACGGGGGAGAATACATTGCACATCATTTTTATTACGATACCAAGTATATTAAATTCATTTACATTGCTTGAGTTACCACGTTGCCAGTTAAATGTCCCCATTTCAATGCATGAGCCGTTAATTTTTTTAGAAGCGTGTGTGAGTGGATAGATCTATCGAGGGTGACACCTCCATCCGGGTTGGTGAATCCCAACTAGTCATACGGATGCATTTCATTCATAAACATTATTAGAGTTGTTTGGCAAGACACTCTGTTGGGGCGAACATCAGTCGGAGCTTCGGTATCATGCGCTTAAGCAATTGTAACATTTTTATGTGAATGATTGTCATACCAGTAACATTTTTATGTGACATGATTGTCATACCAGTAACATTTTTATGTGACATGATTGTCATACCTGATCTATACTTGCGTAGTCGTATAAAACATTTACATAAACCTATGATTTCTCACCAACATTATTGTTGACCGTTTTAGCAATGTATTTTCAGGTAACTAAGGCATATCATCATGGCATGGTTAAGGAACCCCTTTTGAGTCGCGGCGTCGACTTACATCATTGTACATTATGGCATTTTCTTTCAAAACCATCGTTTGGACTTGTAGTATATTTATATTTCCGCAAACTTTGTAAACTTTTGGGACCTATGTTGTAACTCTGAACGCTTTTATTAAATATCCAACGATGTGTTTTTAAACGACACTTTAGGTCGTTCAATATAACTGTGATTGTGATGCTATGACAGTCAATCCCCAGGAATTCCATTCCGCTGCAAAACAGGTAATTTGGGGGTGTGACAACAAGAACCCACGTTTCGTTAGTAATTAAAGCATTATATTCATCTAACATAGCTTGCTTCCACTGAGGATCATGAAGAGCATGAATATGAGAACGTGGAAGTGGAGACACAGTAGTAACATGACAATTCATTCGATCAAGAGGTTTAGAAATGCCGACTTTAGCACGTGTGACCATAGGATGAGTGTTGGTGTTATTAGGCTGCGGGATGGGTTGAGTAGCGGGTGGTGTAGTGGGCAGTGGTGTTTGGGGATCGGGCTGAGGAGTGGGTATAGGTTGTGTAGGGGGTGGGGTAGTAGGTTGTGATGCAGTTTCACAATCAAATGGCTCAAGAGAGCGGGATTCACAAAAGCTTTCAAACCTTCTCGGTTTCTTCTTTTATTCAAAACTAAAAACTAACTCCTTTAAACAAAATACTAATCCCTATTTATACTAATCCTAGCACCACTAAAATAGGAAAGAAAATAAGTCCCAATCAAATAACAATGGGTTATTATTCTATTACTAAAAATAAGCTAAAAAATATAATCTCCAACTTGAAAGCATATCTTCGCATCAACATGGCTCGAGTTCGAATTGGTCCATGTCTATCCGCATCATTCTCCTCCTCTTCGAAAAAAACTCGTCCTCGAGTTTTGATAACTTCAAAAACCAACCACCCGGATCGAACACATAGTCTATCCCTCTGATTTGGCCATCAAACTTAGTAGTGGCATCGTCAAGTTCGGTCTTCATGCAAACCTCTTTCTTCGGCTCCACAGGCTTTCTTTGTTTGTCTATGGATCCACCACAAGTCAATTGAAATAAACTATGAATACCACATCCACATGCAACTTCTACATCCATGCAATTGCCAGCAATGAAGCCTATTATAGCCTCTTGGATTTCCTCTTTTACCGAACAAACATTTAACTCATCCATGATACGCGGCTCAATATAAGGAAATACCACCTGGTTAGCCGTCGATTTAGCCATCCGATCACCATTTGCAACCAACGGAACTAGACCATTAACGCCACCGATCTCGGTCTTGTCACTCATCACGAAGTCATTCAAAATACCAGCGGATACTTTCACACACTCGAGACGGCTTCCGGTAATCTCTTCTTGAACGGTACCCCCCTCTTGAACGACAACCACATTCAAGGCTCGCGTAACACACCCATAATCTTTATAACAATCGAAACAAGGAGGTGATGAATCAACTGCCAAAATCCGCCTGCTCTTTAAAGATAACAAACTATCAGTGACATACCCGGTTGAATCATACGTAACTCCGGCACCGGTCATCCAATAATACCACTCCTCATCCTCGTATTCATCATACGCGGGAGGGTAATCATAGATAATGTCGCCATTAGGAGGATGCTCCTCATTCCCGGTTAACTCGTCCCTGACGGTTTTTACCGGTTCCGTTTCCTTCCCTGACGACGATGATACTAATCCCAATCCAGGGACTAGGTGTTGTAGTCGTTCAACCCACTCAACCGCTCCCAATCCAGGGGTAAGCCACGCGAGTCGTTGGGGCTGCTCAACCTCATGATCAAACAGATCCAAAGCACCTCCATCGTTGCCTCTGTCGGCGATTCTACGATTAAGATACCCACTTCCACAACGAGCCATTTGAATCAACCAAAGCTCTGAAACCAAATGATGCAGTTTCACAATCAAATGGCTCAAGAGAGCGGGATTCACAAAAGCTTTCAAACCTTCTCGGTTTCTTCTTTTATTCAAAACTAAAAACTAACTCCTTTAAACAAAATACTAATCCCTATTTATACTAATCCTAGCACCACTAAAATAGGAAAGAAAATAAGTCCCAATCAAATAACAATGGGTTATTATTCTATTACTAAAAATAAGCTAAAAAATATAATCTCCAACTTGAAAGCATATCTTCGCATCAACATGGCTCGAGTTCGAATTGGTCCATGTCTATCCGCATCAGGTTGTCTTATGGGCTCAGGAAGAGTCGTGTCTGTTAGGTCAGGATGTGGCGGATCGGTTATGGGTGTCTCATTGCCTACAACAGGGAAAGGGCGAATGGGTAATGGTATAGTGTGTGTAGAATCCAAAAAAATCATTATGTGGAGATGTGTATTGGTGTAGTGATGCAAAAGGAAATACATCCTCATCAAAACGAACATGACGAGAAAGTATTATTTTGTTTGAGGATAGGTCAAGACATCGAAAACCACGGTGATTGGTGGGGTAACCAAGAAACACACAAGCAGTGGATCGTGGTTGAAGTTTATGGGCAACGTTAAGATATGGATAACAGAGGCACCTGATAACGCTACACGCGTCGTTTGGGGTCAAAGGAACTTCCTTTTCTTAGATCAAGTTTTATAACACCCTAGGCAGTGAACCTAATCGTTGTAGTGTAGTATTAGGGTAAGCCACGGGTATTGATATCGTTCTCTAGGGGAATAGGAATGCTAGTGAGAAGTTACTACGCTAAGGTTGGGGTTGAGGGAGATTATTTTTTATCTTTTTATATTTTTTAAGGAAGGAAAGGTACGAATCTCGGGGTTTGGATTTGGGGGTTGGTATTTCTACCGATTACTCTACTTATCTAATTATCTAATCTAAGGTGTATGTAGTCTATGTCTAATTATTGTGTGCTCGTATGATGGTTTAAAGATGTGTTTACTTAGGTTTTATTACTCCTTAATTATCTCCTATTGATGGTTGAATTGTCACGTCCTTATTCTTAATCGCGTTGTGTGTCTAAAGTCGTAGGGTATGCGTTTGTCCCTAACTCTTTGAAACTACCAAAGGGTCTCGTCTACAAAATCTCTAGGAATTATAAACTCTAACTCTAAGGTACTCTTTGGATGGTTTAGCCTACAACTACTCTAGGTGTTATAGTCTAAGGTTCACAAAGATTAATCAAGCATTAACTACACAACGAATGACCTATCGCATTACTAGATCATTAACAATCAAGATAAGAGACAACCAATCAATATTCAATAATTAAGTTTCATATTCCCTAAGCAAACACACAAGTAAATTAGCCGGACATGGAGAACATGCAAGCATACACACAAGTAATTGAAGACATAATTGAATTAATGAAGTAAAACACTTATCTTGATGTAAGATAGGGTTTGGAACCCTAAAATACTGTACAAGACAGCCTTGGTTCGGTTTAGGTTTTTACTCCAAAAGACTACACTCTAAAACTGAAAAATTCGGATTCTATATATAAGATTACAATCGCGATGGCGTCACCCTTTGATTTGTGACGCCATCGGATCGCCGTCATTAGGGTTTCGTCTTGGCCACGTTAGTCTTCCGACGGCATCACCTTATGCTTGTGACGCCGTCCCCTTCAGTCTCTGACGCCGTCTGGATCAAATCTAGGCCGTCTGAGTTGCGACGACATACTCTTTTAAAGCCTGACACCGTCACTTGAAAATAAGCAATTTGGCTACTGAGCCGTCACAAAAGTGATGCGACGGCGTCACAGGTAACACCTGACGCCGTCCCCTTGTATTTCAGCAGCTTGAGTGTCTCGATTCTTGACTTTGGCCATTTTCTTCGTATATCCGCGCCTTTTCGTCCAAATAAGTGCCATTCCAGCAATTTACCTTCGAGAAACCTAAAAAGTGAAAAGGAACGATATTAAGTAATAACGGATACAAAAGTGATCAAATAAGGGCTTAAACGACCCCTCAAAAGGTACATTTTAAAAATTTTAAATTTGGTGCCAAAATTACCCTAACCGACATTTTCTCATGGTTTATTATACAAATACAATTGGACAAAGCAAATAATCAAGGATAAGCATAGCTTCAAAGTTCCCGTTTTATTTTCCCTCCCTATACTTAAACTGAACATTGTCCCCAATGTTCCCCGAAAGTATCAAAGTTATGATAATAGAAGGTAATTAAAAACGAAAGAAACTAATACTCCCCTGATTAGCTCGGTAGGATCCGTGTAAAGTGGTGGTTAAATCCTTTTCAAGAAGAATGTATGCGTGAAAAGCTCCTTCCAGTCTTATGTATCTTCTTCTTAATAAATTAAACCTGCACAGTTGAAGAAAACAAACGAAACCTTCGCGTAAAATCGGCGGTAATAATATATATAAGACTCTATTAAACTAGGATATAATGCTTGTGGAATGGATGTTTACAGAATTTCTGGAAAATTAAGAACTGGAAAATTCCAAAAATTTTATAAGTAGCTCAGAAAATGAGAAAAAAATAATCTGTTGTTTTTATTCCTTCCTGACGCCGTCAGGTTGCGATCCTGACGCCGTCAGGTTATCCTGACAAAAACTGGTCTGCGATTTTCTGGAAAAAATTCTGGAAAATTTACATCTTTAGAATCTGGAAAAATTTCTGCAAAACATCCATTATAACTCGATACAAGCATTTGACTCGAACAAACACACATATATATCTTTTAATTAATTGAAATTCTCATGTTTACGTTTCTTTTGAAAACGTGTGTAATCCTCCCTACACTTATCCTTTATGTAAAATACCTTTATATGCAATTAAGACGAGGTTAAAAACAAAATAAAGCATTTTTACAAATTTAAACATGAGAATAAGCAATCAATAAAAGATATATGACACTAACAAGCAAACAATTAAGCATGAGTTGCCTCCCACGAAGCGCTTTTCTTTATTTATGAGTCTTGTAGCTAGACTCGTAGTCGTGCTCCTACGTTATCTCGTGCACGCTCACGTGCTCATACTTAAGCCACTCCAATGTTCTCTCATTCTTTTTGTAATCATCTCCTAACTCTAGGCATTTTTTGTAATACCTCTTAGTTTTCTCATATGGGTACCTAAGTCCACTTTGCTTATCCCTTTCAGTAAGCAATGGAATAGGGGTCATTCTATTACATGCCTCAATATCTTTATGTTTAAACCTAGGATGAGCACGTGGCATTTGGTAGATAAAGTCTTCAACTTCATCAGAGAATGTAATTAGACCATCAATCATCTGTTCATTCAACCTAGTCATTCTTTTGAAAGGTTTTCCAAAAACTACTTGAGTGAGGTCCTTATCAATAAATTCTCCTAAGTCTTCTAAAACCATGAACTCTACCAAATAAGCAAAACTTCCAACAAACACGTGCAAATGAGTGACTGCTTCAACAACATTGTTCCCTTGATAAGTTAACTCATTGATCTTGATTTTATTGTATAGGTCCCTTGAGATTAAGTTCAAAGGCAAGAATGAATTCAAGTAAGCATCGAACCCTTCTGATCATATTTTGCAAGGGAACTGCATGTTAAAGGGACCATCTTTCTCAATTCTACACCTTGGGTCAAAACATTGGAAGGGGTCTTCCTCTATTTCAAAACTAACTTCATCGACGACCTCCCCGTTGTCAAGTGCTTCACCATAATCAAATTCCTCATCGGAATCTGAGTCATAGAAAGGACTTTGTTGTTGCCAATTTATCTCATTATGCCCTAGGTGATTTCCAAAATGGTGAATGGGTGAAGGGTTTTGTGGGATTGCGTTCTCAATTTCGGGATTGGGAACGGGTAGTGTGAAGAATCTTCGGCGAAAGCCACGTATCATGGTGAGTGATGGATTTTACGAACAAAGGTCACGAAGAAGGGGGATAGACTATGAGAAAGCTAAAAATGAGAAAAAATTTTACTTGATAGGAATCAAGCAAAGAAACCTAAACAAGGTGGACTACTAACTAGCTATTCTATTCCCCGGTTGCGGCGCCAAAAACTTGATAACGCTACATGCGTCGTTCGGGGTCAAAAGAACTTCCTTTTCTTCGAGCAAGTTTTATAACACCCTAGGCAGTGAACCTAATCGTTGTAGTGTAGTATTAGGGTAAGCCACGGGTATTGATATCGTTCTCTAGGGGAATAGGAATGCTAGTGAGAAGTTACTACGCTAAGGTTGGGGTTGAGGGAGATTATTTTTTATCTTTTTATATTTTTTAAGGAAAGGAAAGGTACGAATCTCGGGGTTTGGATTTGGGGGTTGGTATTTCTACCAATTACTCTACTTATCTAATTATCAAATCTAAGGTGTATGTAGTCTATGTCTAATTATTATGTGCTCGTATGATGGTTTAAAGATGTGTTTACTTAGGTTTTATTACTCCTCAATTATCTCCTATTGATGGTTGAATTGTCACGTCCTTATTCTTAATCGCGTTGTGTGTCTAAAGTCGTAGGGTATGTGTTTGTCCCTAACTCTTTGAAACTACCAAAGGGTCTCGTCTACAAAATCTCTAGGAATTATAAACTCTAACTCTAAGGTACTCTTTGGATGGTTTAGCCTACAACTACTCTAGGTGTTATAGTCTAAGGTTCACAAAGATTAATCAAGCATTAACTACACAACGAATGACCTATCGCATTACTAGATCATTAACAATCAAGATAAGAGACAACCAATCAATATTCAATAATTAAGTTTCATATTCCCTAAGCAAACACACAAGTAAATTAGCCGGACATGGAGAACATGCAAGCATACACACAAGTAATTGAAGATATAATTGAATTAATGAAGTAAAACACTTATCTTGATGTAAGATAAGGTTTGGAACCCTAAAATACTGTACAAGACAGCCTTGGTTCGGTTTAGGTTTTTACTCCAAAAGACTACACTCTAAAACTGAAAAATTCGGATGATATATATAAGATTACAATCGCGACGGCGTCACCCTTTGATTTGTGACGCCGTCGGGGTCGCCGTCACTAGGGTTTTGTCTTGGCCACGTTAGTCTTGCGACGGCGTCACCTTATGCTTGTGACGCCGTCCCCGTCAGTCTCTGACGCCGTCTGGATCAAATCTAGGTCGTCTGAGTTCCGACGACCTACTCTTTTAAAGCCTGACACCGTCACTTGAAAATAAGCAATTTGGCTACTGAGCCGTCACAAAAGTGATGCGACGGCGTCACAGGTAACACCTGACGCCGTCCCCTTGTATTTCAGCAGCTTGAGTGTCTCGATTCTTGACTTTGGCCATTTTCTTCGTATATCCGCGCCTTTTCGTCCAAATAAGTGCCATTCCAGCAATTTACATTCGAGAGACCTAAAAAGTGAAAAGGAACGATATTAAGTAATAACGGATACAAAAGTGATCAAATAAGGGCTTAAACGACCCCTCAAAAAGGTACATTTTAAAACCTTATCAGCACCCGAATACACGTAAAGTGTCATAAGATGGGGAACGGTTATAAAGTTTAGTAAAGGGGACCTCGTTTTGGATGGCAGTGGATGGGAGGATGTTTAAGAGATAAGCAACCATGTTAAGTGCTTCCACCCAATAGGAGGGAGGTATGCTAGCTTGAAAGAGCAAAGTGCGTATTAGGTTGTTTATAGTGGGTAACATGCGTTCAGACTTGCCATTTTTGGTGAGGTGTGCGGGCATGAAAACCTAAATTGAATGCCGGTTTTGCGAAATAAATCATGAAAGCGGGTGTTGTCATATTCACCCCCATGGTCACATTGTAAAGCCTTTATATCTACACCAAATTGTTTGTTGACATAAGCACGAAAAACAATAAAATTATCATACAAGTCAGACTTTTTATGCAATGGATAAACCCAAACGAAATGCGAGAAATGATCCAAAAATATAGCATAATATTTAATACCACTTTCACTCGGAATATGAGATGTCCATAAATCCGAGTGGACAATTTCAAAAATAGATGCAACCTTGGACTCCGAAGTATAAAAGGGAAGCTTTATTTGTTTTCCTTATTGACAAGCGTGACACAAAGCGGACAACTTTGATTTATTACATGAAATGAAATTACTAGACTCCAAACGACGAAGCACATCTTCACCGGGATGCCCGAGGCGTCTGTGCCACGTAGTATGACTGAACGAAAGCAAAGCAAAAGGAGGATGCGTGGATGATTGTTGCGTAACCGGGTAAAGATCGCCCGTGCTATCACAACGGAGGAGAAGGCTGCCCGTTTGGTAATCCTTCACAGAAAAACCATAAGCGTCAAACTCAACGGAAACGTCATTATCACGTGTAAATTGACGAACAGAAATTAAATTTTTAATTATGTGTGGGGTGACAAGGATTTGATTTAGGTGTAATGGTTTAGAAGAAGTGTACAATAAGCTATGTCAAGTATGTGTGACCGGTATAGATGTGCCATTTCCCACATACACAGACTGATAAATGCTAGAATTACAAACAGAAGTAAGGATGCCTGTGTTGTCAACTAAATGAGATGAAGCCCCGGTGTCCATGTTCCAAGAGGGATCAGGATGTGTCATCGTTTGAAAAGCTTGAGGGAGCATTGTGGCCTGCGACTGAAAAACACTTGGAACCGGATAAGCAAAGTTGCCTGGCATAAATGGGACACCTCCTGGTTGTGCAAACTGAGTGCTAAAAACAGGTTGTTGCATTGTGGGCTGAACCTGTTGTTGGGCCGTTGTGATCTGGGCCAGTGGTGCTTGTTGTTGGGCAGCCGCAAAATGAGCTTGTGGAGCCTGGTTTACAAAAGGTGTAACATGCTGTTGGGTTGATGTAGACAACTGGGCCTGAGGAGAAAAGCTCTTAAAAGGCTGAGTCATGCCAGACCCACTTTGACAAAACAGATATGGATTAATATACAACATATAATTTACACCAGATTGTGAATAAGATGCATGGGGTTGGCTACTTGGTTTATTCTTATGTGAGGAGTCACGAGGAATATACTTTGACTCGGATGATCTGCTATTCGAGTGCACAATATTTTTTGTCGACCGAAACCGTGAATCATTGTTGCCATGAAGAAACTTGCAACGAGAACCATATGTGCACGAGCCTCGCTGGAAGTTGCGGCATAACTCACCCACTGAATTGTGTACAATACTGATCTTGGGATTATCTGTAGTAGTGGCAACAAGCACTGTAGGTGATGATGAGGTAGTTTGAAGGGACGAGAGCGCATTAGTAAGTTGCGTTATATCACTTTCTTCCAACAAAACCATAGACCGTACATTTTCAAACGTAGGAAGAGGCTCTCGATGTCGAATAATTCGAACAAGTTCGGGAAACTTAGCACGAAGACCATTAATAGCATATGTTACAAGACTTGAATCACTTACCTTGGAGCCTAAATTTGCAAGACGATCGGCCTTTGACTTGAGCTCTTGGAAGTAATCGGTAACAGACAAGTTTCCAATAACCATGTTCCGAATTTCATTGTCCAGTTGAATAATGTGAGCTTCTTTATTGTCATGGAAGAGATCCCTAAGTCGAGACCAAACCTCCCAGGCTGCAGTGGTGTCGTCGATAACCATATCGACTAGTTTAGGAGAGATCGTGGAGTACATCCACATGACGATAAGAGAGTCGTTGGTTCTATGATGTGGGTCAGATTGAGAGGTGCTAGCAGTCGATGGTTTATCGAGATGATGAACAACCTCATAGGTTCGACAAAATCGTTTAAAAAGGTTGCTCCAGGAATTATAGTTTAGTTTATCTAGATCAAGGGGTGAGGGGATACACGCCTTGATGCTAGCGATCGAGTAGGCCTTATCAATCGGTTGTTTGGGTGGTATAGCGTCTCCCGTCATGATGCTTTGACAAGAAGAAAACAAAGCAAAGCTTAAAAAGATAAAAGCGCAATTGGCAGTAGCAAGGGAAGAGCGATAGCAGGCGTGAAAGAAAAGAAAAAAAATTTAGGGTTTAAGTGGAGGATCTTGAGGCTGTTTTACCATATTAAAATTGGGTTAATCCCCTTAATGATTCATTAAGCATCAACGAATATATACAAAGAGTAGCTAGGGAAAACACGGTTTAAGCATTGGGCTAGGCCCATTAATACAACTAGCCAATCAATAATAATGTAACCTAATAATGACCATCGCCATCTCATTTAACCAAATCCTCGTTGTACGTATCATACGTAAGCATTATATAAAATATACAATTGAGCATGAGTGTCTGGAAATTGTCATTATATACTCTCACGAGCCAAAAAAAAAAAGTGATTGGGTTATGCATCAAATGCGTTGCGATCGTCTCTTTCCCCTTTGCCATGTCACGGGGTATGGATTCACAAAGTTCCACAGACCATTAAAGATAGGTCGGATGAAAGTTTTTCCATACTGAAAAAGACGGAAAACGATTTCGAAACCGATGGCTAGTGGCAAATTGGCAAAAAACATAGAATTAAAAGGGTAAACCATGAGAAGCTAAAAAACGTCAAAATCTCATACGCTACCGACTCCTCTCCTTTTGCGGTGGTTGGCAGCCGCCTACGTCAGATCATGTGCTCAGTTGCGGCTGGGGTCCTACCGAAGTGGGTCCCACAATAATATAAGGATAATCATACAAAATAGAAACCTTATCACATAAAAAAAGGCTCACATGAAGCCATCTACGCCTCACACCTTATTATTTAATCCTTATCTTTCTCAATTATTCATTTTCGTTTTTCTTTTGAAGATGACATTTTAAAGGCGACTTTAAGTCCTATATGTACACTTAAAAAGTTGTGTTAAGAAAAATAGTAAGCATCTATTAATATGCAATGTTATTAAATGTTTTTATATGACTTTTGGTGATATAATTTTAATTTGTAAGTTATTGTGTTGGAATTTTAATACATATTTGTATCTCGATTGTCAATATTAAACAGTGTACGCAATCATAATTCTATAAGTCAAGGAGGTTTAATGGTAGTTGGTCGATTTTTGTTTCCACTTGATCGTTCTATTATTAAGTCAATGAACAAAAATACAGGTTTAAAAAAACACTTGTTACTATTGATCAACAGACTATATTCTAGATTTCTAGTTACTATCGCTGTCTCCATCTTACCGTTATTCGGGAAAACCAGCTACTCTCTGGGCCGTCATTGAGTTTTCGAAGGCCTTAGGAGAAAATCAATACTAAAGCTTTCAAAACTTAAAGTAACCAAAAAAGTGTCACCGTTTTATATGATGCATACTGCAAATTAGTTATTTAAACGTTTGACGTATGATCTACTTAAGATATTTTCTCGTCCATCCTTTTTTTCAAGAAAAATATGTATATACATGTAAATAATTGTTAACGAAACAATTTTTTAGACCGTCAAAATTTTTGCGGCTCTAAATGATCGACAGCTTCGCCCACCTTAAAACAACTCTAACTCCCTGCTCTCAGATGAACTTCATAATTTATTCCTAATTAAACAATAAAATTGATATCATAAATTTAACAAATTTTAGTCACAGAGTTAAGTAACTTCTATGTAATCCACGATCTATACTATATATAATAGAAAACGGTCAAATTTTAAAAAATAAAATGTTGAAAGTCAAAAGTGAGATAAATATATTGTGTAATTAATACTATTATTAAAACACTTCATTACTTAAAAGTAAAATAATTTATTCACATTGTACAACCAATTGAAAACATATATATTAAATTTAAAACAACTAATTAAAACACTCTTACTAAAAAGTACAATAAAATTTTCACAATGTACAATTTAAACAAATTATAACATAATTCAAAATATAAAATAATTAAACACACTAATTAATGTTATTTTTAAAACACCATAAAATGAAATTACATGTTAATATACACATTATACAAATTAATAAATCACATAAAGCTTTATACAAGCTAACAAGTTGATGATACATATAGTTTTGAAAATCGGACCAGCCCAACGGGTTCAACCGAAAACCAGTGTCGCCACCGGTTCGGCTAACCAATAAAAGCCATATGAAAACGAACCAGAGAGTACCCGTTAAAACCGATACAAACTGGTGAATCATGTCTCATCGAGATCTATTTTTCGGTTAATCGTCACAAGGTACCCGCCGCCGATATATAAAGGAAAAACCAAAAAGTAAAAAGTGAAAACTTGAAACTAAAAAAAAAGGAAATGTTGAAAACGTATATTTCAAAAAGAAACTATTAATACATATCGAAAACCGGGTTCACCCGGGACGTTTCAAACCCGGTGGGTTGACCCGGTTTAATTTGACCCGTTTTTTACCCAACCCATCGGGTTGACTCGGTTTAAATCGACCCGTTTTTCGACCGGAACGGTTCAACCGGTTGGACCACCCGGGTCGAACCGGGTTTCAAAACATTATGTTTAATCTCCAAATCTTCAAACTTTTACTATTTTTCGTTTATAACCCATTAATTTTTTTTAACACAAAACGATATGTCGTTATAAGATTTCATTTTTATGCACGAGTACCCGTTTTCGTCTGGAATGCATAATATAAAAAAATCATCATGTGTTGACCTCTTAAAGGCTTGTTGAAAAAGGCCCAATTCATGCTATACTTGGCCTTTATAAAAAGCTTATTAAACTATTAAAGTCTTCATCGATACTTGGAAATTATTACACACACAATACGTTTTGGCATATTTTAGATCGCTTGATTATGTGCAACTTCTCACCAAAGAAGAAAAAAAAGAAAAAAAAAAAAAAAAAAATTATACTATCTACTAAGAAAATTCTTTAACATTTTTTCCCATTGAAAACTCGTCCTCATGTTGCACCTCGCTTAAACGCCTTTCAACAAAAAACTAAGGAACACATAAAATTATACCTCCAACTAACTTATTATACTAACAATGCTTGTCTTTTTCCTTTAACTTCAACCCTTTGGGCTACGGATACCGACTCCCATATATATATATATATATATATATATATATATATATATATATATATATATATATATATATATATATATATATATATATATATATAAATTGTGAGTTACAGTATTAGAAATTTTGAAAAGGTTGTTAGTGTATTGGGCCTCTAGAGTCTAGACACATCCACATGTTTCATTTTTTGAAAGTTGCTGAGTCCGTTAAATTTATTGTTAGTGGACCATTGGCTCGACTATATCTTTTCACTTAATGACCCAAAACCATGATTCTAAAAGGCCCAGTAAAGGCCCGAAAAGGCGTGAAGTTTGATCATGCCGGCACATCATACCGCCATACCTTCTTATGCCACATCTTTTTGTAATCTCGATATATATAAAATATGATTTGAATATATAAATATTTTCATATTTTGTGCCACTTTATGCCACGTTTTATAAACGCAAAAGCTTCGCTTTAGCTGAAAAGGCGTGAGGCTTGATCATGCCGTCACGTCACACCTCGCGCTATTTATAAACTTGCCCAAAACTGATGTGATGCGCGTAAAACACTAAAAGTAGTGTAAATATAACCTATTTTTTTTTGTAGGGGTGGCAATCGAGTCGTGTTCGTGTTGACCTGTTCGGGTTGGCGGGTTGGTGAGTTTATATAAACTTTACCCAAACACGACCCATTTATTAATCGTGCCAAGAAACTCAACCCTAACCCAGACCTGCATAACACATATAACCCGTTTGTGACACGTTTAACCTGTTTAAGTAAATAGGTCACCCGATGAATAAGTGTTGGAATCGCTCCTAACTCGTAAATGGAACGACATTGACGGGATTACTATTTCTATCTTTGTTACCTCAAACACATGGGCTTGTTATGTCAATTACCCATAGATATATGTGTTTGGGTATATAAACCCCTCCATACTTCCATGGAGGGGTGAGACTTTGTGTAATCCTTTCACCTTTCATCAATAAAACACACACAAGTTTTCTCCCTTCTCTCTTGTTTCTCTCTCTAACTTGAAGATGAGTTTCTTCCATCTTCCCCGACCTCCCGAATCACCATATCAACCAAATATACGGTCCTAACATTGGTATCAAGAGCAAGGTCGGATTTTTTATCTGTGGTTATTTTTGGTGATGTTTTCTTGTCAAAATTATCTTGTAAATCTGTCAAAGTCTTAACCTTTCATAAAATACTTTGGGTTTAACAGATTTTAACAAGTTGAGTATTCTTTGTGGTCAAAATATTTTATGGGTTAACAAAAAACATGTCATAAACTGCTTTGTAACTGCTTTGGTCACATCAGTTTTTTATTCATTTTTTTACAACTCGTATAACATTTTGTATCAATCCTCGTGAACCTGTTTTGGTCATCTTGTCTTATTCTCATGGTTTAAAGTGGGTCAAAAGTGCACTTTTTATGATTTTCTGGGTAACGTATGAAGCTGAACGGAAAAATATGGTCGAAAAAAGGTCGCCGGAAAAAGTCAACGGGTCAAAACCCTCTTTTTCTACGCATAAGGAGTATCTTCAGAAATATTACGCATAACTGTGAAGTTATGCGTAGGAATTTTTACGCCTATGCTTTTAGGCCTAAGCCTAGGCTTACGCCTAAGCCTGGTTACGCATAAATGACTTACGCTTAAGAAGCTACGCTTAAATGTTACGCATAACTGCTTTGACCAAGAAATGTTTACGCATATACTAAAGTTACGCATAAGGTTTTATTTGCAAGATGTTATGCGTAGAACTGAACCAAAAAGTTACGCGTAAACAAGACCATGACCAACAAAGACAACGAATACCAAATACCATAAACCTCTTCGACATCAGTAATTCATTAACTTCATCAGTCCCGTTGCTACTATAACCTAAGCCATATTCTCAACCAACAACATCAATCTATCCTAACTCATACTCCATCTCATCAATCAAATGAAAAACAAGATAAAAAGTAAAGAATCTCAGTTTATCTCTTTTGAGGCTAAATGTTTCGTCCAAAGATTTACAGCAAAAGAGTAATCATCATCGATCCATTTATTTGAAGCCTTGCTTCTTTTTAAATATCCGACACCCAAGAAAACGAGATATAACAATTATTTGTTATACCCGTATCCTTCTTTCGGTTATCAAAACACGACTGACAACAAAACAAAACATACAAGTCGAACCTACCGTGACCCTCCAAAGGATCATGAAGCCTTCAAAATGGTTTCTTGATTGGGTTTGAGCAGAAAATTGAACATTCATAAGGTACGGTTGTTACTTTTTGTTGGGACTCAGTTGTTGAGATGTTGAATAAGATTGGATGGAGATGTTAACTAAGTCGTTGTTGATGATTGGATGAGATTAGAGATGTTATGTGTGGATTGATTCGGATTGTGATGAGATCTAGATTGTGCTGAGGGGAGAGTCTAAAGTGATGGGGGCGGATATATTGATACGTGAGATTAGGGTTGTGTAGAGTTTTAGGTTTATTAAAAGTAGCATTAAGTGATACTACTTTATACTACGGTTAATGTTTTGGGATAAAATCTGATTTCCTTTACAACTTTCGATGGGCTGATGGATTTTATGGGCTGAATTATATCTTGATTATTTGGGCCGCTGTATGATATATTGGTTTGGGCCGAATCTTTATCAAATCGTGACATATAACTAAACATTCTTGGTGTAGTTTAGTTTTGTGAGACGTTTAAAACTTCAAGACCAATATCATCATTTGCTTGGACCAATAATTAACGAGATGGTTCAAAATGAAAATGTGGTATTTTGGTTACGACAAATTTTCACGAGCATACAATTTTGACAAGAATCGGGAAACCATTATCAAAGTTCATTTTAAACCGTTAATGAATGCTAGTTTTGGGCATTTAACCGCAAGATGTGATTACGGCGAGAATTCACTATTATTTATTTGATGTTGAAGTGGGATATCATGGGTGCGTGTACTTAGTATCTGAAGATATCGGGGTTGGTTGGATGCATGATTCTTCGAGATCCTTGTTCGAGCTTTAACCGTTTCGATTGACAAAGACTTGAGTTATCTAGTTGAACCTGATATAAGGAGTTACGTTGTTGTGCTCACAGCTTATAACTATCACTTTTAAGGAGTTACGTTGTTGTGCTCAAGTGTCACACTTAGGTGTGGATAATTTGAGAAACTATAAGTTTACCTTTTTTCGATCAGGATTCGAAAAAGGGTTCTTCGTCTGACAATAGTGCAAGTTTAAGTCACAAGTTCGGGTTATTTTACTTCAGTCTCAAGTTCGTCATATTGGGTTTTCTCCATCAGTAGTCACTACAAAAAGCCGTCAGAATGATAATGGGGTCGGTAAAGAGTTAGCTGAGAAGAGTATACATGAGTAGAGAAGTTTTTATCAGCAGCTGATTCTCACAAGATATTTATGGTACTTCACACTTGTTCGATTAATTGAACATACATGGTTTCGATGTCTCCAATTTCATCATCAACATACGTGGTGTATGATTCTTATTCGTTGAAAACATCGGGGGGAAGAGAGTATAGGTGTTCCTTGCTTCTTTGATGTTTTTGGATTTTTTTTCGAAAACCCGTTTCCTTTCATGAATTTCTTCAATCAGGGGGAAGAAATGAGACGATTTGTGGTTCAAACGTCTCACTCTGGTGTTATCGTCTCACTTTCACAGAGTTATCGTGTGTGAAGAGTACCTAAATAGGATGTTATGATGCCTCACACACGGTCATTTTATCGAGTACTTGCAGATTAACAGGTAACTACTATTCCGATATACCGCAACATTCAGGGGGAAGTCGTTTCATTTCGTCTTTCGTGATCTGTTTGGTGTGAAGCATTTACATACGTGAGAAGATCTTGTTGATTTCTTGCATGTTACCCCCGAACGGATTTTCCGCAACAAGTCAGATTTACCTTGTGTGGTTTACTGCTCATCTACAAATTCCGCTGCGTACTGAAAACTTCAAAAGTTAGAGGAAATGTTCACTACATCAAAGTTTTGAATCTGCTGAAGACAGTTGTCAGTTTGGGGGGAAGCTGATTCAGAAACTTCGCCAAAAAGGAGTGTACGGAGAAGCTGCTAAAGACATGCAGCATGAATTGGGGGGAAGTTAATCCAATTTATGCATATTACATCATTTGCCTACAAGTGAAGAAAACGGTTCTCAAGTCAAGGTACCAGAAGAAGACAAAGAGCGTAACCTTTCATCATCCTCAGCACTTGAAGAGCTTATGAAGACCTTTCTTTATTTGTTTTCTATATTTGTAGTAAATGTTGTAAGTAATCCCTTATGTCGTCCCATTGGGGGAAGATTGTTGGAATCGCTCCTAACTCGTAAATGGAACGACATTGACGGGATTACTATTTCTATCTTTGTTACCTCAAACAAATGGGCTTGTTATGTCAATTACCCATAGATGTATGTGTTTGGGTATATAAACCCCTCCATACTTCCATGGAGGGGTGAGACTTTGTGTAATCCTTTCACCTTTCATCAATAAAACACACACAAGTTTTCTCCCTTCTCTCTTGTTTCTCTCTCTAACTTGAAGATGAGTTTCTTCCATCTTCCCCGACCTCCCGAATCACCATATCAACCAAATATACGGTCCTAACAATAAGGTTGGTGGTTTGTCAATTGAATTAGTTTAAATGCAAAAATGATATAAGGATTTAGAAAAATGATAAAAATTACATATAAATAATTATTCGACAATATCAATGATATCTGAGTCGTAATTCACTCATATTAAGTAAATAACAAATTAACCAGCTGCCTTAGCGCAGTTGGCCACCCGGGTTCCTTAGGGAGCTTGGGGGAGGGGTTTTCCCCGGGTTCGAGCCTCGCAAGGGGTACAAATGGAACCAGGGGTTTCCTCTTCAGTGAGACACGGTGAGTTCTAGGATCAGCTGACCGCTAGTGGTTCGATGCCCGGGATCTGGCCAGCATGGAGGGTTTCGGGGGTCGGATTCATATCGAGTTGCCTTTCTAAAAAAAAAAAAAAAAAAAAAACATACATTTAATCCTAATCTACCATAAGACATATTTTATTTTTAAAGGCTTATATACTTAAACGGGTTAACGAGTTGACATGTTTAATACATACTCAACCCAAACACGACTCGTTATTAAACGGGTCAGACGGGTTGACCTGTTTTTTTACCCCCAACATGTTTATCCTCAACCCAAACCCGTTTAACTTCGTGTGGGGTTCATGTTATTTATCGTGTCGTGTCGAGAATTATCACCCCTAAGTTTTTGGTGTTCTTCAAAAAGAATATAATAATAGACGTGCAGCGAGCGCAATTTTTTAGTAGAGGTTTTTTGTAATCTTGTTTGTCTTTAGAATAGAATAGATTGTGCTAATATTGTCCGTTGTAAGGAAAAAAATGAAAGGAAAGTGATTGTCTATCTGGCGACCTCATAGCAAAATATAAATATTGGAATTGCTTACAATTATCCGTAACAAGGGTAATGGTCTACCGCGCTTCACTGCGGACTATATCGAATGCTTTTGTTTCTCCATTTTGTTTTCGTTTGATAGTATAAGAAAATGCTTACTCACATGACACTTGTTATATCTAATTCTTATAATAACGAAAAGTTAAATCATTTTAATGTATATGAAGTATAACTTGGGCATGCTTAACAACTTAAATGATATTAGTAATTCTAAATAAATATCAAGTTTACATATATCAAAAGAATGTCATATACGTTAAAATTAAAAACTAGTTAGTGAAAGTGTATAAAGCATTTAAAAGTGGAAATTATCTAATGGAGTTGCAAAAATTTCATTCAAATATAAGCTTGCAAGATTCTAATACTTAGAATCTTGCAAGATTCTAATACTTAGAACCAAATTTCTTATACTTAGAACCAAATTTCTTATCACTTGGATCAAATGCAGTTGTTGTTCACAATCTCACCCCAATTTATGTAACCTACATCATTATTGGCGTACAAACATTTACCATAGTAAATGATTGTAAATTCTAAGATCGTACGTGATTTAAAAGCAATGTAGTATCGGGCTTGTTTTATTCGGTATTTGACGTCATATTTATCGGTATAACGAATGTGCTGAACAAAGTTTCCAGCCCGCGCGTTGCAGCGGAGTGTTAGCACACGATAGTGTTGTGCCAGTTAGATCTGTAAATGATAATATTGTAACACCAAACACATTATCTAGAGTGAAATCTATTGATCCTATCTTGCTCGATGTATTGAAATGGAATTAGAATATACACTTCTTCTTATTTTCGATCGCAAGTATTTTCGCTGATACTTTTTTCCTTGTTGAGGATCGGGTGTTTCGAGCATCTTAAACAATCTGTGACATTAATGTCCTGTGATATCATCAGCACGTGGAGTGAAGAAATTAGATATTTTGTTGTTCCATCCAAAACAACGGCTTTGAAGTTGTGCATGTATGCTCAGAACCAGTATTCATAATGGGAGCATCATTTTTTTCCAGCAATATGTCACTTGATTTGTTAGGAGTTTACCTCTACACAGGCTCTTGCTAGGGTCCATGATCTACGCATTCTCAGACATCATTATCGTTCCTGACATTGCCCGTACATTCGATGCATCACGTGTAATACCAATATCTTGATCTGTTAACAGTAAGTATGGTTGCTTCACAAGTGAACCTGACACCCTGTAACAATAAGCAAACCTAAGTATTGTCTAAAATATAATACCAAACACCCCTTAATACTTTTTGACTAAACAACCAAAATAGAAATAATAATGCGATATAAGTTTAAGGTTCCTTTGTTTCATAATATCTGACCTTGTAGCTCTATAGGGTTTGTTGAAGCAACAACGCCAAAGAATACCGGTTTCTCATCTTCTCTTTCTCTCGATCCTCAAAGCAGTATTTACATACTGCAAGTGGCAGGTTAACATTGAGTTCTTTTCCTGTCTGTGTTCCACATTCATATGTAAATAGTCAACTTTAATGCTGTGAAATGTCAGTAAAACATTATCAGGCCATGGCCGATTCTGATGCATTGATACGCGTACAACGCGCGTTTGGGGTCAAAGGAACTTCCTTTTCGTCGAGCAAGTTTTTCAACGCCCTAGGCAGTGAACCTAATCGTTGTAGTGTAGTATTCGGGTAAGCCTAGGGAATTGATATCGTTCTCTAGGGGAATAGGAATGCTAGTGAGAAATTACTACGCTAAGGTTGGGGTTGAGGAAGATTTTTTTTTTTTTTTTTTTTTTTTTTTTTTTTTTTTTTTAGAAAATTGAAATTACGAATATCGGGGTATTGGATTTGGGGCGTTGGTATCTCTACCGATTACTCTACTATTCTAATTATCTAATTAACTAAGCTAAGGTGAGTGTAGTTTATGTATATTGTTGTGTGCTCTTATGATGATTAAAAATGTGTTTACTTAGATGTTATTACTCCCTAGTTATCTCCTATTGATGGTTGAATTGCCACGTCCTTATTCTTAAGGTGTTGTGTTTTCTAAGGTCGTAGGGTATGCGTTTATCCCTAACTCTTTGAAGCTACCTAAGGTTAATGACTACGAAATCTTTATGATTTATAAACTTAACACTAAGGTTATGTTTGGATATTTAGTAAGTATCATGTTTTTAATAAGTATCTAGTTTTTACAAGTTCTCGTCGTTTTCATAAATATGATCACCTTAGTTAACGGTCTTGGGTAAACAAGCCTTAAGGCTTTAGCCATGGCCTTGCCGTGACTTTGGTCTTGACTAACATGGTCTTAAGACTTAGCTTTGACCTTATCCGTAGCCGTGGTCTTGGCTTATGGCCATTAGGCCTCTTGGTTTGCTTTTAGTTGTGACAAAAGTATACTTATGAGACTAAATATAGGGCAGTTTCTGTTTTTGAAAATTAATGGCCTGTTTAAGCGTTTTCAAGGTCCGAGCTTCTTTGCAATTGAAGGAAAATGTCGTTCCGGACAACTTTCGTGTTTTAACTTTTTGATGATTCAGAGCAGAAATATCACTTTTAAAAAGGCAGAACCAAAAACAGCTTCTACAGGGCAGTTTTGGCGTTTAGGTTTCGCTAACTTCTTTTGCCTATAACTTTTGAGTCGTTTGTCCGTTTTGGGTGGTTCAAGTTGCTATGTTTACCTTTTTATCTTGTCTACCATAGTATGTAAGTTAGAAAGTCTATAGGTTACTGATTTTAATGGTCTCAAATGTGTAGAATATGACTAGTTTACTAGTTTGTTACTTTTATGATAATATGTGAATTAAAACAAGTGATTGAGTATATGTACATCATTAATCAACATAGTAACTATATATATATATATATATATATATATATATATATATATATATATATATATATATATATATATATATATATATATATATATATATATATATATATATATAGCATGAAATAGTTAAGATTATGAAAATAAAGATGAGATGATGTTGGTGATAAGTTGCTTACAACTTTTGGCTTTCAATAAGAAAGGAGTAACTTAGTAAGGATAGGACTTTGATTGATCGCTTAAGACTTCGGATTGAGCTAGCTTTCCACACCTTGGCACCCTTACAAACTTGAAGAGTTGGTGATGAAGTACTAAGTGACTTGAGTGGATCTAAACTCAAGAAGATCACTTAAGCTTGCTAGAGATTTGATGTAGTTGCTTGATCTTTGGAACTTCCTTGCATAAACTTGGAGTTTATAGATCAAATGATGGAAGATGTGAATGTTTTAGGGTATTAACTACCAAAATCAGTATGTGAGGGTCTTTAGGATGTATTTTACTTCCTATTTATAGGAGGATAAGTTTGGTTGACCATATATTGGGTTAAATATTAACCATGGTTAAGTTTGGACACTTGTAATGATCTAAATGAACCATGGTTAGGATTTTGCCACCAACATGATGAATCCCCCCCTAAGAGGCGGTCACAACATGTGAATAGGCTTAGAAGATAAGTTTTGGTCTTATATTGAGTTTAGAGTAAGTTTTGGTTCCGTTAAATGCCAATCGTAAGTCGTTAAGCCATAAAACGTAAAACCGGGTATCGTAAAAATATGAAACTTGCAGGAATGGTGAGACTCATCATTGTACTCCATCTAAAAATATAAAATGAGTGATAAGTCTCATTGAGTGCAAAAACGCTGCTTAAAGCTGGAAATACTGGTAAAAAACGCGTAATTCGAAGTTTTTCTGAAAAGAACAAAATTTTAGGGAAGCGACCGTGAATTTATTTAGAGTAGACTAAAATTAGTCTAAAAGTGATATGAGATGTCGAAATGTGGTTTTCGTCATACGCGGGATAACTTAACAGTTATTTGTGAAGTTTAAAAGTTACGCGATTTATGCAAAAATGTAGAACGTACAAGGTTAATTCCTTTATGGTCAAAGGAGGAGGGAAATATGTTTTAATTTTCCAAAAAATGTAAAAGTGTCAAAAACATATTAGAAACACAGTGCAAGAATCGTTATGTCTGGATGTAAGTAAAATTTTTTAAAACGTAAGTTTAGTTTTGTCAGCGCAGGGTTTATTTGGTAACATAAAAATAAATTTTAAAAATTCTCAAATTAATCATGAGTGATCTAAAAATTAATCTGATGTGAGTAAAATTATCAGAGTTGATTTTCGTGAAGCGCTTGATGTTTAAACGGTGGACCGACCAAAATGAAACTTTATAACGACGTCTTCTTAATAACTTTTGCGAAGATGATCTAACGATTGTCGAATTCTCAGGGTATTACTAAAATAATTTATCTTACGGATGAATAGTGAAAATGAATAGTAGATGTGAATAGTAAAAGTGAATAGTAATTTCTCGAAAATGAAAAATAGCCGGAAGATGCGGGTGGTTACAGTCTCCCCCCGTTGGAGAAATCACGTCCTCGTGATTTAATTGTTACTTGATGATGATGCTCATTTAAAAAGGTGTGGGTACAGTTTTGGTGTTTACTAAGTTTCCATTGGCTAATTCAATACTATAGTGAGTATCCATAGTGGTTGGTGCCATATTAAGTAAAGGTGCAATTGTGGAATATATAAAGCTCATTTCAGCAACGGAATCGAATAAGACCCTAACAAGAAGGTTATTGAGTGAAAACGTACCCGTGACTACGTTCGGGTCTTGTTGAGGTTCACCGTTGCCCATAACATAGGCTCTACCACGAGCACCTCCGTCTTGTTAGCCACAGTTTTGAGGGCAATTATCTCTGTAGTGCCCTTTTTCTCCACACCCGAAGCATGAAACTATTGGCTTTGTATTACTTCCGGTAGCCATGGCATCGCTTTTACAGTCTTTAGTAGAATGTCCTAGTTTTTGACACTTGCTGCACATGGCTGGGCAGGGACCCATATGATGATAGTTGCATTTATTGCACTGTGGGTAGGTTCCACCATAATTGCCTCTAGCTGGTGCTCCAACATAAGCCGTTGAGGCTTCTTGTCTTGTGTTTTGTTGCTGATGGTATTGGGTGTTGCGGTTTTGGTTGTTGGAAGTATTTCTTTGGTTGTTATCCCATTGTTGTTTGTTGATGTTATTGTTGTTGGTATTGTCGTTGTTGTTACTGTAGTTGGTGTTGTTGGTGGTAGTGTTGCTATTGAGATTCTGTCCCTGGATAGCCCCTGCTCGAACCGCTTGATCCATGAGATTTCGAGACATTCGCATAGCATCATCAAGTGACTTTGGATCAAACGATGTCACGTTTCCCTGAATGATAGGCGTAAGTCCCCAGATATATCTCTCTAACAGCTTTATAGTTGTTGGAACCATTGATGGACATAGTATCGCCAATTCTTGAAATCGGCGATTGTAAGTTGCGATGTCAACACCTTTGAGTACGTGGTTCCAGTTTTCCACTTCCAACTTCTGTACTTCACTACGAGGGCAATACTCCTTGATCATTAAACCCTTTAGAGCAACCCAAGAGATTTTATAAGCATTTGTGATGCCCATTGGTTGAGCAATTGCATTCCACCATGATAATGCATGATCTAGTAGTGTACAAGTGGCATATTGAACTTTGTTACTTTCAGTGCATTTAATGATTGAGAATACAGACTCCATTCTTTCAAACCAGCGAGTTAAACCCACGGCTCCTTCTGAACCCTTGAAGTTTGTGGGTTTGCAACTCATAAATTCTTTGTATGAGCAACCTCTAGTTGCATTAGCTGCGGCAAGCCTAGCAGCTTCAGCGGCTGCGGCGGTTTCAGCGGCTGCGGTGGTTTCAGCGGCAGTGGCGGCTTCAGCGGCAGCGGCAGTTTCAGCGGCAGCGGTTGCTCGTTCAGCGTTAATTGCCGCATTCACTCGTTTAGTAATCATTCGCTCAATAGCAGCTGGAGTCATTGATTGAAGTGCTTTTGCTTTCTTTGGCGGCATGATTCTATTATATAAAAGATATTTCGTAAGTGGAGAGTTGGTAAAATAAGCACGATTTTTTTGACTGGAACGATAGGATAATAACGTTGGAGGTTTAAATCATAACACACGATAGCATAAAACAATAGTTTTATTCATATGACGTTGATTGATTTGCAAAATCGAAACCTATTATAAATTTCTTCAAAATTTACTAACTGAAACTTTCAGTTTAGTAATTACAACGTTTTACTACCGTTAGCTATTACATGGATTACATTGATTTTTCTAACTGAGTCTAATCAGTTTAGAAGTACAAAAGATAAATAGTATTATCACACTAGTCTATTTTAGGTTTAGAATATCCTAGTAACTCTGGTTGATTGGCAACTTCTTGGTTTAGTGTGTCATGAAGGAATGCGTTGATTAGATCTGAGATGCTATAGTGCTCATGCTGACATTCTTGTTGAATCAATGGTAGTCGTGGTACTATCCACAATGAATGGTCCAACTCATCACATGTAGGGATGAAAAATGGAAATGGTGGTGGTGGTGATGGAAAAGTAGTAGTTTCTTGAGACGAGGTTAATGCTTCAATAAGATAGAAATTATCGTCTGATGATGAAGAGTAGTTCGGAGATGTCGAGGTATAGGTCGGTAACATTAGTGATACATGCGCATTGGTAGATGAAAAAGTTTCCTCAATATCTGAGTCTGACGGGATAATAATGGGGTAGGCGGAAGAAGACATGAAATCTACAATAAGTATTATGATGTTAAAATAATTGTAATGTTTAGGAGAATGCTTTAAATAATTCAAGTGTATATATCAATATACTTATATGTTCATGTTATTATAACATGTCTTGAAAGTCCATAATCGTCTGGAGGATGGAAGGCACGGAGAACGGAAGGCTATAAAATGTTTTTGTTTCTAAAAGTAGTTATAGTTTAAGTCTTAATTTAGACTCATTTCTCTATAACTATGGCTCTGATACCAATCTGTAACACCCCCAATTTCGTGATACGCAACGGAATTCAAACTGGGTATTACTTGATGGCACAATAGTCATAATAATAGAAAACGATCTCTAAAAGAGTCGTTTTAAAAAGGCTTTATCATTCAAATATATCAGAGTTTACAAAATAGGTCCCAGTTGGTTCCATTGATTACAAAACACATCAATATAAAGTTTTTGATGTTTTGTGAATGATAAATTATTTATCTATATAGCCTTCTTGATCTTGCCCTTCCGTGCCAGCTTCCGACATTATGGACCTGAAATACATGCTTAAAAATGTCAACACAAAGGTTGAGTGAGATTCATAGAGTTTGTTAAATGGTTGAACACATTATGTTTGTAGTGTGAGTTATAAATTCACACCAATAGTTTGAAAACAAAACAGTTATTATTCACTAAGCATCATGCAATCAAGGCGTTAACTTGCTCCAAAATTAATTGGTGAAACTGTTTATACGTGCCCCAAGTAGGTAAAATTTGCCTTTTTACCTATTGTACTCAAATATAGTGCGTTTGTTTACCGAACCTTGTCAAATAAACAGGATTCGTCAATCCCGATAGATCTATCCACAATATTCGCGCTCACTTCACTCGTGATTAATGATTCATGATTTAGGGACTTAAGTTTGGCAAATGCGGTAACTTAGTGCAAGTAAAATAATCAGATAAGTATACAGTTTGAAAGCAATGTGTTCGGTTTAAAATAAAGCATGTATCTCCCCCAAGGGTTTGTAAAACAATTAAGTAATAGAAAGTGGGGCTATGAACTCACCAAGAGTTGATGATGTTAAGTACTAACGGATGAGATGGATAAGTCGGAAGACTTCTACGTGCAACCTAAAAATGAAATGTTGCGACTTAAGTTTGGAATAATGTTTAAGGAAACATAAACCATCCTATGTATATTCCTATGTTGATCATGATGTATTCAATTATCATTTGATATTTATAGAAAGATCTTTGATATGTGAAAACGTATTTAGTTTATAGATATCGTACTACCGTTAGGGCCATCATAATTCAGAGGTCATGCAGTAAACGTTCGAGGAGCTAGGACACTTTAAATCGTTAATCCAGCAACTCGTCGATACGTTTTACTCAAATGAAATCCCTCACATGAAGCTCCCTACTTTTGTAGCACTTAGTAGATACAACATATGCTTTAAGTGAAGATTGTTATAACATAAAGTTTATCATGTTTTTAATAAGTATCTAGTTTTTACAAGTTCTCGTCGTTTTCATAAATATGATCACCTTAGTTAACGGTCTTGGGTAAACAAGCCTTAAGGCTTTAGCCATGGCCTTGTCGTGACTTTGGTCTTGACTAACATGGTCTTAAGACTTAGCTTTGACCTTAGCCGTAGCTGTGGTCTTGTCTTATGGCCATTAGGCATCTTGGTTTTCTTTTAGTTGTGACAAAAGTATAGTTATGAGACTAAATATAGGGCAGTTTCTGTTTTTGAAAATTAATGGCCTGTTTAAGCGTTTTCAAGGTCCGAGCTTCTTTAAGATAGAAGGAAAACATCGTTCCGGGAAACTTTCGTGTTTTAACTTTTTGATGATTCGGACCAGAAATACCACTTTTAAAAAGGCAGAACCAAAAACAGCTTCTACATGGCAGTTTTGGCGTTTAGGTTTCGCTAACTTCTTTTGCCTATAACTTTTGACTCGTTTGTCCGTTTTGGGTGATTCAAGTTGCCATGTTTACCTTTTTATCTTGTCTACCATAGTATGTAAGTTAGAAAGTCCATAGGTTACTGATTTTAATGGTCTCAAATGTGTAGAATATGACTAGTTCACTAGTTTGTTACTTTTATGACAATATGTGAATTAAAACAAGTGATTGAGTATATGTACATCATGAATCAACATAGTAACTATATATATAGCATGAAATAGTTAATATTATGAAAATAAAGATGAGATGATGGTGGTGATAAGTTGCTTACAACGTTTGGCTTTCAATAAGAAAGGAGTAACTTAGTAAGGATATGACTTTGATTGATCGCTTAAGACTTCGGATTGAGCTAGCTTTCCACACCTTGGCATCCTTGCAAACTTGAAAAGTTGGTGATGAAGTACTAAGTGAATTGAGTGGATCTAAACTCAAGAAGATCACTTAAACTTGCTAGAGATTTGATGTAGTAGCTTGATCTTTGGAACTTCCTTGCATAAACTTGGAGTTTATAGATCAAATGATGGAAGATGTGAATGTTTTAGGGTATGAACGACCAAAATCAGTATGTGAAGGTCTTTAGGATGTATTTTACTTCCTATTTATAGGAGGGTAAGTTTGGTTAACCATATATTGGGTTAAATATTAACCATGGTTAAGTTAGGACACTTGTAATGATCTAAATGAACCATGGTTAGGATTTTGCCACTAACATGATGACTCCCCCTCCTAAAAGGCAGTCACAACAAGTGAGTAGTCTTAGAAGATAAGTTTTGGTCTTATATTGAGTTTAGAGTAAGTTTTGTTTCCGTTAAATGCCAATCGTAAGTCGTTAAGCCATAAAACGTAAAATCAGGTATCGTAAAAATACGAAACTTACAGGAATTATGAGACTCATCATTGTACTCCATCTAAAAATATAAAATGAGTGATAAGTCTCATTGAGTGCGAAAACGCTGCTTAAAGCTGGAAATACGGGTCAAAAACGCGTAATTCGCAGTTTTTCAGAAAAGAACAAAATTTCAGGGAAACGACCGTTAATTTATTTTGAGTAGACTAAAATTAGTCTAAAAGTGATACGAGATGTCGAAATGTGGTTTTTGTCATACGCGGGATTACTTAACAGTTATTTGTGAAGTTTAAAAGTTACGCGATTTATGCAAAAATGTAGAACGTACAAGGTTAATTCCTTTATGGTCAAAGGAGGAGGAAAATATGTTTGACTTTTCGTGAAAAACATATTAGAAACACAATGCAGGAATCGTTAAGTCTGGATGTAAGTAAATTGTTTAAAACGTAAGTTTAGTTTTGTCAGCGCAGGGTTTATTTGGTAACATAAAAATGAATTTTAAAAATTCTCAAATTAATCATGAGTGATCTAAAAATTAATCTGATGTGAGGAAAATTATCAGAGTTGATTTTTGTTAAGCGCGTGATGTTTAAACGGTGGACCGACCAAAATGAAACTTTATAACGATGTTTTCTTAATAAATTTTGCGAAGATGATCTAACGATTGTCGAATTCTCAGGGTATTACTAAAATAATTTATTTTACGAGAATGTGAAATAAACATTTTACGGATGAATAGTGAAAATGAATAGAAATGTGAATAGTAAAAGTGAATAGTAATTTCTTGAAAGTGAAAAATAGCCAGAAGATGCGGGTGGTTACATACAATATGCGATGGCGTCACTATTTAATTGTGACGCCGTCAGGTCACCGCCTTTAGGGTTTCGTCTTGGCCACGTCAACTTTGTGACGGTGTCACTTTATGCTTGTGACGCCGTCGGCTTCAACCTTTGACGCCGTTGGGATCCAAATCTAGGTCGTCTGAGTTGCGACGCCCTACTCTTTTAAACCTGATGCCGTCACTTGTAAAATAGCAATTTGCTCTCTGAGTCGTCTCAAGATGTGTCGCGATGATGTCGCATTTAAGCCATGACGCCGTCCCCTTCAATTCCAGCAGCTTGAGTGTCTCGATTATTGACTTTGGCCATTTTCTTCGTATAGCCGCGCCTTTTCGTCAGAATAAGTGTCATTCCAGCAATTTGCCTTCAAGAGACCTAAAGAGTGAAAAGGAACGAAATTAAGTAGTAACGGATACAAAAGTGATCAATTAAGGGCTTAAATGACCCCTCAAAAGTGTACGTTTTAAATCCTTATCATGCATGCTACTTACTTGGCCAGAGACTGTTCAATTCCTAGGATATCCATATTCAAGTAGTAGGGAGTTGTCGGTGTGCCAGATAACTGTAAGTTTGTAATGTCAATGACAAACTCTATAAACACATACTTCTTTCATTGAGAAAATGTTCCTTAACTACATTGAATATTAAGCAAACGCCTCTGTACCGCGACACTCTACATGAGCTTACAAAAATAATCATGGGACTCTCCACCCTTTCAATCAAACGCATGTCAAACTCTCGAGCCATGTCATCTCACATTGTAAATTCAGTGATATTTTCAGTGTTTCACGTGACAAATTTAGTAGACAAAAAAGCAAAAATAAGTTTCTCATTTTATACTGAAAATTTGCCAAGTTCACGAAACCACTTATTCCAAATTTTCAATGTCAATTTTTTTTCGAACAGTTTTCCTTTTACATGGATCTCCAGAAATAAGTACTTTCCAACTAATCTAACACACCTATATAATTTGTGAACATAAAGCAGAATTAGGATATGCTTTTCGTTTACAAATAAAGAAGAATATAGCCATGCGTTACCTATTAGAAGAGGGTGATGAAATTTACCCTGTTTTTCTGGCTGAGTTATCCTGAAATCAAGCTGATTATATGAAACAAAAATTTGATAATGGTTTTGGGAGAGCAGTTGCCGATATGTTTTTAAACTTTGTGTGTCTCCCCAACCTAAGACTCATCCTGTTTTCAAGAGTCTGATGCTACTTGTTTGTTGGCTTGCAACTAAAATCTGAAATCATGTACGCTGGACCAAGTTCAAGGATTGAAATAAAGTATTCAACATCATTAACATTCATGTTTGCTTGTATACCATTGCCCTATGCACATTAACACATTTTAACATAGGTACTAACAATTCACATGGGCATTACATATTTAAATTTATTAAACATATGTATCTGTCAAGCAATATACAACAATAGCCAAGCGGTTCTGGCTTGGGGACATTCCATGCTATCCATCTACTATACATTGCGGCTTCTAAGACCATGTGTCGATCCTAAGGATTAAGCTACATAATATTAGTCTGTGTCATTCTAATGACAACATTAAATAGAAATAGTTAGTAAAAAAACAACAATGGCAATAAAAGGCATCAAAAATTGCATAACAAAAAGAATAGCAATCGAGTAACGATTCAAATAATAAAACTATTTGCAATTCTTACCCACAACAAATGCGAGGAATTTTTAATAATTCTATTCTTCACATTATTTGGCGGCCATCATCCCTTTTCTGTTTAAAAACCAATTTTAGTCCTTCGGGAAGTTTTATTTTGGAGAAAGTCCAGGTTGATCTTCTGCAAATTCCGAAAACTAACATTAAGTAAACAAAGATGAACTAAAAAAAGCATAAACCCAAACCTCGCCTCACAAAACAACCCAAAACTAAACATGCACTTTTGTAATCATCATTTGCAAAGCTGCAATTGCAAAACAAACATCAGACAAAGGAATATGAGGCTAATAAGTAAAGAGACTAAAACAACAAAATACCAAAAAGGAGTTTAAACCCAAACTATGAAACAACCATCCACTTAATATTTGTATCATAAAACATACAAAAACTAATCATTCAATAAGTACTTGGAGAACCTGTGACAACAACTAGTAAACGGTTAAAACAAAGCACATACACACCAACAACAATATTGTGCACCACAGATTTAACAAAACGGTTCAACAATAAGTTCCAACATGTTTAGCATTCATTCACATGAACATGATAAAAATTGCAACAAACAAAGCATCAACTATATGTGTAACATTCAATCACACAAAACACTTAAAAGTAAACTTGCCCAATCCCCATTTCTGTAAACTCCAATCACTCAAACATAAGACACCTAATGCACTAACAAACCAAAAAATTGTAACAAACAAAACATCAAATAGTTAAAGTAAATTACATACTTACACCTTCAAAACATAAACCGAATTTCGACACTGAAGATGCATAAACTACAACCACACCTAAGAAGCATAAAAAGATGTTTAAACATACCTGTAAAGGAAACTGCAAAATTCTTTTCGTTAATGGCAAGAAGAAGATTTCTAACCCTAACTGCAAATAAAACATCCAACAGTCAAAGCACATTAGAGGCTTACACCTTCCAAACAACACGCACATTGAAGAAGCATATAAAAAAACTGTTTAAACACACCTGCAACCAAAAACCACTACAAAGGAAGTTTCGAACTTTTTCTCGTGAATAACCCTGATTGTAAAAAAAACATGATAGAGTTGTAGCACATTACATGGTTACACCTTCCAACTCAAAAAATATCTGTAACCTATTCTCACAAATTCTCTTACCCCTGATTACAAACAAAACCCGATACAGTCAAAGTACATTACATGGTTACATGCTTAAAAATACAACCATATCAAAGGCATAAATTAAAAAGGTTGTTCAAACATATAACTACGAACCAAAACAACTCCAAACGAAGCTTCGAAAATCTACTCGTCAATGCCTAAAAGAAAATTGCATGAGAAGATTGATAAACCACCACTTTTAGAAATCCCCAACGAACCTTCCATCTATGTTATATATAGCTAATCATACCGATAATGGAGCATACATGTTAAGCAAAGAACTAACCTAAAAATTAAGTGGTAAGTTATTGGAAAACACACCTATTAATCCAATACACATGTGTTAAACATGTAATTCACCTCCCAAATTAAGTGGCAAATTAATAGAGATCCCACTAAGGAAAAAGAGCACTAATAATTGTTTGATCCTTTCAAGCTGACAGCTCAGCTCGACATGTTTACTGTGTTGGCTCAAGCCGTGGCTCCACAACGCACTCAAGCCGTCGCACTCCCTTAAGGCAATCCTCCAAAAGGCAGCTTCAAAACAGTGTCGGCTCCCCAAAACACATCAATGATGGTTATATAGTATAATGTTTATTTGACAATTGATAAATAAGGTTTATAATATAAAAATTTGTAAAAAGTAAAAGTATATGGTAGTTTTGTAACGTGTTACATAATTTAGGAGTGTTTTGAATTTTCGTTAATAAATTAAATTTTGAAAAAAATTTAGAATAATTTATAAAGTATTAGACAAGTAAGTTTTTTTTTTTTTTTTTTTTAACAAAACATATATCAAAATTCAGGGTAGTTATTGTAAGTTTTTTTCTTTATATATATATTGATATACTTTTGACTAAATCACGGTCATACGTGCATTAAGATAAAAAAAATGAGTCCAATATTAATATACTTTTGACAAAATCACAGTTATACGTATATATTTGTTTATCATAATGCATATATAATGTAGCAGTTATAATATATAGCACAACTCGTCGACTCAGGAGGAGAGGATTTTGGAAGAAAATGGATCACATTAATTTGTCAATCAGTTTGAACATTTTCTTACTCATATTTTCCTTGGTTGAAACATGAGCCATCATCAACATTGTTTGAAAGAATAGCACGACTCATCTAGTCATCTTTATGGATAAGTACGAATGAATGAATGAATGAATAGTGAGTTGTGTGAGACACGAGTATGACGCTTTTTAGCAAAACGAGTTGCTATTGAGATGGTTGTGTGATTAGTCACCAAAGCACTTGCAAAAAGATGGTAGACTCAACTTATCAAGACAATGGCCTTCTTGCTAAAATGTCTTTTTAATGAGTTGACTGGCCTCCACTCTACATGTTTGCATGAGTTTGCATTTGCAATTACCATACTATTCTTTTCATGTATAGTTATGGTATTTTGTCTTTATTTTAGGTAGGATCTTTATGTCACCAGCATGATGATCATTTGTCTATGGTGGTCCAACAATGAATTAAAAATGTTACGTACTAATACTGGTTATGAGAAATGACAAACTAGAGCAATTATTTAACGTGCTCAGGGAACCACGTGATAAATTATACTCTTGTGATTCTTGTCTTTTCACTAGCTATGAAATACGAAGGAAATGATCTTACAAGCGCCAAGAGCTCAGGCTAGGTAGTGAACAAAACGAGCTTGGGGGATTTACATACATCTCTATGTACACATCAATATTTACATATTTTTTCAACACAAGTTTTTAATGTATGATTTATAAAACTATTAAAAAAACATTTAAAAAAATATGTAAATAATGATATGTATACGAAGATTTATGTAAATGCACCTATAAAGAAGAGAATAAACTCAATAACCTAAATAAGAACACAAGTGAATCAAGGAACTAAACGTAAGAAAATAAGGGTGGATTTGGAAGGCTCCTGTCCTCTTAAAGTGGTAGGTAACTTTTGGTTCCATTTTTAGTATACTATTCTCTCTTACTTTGACTCGCTTATCAATATTTAACACGTACCTCACAACACCGTCTATATTTGGTCGAACATAACTATATAGTTTAGCTATCAGTCTATCACTACCATCTCGTTTTGTTTAATGGTCTAACGGTAAATACTTTATCTCAATATTATAGAATTTCATGCAAGGTATTTAAAATTTCTCATTTTACTAGCCAAACAAAATCTCTATTAAAATCAGATCAGTTGATAATCGTTGAATATCACATCCCTGATCCCTCGAACCAAACATCTACAAAGACATATTTTCTTCTTTTTTACATGAAGTTAGGGGTGTTCATCGGTTCGGTTATCGGTTTGTTCGGTTAATTTTTTTTCTGGGTATAACCGAGAACCGAAGGGAACCAAATTCAAATTTAACTAAACCGAACTGAAAACCGAACCGAAAACCGAAAATCAAACCCCAATAACCGAAAACCGAACCGAATAACCAGAACTACCTAAATTTAATAATTTATTTATTTATTTATATATATTTTTTGAAAAAAAAAATAATTTTCAAGCTTAAAAATATTATATATATATATATATATATATATATATATATATATTATAAAAGAGTTTTAATATATATTTTTTAATATAAATATATAAAAAAATATATATTTATTTAATTTCGGTTTTCGGTTCGGTTTTCGATTTGGATTGCTAAAACCACAACTGAACCGAAGACCGAACTTTTATTTCGGTTCGGTTCGGTTTTGGCAATTTCGGTTCGGTTACGAGTTCGATTCGGTTATTTTCGGTTCGGTTCGGTTTCGATTTTCGGTTTATTCGAATATTACCCAACCCATGAACCCCTAGTTGTTCAGTAAAGCCAAATTAGCTTTACCTTCACATAAAATAGGTGTGAATAAGGGATGGTATAGCTATGTTATTCAAATTAAATATCAAACCAAAATATATATATATATATATATAGATAGAGAGAGAGAGATTGAAAACATTTTCTTTTGTGTATTGATTAGGGTTTTGAAAACTAATTTATGGTTATCCTACGCAGATAACAAGGTTGATGGTCACTTATAAAGTACAAAATAATGGTGCATATGGTTTTGAGATATTTTTTGTATGGGGAAATCATCCCTGCAGCAAGCTGTAGATAATCGTACATACTGCAAAAGGTAAAAAATGATGTAAAAAAGGGTTATGTGTTTGTTAGAGTAAAATATAAGGGTGTAAACTGTAACTTTCAAATTACATTTCCTCTTTAATAAAAATAATTTTTCTGCTGCAAACAGCTGGGATGTTAAGCCCTGTATGTATATTAGGCTATACAGTATGTATTCGTCGTCTTTCATTCGTTAATAGTTGTATTAATTGATGGACAATTACGATAACAAACCCGAAGTTTGATCACGAAACGTTAGATCACGAGTTTTATCGAGAACAAGTAACAAACACGAGAGACTACGAAGAACCAAACGATCAATGTTTATTAATAAGAACACAGTTATAAGGAAAGAATAAGAAGCATGCGTGTGTGTTATGAGCATCATATATTCACATCACCCTCGCCTCCTTTTATAAGATGAGAGGGTCGGTTCTCCTATACTAAACCGACTAGGAGACTTGCTTGAGTCCCAAGAAACTTCAAACACATCCTAACAAAGCTAGTCAAAGGAAACTTGTTTAATTCTAGACACATTAAGCTTCCTTATCGACACATACCATAACTAGAATTGCTACTATAGGTTGAGGGGGTCAGTGCTCCTATACTAAAACGACTAGGAGACTTGCTGGAGTCCCAAGTAACCTCAAAAACATCCTAACAAAGCTAGTTAAAGGAAACATCTTTAATTCTAGACACACTAAGCTTCCTAATCGACACATGCCATAACTAGAATTGCTACTACTAACTAAGATTTTCCATCTCAGTGGCAAGACTAGTTAATCTCGTCACCAAGTATTTTCATGAAATACTTTAACTTCGGACCTGGAACCATCTTTGTAAACATGTTAGCTGCATCATCAACCATGCCTCTTGTCGCCACTTTAATCTCTTTACACTATATGATCTCCTTGATGAAGTGATACCTCACGTTGATACGCTTTGTCCTCTCATGAAACATTGAATTATCAAGAGATGAAATGCACCTTAATTATTACAATTCACAGCGAATGACTTCAGGTTTACTCTTAGCTCGATTAGAAGACGTTTAAGCCAAATGTTTTCCTTAATATATTCACTAAGCGCCATATACTCCGCCTATGTAGTAGATAATGCAACAACATGTTGCAGATTCATTTTCCAGCTCATAACACATCCATGTACCATAAAACATACCCTGTTATCGACCTACCCTTGCCAAGGTCTTTAGCATAATCTGCATCCATGAAACCGTCAGCATCTACGTGTTTTGTTTGATCTCTACCATACACTAGACCTACATCAGCAGTGCCCTTTAAATACTTCGAAATCTACTTCACTGCCTGCCAGTGACTTTTACCCGGATTCGACAAATACCTACTCACAATGCTAACAGTGTACGCAATATCTGGTCTAGGGCAAACCATCAAGTACATTAAACTTGGATAGGCTGCTCCTATCCATGACATTAGACTTGGATAGGTTATTTTTCCTTTGGTTAGCGTAAAGGTTGATGTATCTTAGTTTTTGCTTGGTTTTGTTTTGGTTTTCAAGTTGTATGTAGCTAATTGGATCATTTATGGCCTGTCATGAAGGATTTAGTGGTTGTTCATCTAGTTTCTTGAAATTAATGTGGTATCTCAGCCACATTCCATTATACTTAACTGTTTTTTGGAGTAGTATATGTTACCGGGTGGAAGCCCTTTACCCAAAAAAATCAAGTACATTAAAGTACCTACAACATTCATATACGGGACCTTATTCATTTTTCCACATCCCACGGACAATCCTTCAATTATAATATGTCAACATGTGGCTCGGCTATGTCCAAAGGGTTTTATTATTGTCTAATATGCATGCTTGAATGGTTAAATAATATGTCAACATGCGGATCTGATACCACTGTAGGGTTCTAGTATCACCTGCATGGCTAATAAAACAAGCACAACGGAATTAAACTGATAACATGGCCATGCTACCAGAAAACTATAACCAGTTTGATCTCAACCTAGTTAGTGATATAACCTAATCCTAAACACATATGAAGGGTGTTTACAGAAGACTTACTTGTTATCCTGCTCACGTAACCCCTTGAATGAATCTGATACGCGAATTTGCCTTCATTTACTGCTGATCGACCAAGTTAGAGTTTTCGAGAGAAAACCTAACTTTTGGGTTGTGTCAGATATCCACGGATACTGTACAAGTAGAATAGGGCTCGAACCTAAGCAAGTTAGGTGAGATACGAAACACCAAGTAAACCCAAAATCGACTATGGGTCGACTTGGGGGTTGTACGATTGGTTCAAAGGGTTTAATCCCTTTGGATTGACTGATTGGGTATTGAGAGGAGAATGGAGAGTTTTAGGGTTAGTGTATGAGTTATGCGAATCCCTCTAGGTCCTTTTGTATTTATAGGGGATCTACGAAGGATCTAGAATACATGTATATCAAGTATTGGTGTTCCTTTAGGAAACAAACACCCTCCTTCCTTGTGGTTCAGTTGAACGAAACCCAAACAACCCTTAAGGGTTGTTTGTTTTGCTTCTTGTCATTAATTACCCCTTAACATTTATCCCCTGATAAATATTAAGTTTCGGGTAATAACCGTTTATCCCACAAATGAAAATAATGCTGGATTTTCATTTCCATTTCCATCTCATTTCATTTTGTATACTCATTATTTATTTCCGCTTGCTTGTTATGTTTAGTGTGCATTAGTGTGACCCTCCGGCATTTTCGGAAAAGTAAATTGTGAAAGCTTATTGTGTTGTTTGCACAAATAAAATCCTTTCAGGTTCTTCTAGTCTAAAACGACTAAAAGACTTGCTCGAGTCCTATGAAAAATCAAACACATCCTAACAAACCAAGTAAAAAAAAAATGTTTAAACCATGGGATAATATTGGCAATTTTGTTTTCTTTTTAAAGAAATGTGTGTGGGTATATATATTGGTATAAATAGTAGTTAGTGATTATGAAAGAACAAAATACAGTAAGAAATAGTAGCCGGACAGGAAGCTAGGGAGAAAGTGATCGATTATGTGTCACACTAATGTAATAGTAATGACGATCAGTTGTTATGAACACCCTTTGTTCCTATAATACTTCTTTAATTAATATTGAGTCGTGTTTAGTTTAATCTGTTAGCGTTTATCTCTAAATATTTAGCTTTCTAGCTTTAAAAAACTATCAGTATATGATCACATGTCTTATTAGCGGTCATAAAAGATTAGAGCACAAGGTATGCAAGCTACAAATAGCATGTTATTTGTATGTCACATCAACGCCACATCATACATCTCTTAATAACTCATTAATAACTAAAACACTCTCTCTCATAACACACTACTAACATATTATTGGGTACCACAAAAATCCCATTTAAAATGACCACTCACTCACAATAAAAAAAAATAATAATAAAAAAAATAAAGTAACTAACACACACAAGAATGCAAATGGCATGAACCATTGCATTGACTTAAAATCTTTAACTCACGAATGACACGATGCTCCAGTATAATTGACACGCAAATAACATGCGTTTGGCACGTTAAATATTCTCCGTATAGTGTGCTCTTAAAATGTTGATATAGTATTATAGTACCTTACTTCATTCCACGTTGAATTGATGTCGACAGTTCAATATTCCCAGCAGAATTTGTTTTGCACACAAATATATGTTAGTAAAAGAAAAACGTTTTACATTCAACACGTACACCTATCCGTTATCCCATTTGACAACGAATCCAATGAAACCCAGAAGATACTATTTTTAGGGGTTACAGACTACGGAGTAATAATTTTACACTAAAGTAACTTTTTTGATCAACGGTTTACTAAAAATATCAAAGGTTTACCGACCACCTGCCAACCTGCTTGGCTCATGTCGCTATCCATACTCCTTTTAACTTCCATACTATTGATTTTCACCTATAAAAACGTCACTTTGATTCTCACAAGTTCTCATAAACCTCTCTATTTCATCATCAGTTATTTTCACTTAAAGAGTTTAATTTAAGACATACAAAATGTTGCCAAGAAGTAGAACCATGCCATCAAGAATTCATCATGGAGCTGTAAGTTCATTTTCCTACTTGGAATTTTATCATTCACAAAACACATATATATTATTACTTATTATGTATTTTGTGATATTTGTTACTTAGGGTTTGTTTTATGAGTATCAAAATGAAGAATGGGTGTCAACTCTTTAATAATTATTTGGTTAAAAGGTTTGAATTTTAATATTGACAATCATACATAGGTATACTAATACCCTGAATAAAGGTTTTCTCTATCTTAAATGATACCCAATCATATACCCATGCCCATACCCACATCCAAACGAAACGCCCCCTTAGTTCCGTTGGTAATAGCGCCCGTATGAAATTCTTTCTCATATTCACCACTTCATACGCGCTTCTGTATAGTGGCTTATTAATATAACATGTTAAAAACCACTTACAAACACACTTATATTGATAATGATTGGAGAAAAAGTCCCTAGCGCTTATAGATTATTAATAAAATCTTGAGGATCGATTGACCATAAACTTCTACGTGTACAATATGTTCTATGATTATATGATCATCACCATATGTTTTACATTACAGACGCTTTTTGTTAACTATTTCATATAGCTAGCTATACGTATTCAATTCTATTTATTCAAATGCATTTTTATGTGTATATTTATTTAATTACTTTGGTAGGTTGAAGAAAGACATGATTTTATGCATTATTCGCAAGTTGAAGCTAGAACAACTAATGTTCAAACTGAGACCCACGCCATGAACATCGAGGCCAACTATTCAAAGAACTTTGATGATGATGGTCGTATAAAGCGTACCGGTAATATTACTTATCAATTGTAATAACTAGCCCCTTTTAACAGTTCACTATATTTTTCTGATGGCTTGTCATGAACTTTTGTGAACATTAAGGTACCTATTGGACGGCGTCTTCACATATAATCACTGCGGTGATAGGGTCAGGAGTACTATCGTTGGCATGGGCTGTTGGGCAGCTCGGTTGGATTGCTGGACCAACTATAATGATCCTCTTTGCTTTGGTCATTTTCTACACTTCTAATTTGCTAGCACAATGTTATAGGTCCGGTGACCCTGTCACCGGGCCAAGAAGCTATACCTACATGGACGCTGTCAAGGCTCATTTAGGTACAAATCCACCAATATAACATTATATATGACACTAAGTATTGAAATATAATCGTGTATCTTATTGCTGTGTTTTACTTGCAGGAGGGAAAAAAGTGAAAATATGTGGCATGATACAATACATCAATTTATTTGGAGTTGCCATTGGCTACACTATTGCAGCATCAGTGAGCATGCTGTAAGCCATTAATCCGTATTTATTTAGTTTAATGACCTTCATTGCATTTTTCAAAAGTACTAACTAGTGATACTAAAATGTTAGTTATGTCAGTTTCTTAAACCCCTGATTTTCAATGGTATTCAAGATGAGCCTACATGGTCATATGGTGACACAAACGTCAAATGAAACAACACATTTGTGACATTGAAATTTATATGTCTCTAATTTGTTTTAACGACAAATTTCATTAAAATCTTCTAGTAAGGTACAAGAGAAATATGGTCACAAAAGTTTAGTACATGAAGAAATCGGATTACAAATAATAATACCAAGTATGTGAAAGACCTTTAACATCTTCCAAAAGAGTATCCTTACTAGTATAACTTGAAGTATATATTGTATAACTGTCTTGAGTAAAAACATTTCTGCAGGGCGATTAAAAGATCAAATTGCTTTCACAAAAGTCATGGAAAGGACCCATGTCACATGTCAAGCAATGGGTACATGATAACGTTTGGTGTCATCGAAATGCTTTTTTCTCAAATCCCAGATTTCGACCAAGTGTGGTGGCTGTCTATCGTTGCTGCTATTATGTCGTTCACTTACTCTTTTATCGGTCTTGCACTTGGGATTGCGGAAACAGCAGGTTTGTGTACAAGTGGAACTAAAAAGATCTTTAATTATTTTATTATGATTGCGATATGGTACATTTGTCTAGTATGTACGTGGCTTATAGCTCTTTGGCATAAGAATTCAAATTAAACACAACTTTATATTATTACAAAAAGATAAGAATTTTCTCTATACTTTATCATGTCCCCTCATTTATACACAAGGCATATAAAGTAACTTTTTAAGTTGATAAAAAGTTTGGTAAAGAAGAGGGTGGACATTTTGGTTCATTGTAACTATCAGAAGATCAATCATTGATGTCCTAAAAGTAATGCAAAGCTAATCTTGTATTTATTTTGTAGTAGAGAAATTGTAAGTTTGTAACCAACCACGTAAAGAACTTAAGATCCTTTACGAAATAGTAATTCAGAACGAAGTATTTTAAAATACTAGATTTCTTAGGTATATCTTTATATCGATCTATAAAAGAGGAAAGAACTTATTATGATCATTATGAGAAATGATAGGAATGCTTAAAAACATGTCTAATTATATTCCTAAAACTGTGTGTCAACAGTTTATTGGTTGTAGCAGCCGGGCTTACTCTTTCACAAACCAATAAATTGTTGTCACACAGTTTTAGCCATATAATTAGTCATCTTTTTAGGCATCCCTATCATTTCTCTTAAGAAATCAGAACGAAGTATTTTAAGATACTAGAACTCTTAGGTATATCTTTATATCAATCTATAAAAGATATATGGATCGTAAGGTTTACGACATGAATCTATGTGGATTTTGTAGAACATAAGGAAATCAGAGGTAGCTTGACTGGGATAAGCATAGGAACAGAAACTAGTGCTGGTACCGTTACTCCCACCCAAAAGTTATGGAGGAGCTTTCAAGCATTGGGAGCTATTGCTTTTTCATATTCTTATTCCATCATCCTTATTGAAATTCAGGTAAAAACTTTATACCAAACACATTTATCATTATTTTTGTTTATTCTGTTGAGTATTCAAGATTATATATATGTACATGGAACAAGATACTTGATACACAGTATGTGATGCTTGTGACATTTTGTAGGATACAATTAAATCACCTCCAGCTGAATACAAGACAATGAAAAAGGCAACTTGTCTTAGCATTTTTGTCACAACAACATTTTATATGCTCTGTGGGTGTATGGGCTATGCTGCTTTTGGAGATGAGGCCCCGGGGAACCTTCTAACTGGTTTTGGGTTTTATAATCCGTATTGGCTACTTGACATAGCAAATGTCGCCATTGTGGTGCATCTCGTTGGTGCTTATCAGGTACCAAAAGAAATGATTGCCTTTTAATAAAATAAAAGAGTCAAATGCAATGCTTAAAAAAATTAGCAAAGACATGTCTCGTTACCAATTACTGACAAGTTATGCAATTAGGTTTATTGCCAACCGTTATTTGCATTTGTGGAGAAATGGTGTGCAAAAAGATGGTCCAAGAGTGATTTTGTGACAGCAGAATACGACCTTCCAATACCCTTTTATGGGGTTTATCAAGTGAACTTTTTTCGTCTTGTTTGGAGGACTATTTTTGTGATGATTACCACACTCATAGCCATGCTCTTGCCTTTCTTCAATGACGTGGTAGGATTGCTAGGAGCCGTAGGGTTTTGGCCATTGACCGTATACTTCCCTATTGAAATGTATATGTCTCAAAAGAAGATAAAAAGATGGAGCAGCCAATGGATCGTGTTTCAGTTACTTAGTCTTGGATGCCTCTTGGTTTCTGTAGCTGCGGCTGTTGGATCAGTAGCTGGGGTCGTTCTTGATCTCAAAACTTACAAGCCATTCAAGACTAGTTACTAAGTAGCATATTGGTTTTCTCGGTATTTATAAACAGTTCTATGTATTTCTTGTACGCTACTCTTTTTTTCGAGCAGATGTCGAAATTTATGTAAGACATCTGATATAGTTTAGTATTGTACGTGTAGATTGAATCATGGTACAAGATAGTAGATCAATATATCAACAATGGAACCTTCAAATTGTGGCCACGATAGCACTTACTTCATGTTTAGACATATTGGTTTCATTTCTCGTATGTAGAGACATAACTTGAATCAGCACAAATTAACAAGTTAATTAAAACAGTGAACGTGTTAGAATGATTGCTAAGTCTTATCAGCCAATTATGTTTGACACAAATTTATCCAAGATAAGTGGAGTTGCATCTAACACATTACAAATGTAGTATAAAAGTAGTACAATAGGTGGGATTAATCCATTTGACAAGTGATCATATATATAGTTAACAAGTTGCCTATAATGGCTATAAGATAATAGATATGAGCAGCTTTAACTCTAGTTAATATGTTGAAATTTCGTACTGAATTAGATATCATGATGTGGCCATTAGTTAAAACCTAGTAACTGAGGTTGTATAACTTGTATCAGGTGGGATGAATTAGTATATATGAAGTATTGACTTGCAGAAATGATCATGTATAAATTGAATCATGATCCATTTTAATACTCATCCTAAGTGGCATACAAAGTGGCTAATCATAGTCACCAAGAAATGATTATTGTGTGAGTAAATGGAGTCTTCCATTTTAATATCCCTTTCAAGTTTTAACAGAAAACCAACTGGATCCACATATATGGTTAAGAAGCTTTTTAAAGGAATATCATTTTCTAATTCTGTTATTTTTAACTTTTTATTAAAACGTTTGCAGAAGCAAAGGGGCTAACAAAAATTTTCTTTCATAGGATAATAAATAGGCTCCACAGCACAACAATTTTACTGATAAAAAATGATCGAAATTTTACATCTCAGAAACAATGACATGTTATCAAATAGCTATTAACACACCGAGCGAGCCTGTAACGTAAACCAACTTGGCTGTTTCATGTTTTGGATTTAGAGGATTTCTTCGACTGTGATGCTGCGGCTTTTACAAGAGTAGTAGGCTTAATAGCACTCTTTGGATTCAAAAGCCTTTCGTATTTTAAACACGGCCCAAGCTGTCCCTATCGCGTGCCCAGCTGCATTCATCCCTTCATTTATCAAGGGTTTTTTTTTAACAACAAAATTTTATAAAAAGCTAGCGAGAAGCTAGAAAAGAACAAATTAGAGGATTACAAAAGGGATCAATGGGATTTGAAGCCAATTGTTCCAAGAAATATTAGCTTTCCTATTCCTATTTGTGTACCACAAAAATGAAATGTCCATAATCTTGTCAAATATCTCGTTTCGGGCCATAGGATGACTGTTGAATATGAGGTGGTTTCGAAAGCTCCATAAAGACCACAACACCACACCAAAGATAGCTTGAAGCATCAATTTCCTATCGTTATGAATATGCAACTAATCAACATATGCATATACATCCTCAAGAGACGAAGGAGTTGGGTAAGGCAAATCCATCCATGAGAAAACTTTAAGCCAAACACATGTTGCAAAAGAACCAGTCCATAACGAATGTTGTATAGTTTCTTGAGAAGATCCCTAACTTTCGTTTTGCCTAGAAGGCATTATGCATAGATCTTTCCCATTTCTGAAAATTTTCGCCCTTCAAAACCACTTGACAGAAATTCATTCCAGGATGATCAGAAGGATAAAGATAATAAGATGAAGGGTATGTTTGGCAAAAATAGATTGTGTTGTTGTTGATGCTGGTGTTGTTGTTGAAAAAGGTTATAAAAAGAGATTATTTTATAAGCTACATGAAGTAACCTTTTATTTTCAGAGATTATGGAAAATTATTTTTTTAATAATCTCTTATACGCTCTTGCTGTCAAACAAAGATTATTTTTTAAGTAGTTAATTTAAAAATAATAATAATAATAATCTTAAGCCTCAATAATCTTCCAAAATCTCTGCTGCCAAATATACCCGAAGTATCACTATCCTTCATATCACCAGCCTTTGTATCTTTCGGTTTATCATCATAACAAACCATTATGGTTATATAATAGCAAAATCATAATAATAATATCAATAAGCAAAGAAAGATCCCTGCCCTGATGCCATGCCATAAAGGATATTATGAGAATGGTTTATGTCTTTCTCATTCCAATGGTTAAATATGTATACAAACAAGGCTCTAACAAAGTTCCTAATTCAGAGCAACTCAATAAGTACATAAAAATCACAAAAATATTCTAATTAAATACAAAGATACATAACAATATACAACTATACATTTTGTGCTTTGAAGGATATTGTGAGAATGCTTTTTGTCTTTCTTATTCCAATGGGTAAATAGAGTTGAATTCAATATAAACCCAATATTCTCTATATATCTAACGAGTCAATTCTAGTTATTCATTTTTTTATCAAGTTTAAAAGAAATCACTTTCCACTGTTTTATCGAAAATAAAATATCTTGCAAATGGTGCATCATTAAGCAACAAAATATACACCATAACGACGAGAATATTGTTATCTTTTAGTAGACGGACACTTTAATATACTTTCAACGAAGTTTTTTTCTATTTTGGTTTTAGTGTTAAAATTTGCGTCTTTTTCAGAAAATCACATGTGATTTGTATATTAGGAATCACATATTGTTTGTATGTCAGGAATCACCTGTGATTTCACAAATCACGTGATTCATAAAATCACATGTGATTTTAAAATAACAAATCAAATGTGATTTTGGACATAACTTTTCCACACTCACAAAAAAAAAGTCGAAAAAAAAATCGTCGAAAGTATATAATTCTTTTCGCGTAACGATTAACGGTTTTTGAGATATTTAATAATTTAAAAAAATGATGAAAGTGATTTTTTTTGTCTTGATAAAAAAATGAGTGGCTTGGATTGGTTCTAGGTCTATAAAGAATTTTGGGTCTACACTGAACTTTTCTCTGGGTAAATATGTATACAACAAGGCTCTAACAAAGTTAGTGATGTAAAGAAACTAAATAAGTACATAAGAATCATAAAGATATTCTAATTAAATATTATGATTTTTCTAACTTGTCTCTAGGATACAAGTTAAGCACATCAAAAAATACAGAAAAGTACTCAAAGACCCATACAAAAGTACAAAAAAGTTTATTTTTGTGTAGATTCCTACAAAAAAAGTTTATTTTTGTGTAGATTCCTAAGTCCTTTTTCGTGAGTCCTATAGTACTTTTGGTGTGCTTAACTTGTGCCCCTAAGGCATAAGTTAAAAAAACCCTAAATACAAAGATACACAACAATATACAATTATACACGTTGTGCTTATCTTAATAAAACATATACGTGTAAAAATGGATTTTGGCAGGACCATCGTTACATAGAGTTGAGATCAACGTAGAACTAAAATTATTTAAATATCAAATGAATCAATCTTAGACACTCATTTTTTCATCAAAACTAAAAAAGAAGGAAAAAAATCACTTTTCACCTTGTTTTTAGAATTAAAATATCTTGCAAACGGTAAATTCTCAAGTGAAATAAAAAATATACCATCGCGACGAGTGTTTTTGTATCTTTCAGTAGACGGGCACTTCGATATATTTTCGACGAATTTTTTTTGGTTACGTCTGAAAAAATCACATGTGATTTGTATCACAAATCAAGATTTCCGATATACTTTCGATTTTTTTTCCGTTTTTCTTTTCACTTACGTCTAGAAAAATTACATGTGATTTGTCACAAATCACATGTGATTTCATGAATCAAATAAAAAAGAATTCGTCGAAAGTATATCGAAATGACCGTTTATAAAAAGATGATTTAATTATCGTCGCGATAATGTGATTCGTTTTGCGTAATAATTAACGGTTTGCGAGATATTTAATTTTAAAAAAAATGTAAAAGTTTATTTTATTTGTTTGGATAACAAAATGAATGGCCATGATTGGTTCATTGGATCTTTAGAAAATATTAGATATTGGATCTTTAGAAAATATTGGATCTAACTTTTCTCTCGTTACATATCCATTATTCCATTGAGTTGAGATCAATATAGATCACATATTTCTCATAGATCCAATAAATCAATGTTAGTTATCCATTTTTCATCAAAATTAATAAAAAACTATTTTTCACTTTTAAAAAAAACAAACATATCTTGCAAACGGTAAATGTTCAAGATACTAAAAATACACCATCGCGACGAACATTAAATTATCTTTTTATTCATATGCACTTTTATATACTTTCGACGATTTTTTTTTTTTTTTTTTTTTTTTTTTCACAATTTTCGACGAGAAAAATCACATATGATTTCTAAAAATCACATGGTGATTTTTTAAGGCGGAAATTTTGAAAAAAAATATTAGTCGAAAGTATATAGAAGTCCATATATCTATACAAAGATAATATAATTTTTCTCGCTATAGCATATTTTTTTTCACATAACGATTAACGGTTTGCGAAATATTTATTATATATTTTTTTAAAAGAGTGAATTTTTTATTTGTTTTGATCACAAAATGAATAAAAACGAGGTAAAAACGCCCCCCTCCCCCCCCCCCCCCCCCCGGTTGCGCCGGGGGGGGGGGGGGTTCTGGTGGCTTTTTTAAAAAATGCGTACGTTGTGCTAAACGGAAATATTTTTTAAAGGAAGGGTTTTATGTATTTTTGGGAAACAAAGGTTGCTCTTAGAATGTGGAACCGACTTGAGTGAATTAAGAGTTAAATTTTCTTAGAGCCAGTAGTTTAAGATGTCTCGGGTTTAGCAGGCCAAAATATTAGGCCGAATAGTCCATCAGTGACTTTAGCTTGCTTTTTCCGGCAAACAAATTAAGCAAGGAGCAAGGTAATGGGAAAAAAAATTCAAAACCATATATTCTACATTTAGTATATATACATTGAATAATTCAGGTGTACAATTTAACATGAATTAGTTGCACTTTTATTAAGATCATTGATCGGGTTATTTGGCCGCCCTTCATAAAACAACTTGCATGTTTTTAGAACCTGTAGCTGTCAATCACCATCAAATTCAGACGTATAATAACATAAGTAAAAGAGGGCCTGCATAAGATAGAATCTCAGGATCAGTATATGTATGTTGTGGATATAATGTTGAAAGTTCCAAAAGCTAAAACCATCCCTAAAATAAATAGACTCAAAACATATCTTAGTTGATCTGAAACCATAATTCTTTGAAAATTTTTGAACTAAACTGGAATTATAGCGACGTACCATTTACAACTTCTACTTCTCTCTACTTCTCTCTACGTATCCTCAACACGAACCTTATTATCACATTTTTTCGTAGGAATCTCCATGTCCGAATTTACAGCAAACCTGAGGAGCTCTTGCACACCAAAGCCACTGTTTCACGAAAACAACTGTGTCAAGACTGATTAACCTAATAACATATGAATTTACATGAGTAAAGGAATCCGGTTGCAATGACGTATAAAAAACTAACTTCATTTTATTTCCGTTCCAAGTCTATTTTGCAAATGTGCACCCGTTTTAAGCAACTTTTGAGCCAAATGGCGCAAGATAATCCTCGCTTCTGTTATGCCAACCTCACAGCTGTAGTTAAACACCATGTCCAAACACATATCAGATCATAATTATAACTATTCAAAAACAATCGATACGTAAAGTCACAAAGTTTATTATATTTCTTAAAATCCTATAAAATATCAATCACGCCTAATGGTTTAGTACTTTGTCTATTTCTTTGGTTATAACGTGAATGTCAAAGAAAAGGAACATAGTAAAGGTTCAATTTTTGGCCCCAAGAGTGTATTGAAATGCTTACAATATCGTAAGTTGCTTTATTTAAAAAAAGTTGCATTAAGCACCTAAACCGACATCAATCTCGTAACTCACTTTATTTCAGCGTCATTTAAGCACTTAAACCCACCCACATCAGGTCCCATTTCAGCAATCAAACCCACCAGTTGCGGACCTCATTTCAGCAACAAAAGACACATACTTCATCCCCTATTTCACCACCCAAATACACCCATTTCAGCCCATATTTCATCGTCCAAACCAACCTCTTTTAGCCGCCTTTTCAGCTTAAAAAACCCCTGCCACAGCCCCATTTTAGCCCCCACAACCTGACAACCATTTTGATTACAAACCTAATAGCTTAGTTTTCTATTAAATTGTACAAAAAACTTAAGAAATCTGAAATCCTATGGTTTGTTCATGCATCATAAGTTCAAACAAATAACTAAAGAGGTGGAGGAAAAAAAAAGAAACAAAAAACTTAACGAAAATCCAATTATTTTAAAACTTTCATCAGACACATCGTAGGATATCAGATTTCAACACGCTTTCAAACACAGAACTTGAGCTCCAAAAGCACAAAACAGAAATAGGTGTCGAGTGTAAACATTTAAAAGGTTTCTCATTATACCGGAACACGTATTATGAACACTATTGTAGGGAAATTCAAAACTAAACATAAATTTTCTGATCATTTACCTTTTGCTCTTCATACTGGGAAATGAATGTTATTACATCTATGGCTTTCCTCTTTTCCCTCAACTGTGGCCGCCCGTTCAAAGTATTCGACATTGTGGCAATCCTTGTGTGTCCCACATATGCCTGGAAACCCTTCAAAAATACGAACAATATAAATTTGAATCACGTTTACCATAAAAAAATAATTAAATTTACAGAAGTACGTATAGGAAGAGGAAATATTGAAAGTAAGGAAGAGCGGTAAACCGTCTAAATGATTCAGTCTCGTGTAAACATTTTTGCACTTTGATAAACCACATAAAGTGGCACATAAGTTTGGGAATAAAAAAGCACATCAAAGCGCACAATGGTGCATCATTATCAACCACATTATTGTTCCGACACTTTTTACAATAACGACCATTCTATAAGAGCCTAGGCCAAGTTCCCACACTATCATTTGCTAACAGTATATACGTAACTATAATTCACCATTTACACCTATCGCATGTACCCATTTTTACACTTTGTTGCACCAAAAATAGCAAAAAGTGTACAAAACAATGCATTGTTGTCAGTCACGGAATCGTTCAGACATTTTTTACACTAACACCATTTTATAAGAACCTACAATTGTCTCTTAAATATTAGCACTGCAATCATAGTTATATGGCCGGTAATTCATAATTCAATTTTACAAACTTATTTTTCATGTTTTACAACCAAATCAAATCAAATTCCTTAACCTTAAGAAAACAACACTAACCACGTTTGTTTATTATTAACAAACTAACTAACTATCTAACAACCTTAAAAACACAATATCAAAAAAAAAAAAAAAAAAAAAAAAAAAAAAAAAAAAAAAAAACCCTTTCATATCACAATCCTTAACAACCTTAAACCAACCTTAGAAACAAATACCCTATTAAAACTAACAAATAACAAACATAAAAAAACAAAACAAATATATCATAACATCATTTCATAAGTATAATTTAAATTAACAATATGATAATATTTTTCTAGTAATAAGATTAAAGTGAAAAATAAGTAAAAATAATAAATACCTTGGTTTGAGCTAGAGCAGACAGGGGCGGAGCCATGTAGAGAGTAGTGGGGGGCGATGCCCCCAACCATGCTCTTGTAGAAAGACCAAGTTACTAGGAAAAAACATGTAAAATTAGTGAAAAATGGTTAGTGCCCTCGGCTCAGAATTCATAGTGAAAAATAAAAGGAAAAAGAAGACTTATTGATAACTGTGTAGGTGAAGGAAGTCAGGAACCAACCGTATGTACTGACCAATGGACTTTTGTGGGCTCAATTTTTCATTTTATATATTAAATGTACCCAATAGACTTATAAGTACTTATTCTTTCTACTTGTATATGTTTGAAACTTGAAAGTCCCACCATTATTTCCATTAGCAAAACAATTAATGCCCCTATGCTTGATTAGTTGATTTAACATTCTTTCAAATTTACATTTTAATGTTTTTCGTTAAAATTTTCAATTATTGTGTTGATATTATCAACTTGTATTATGACATATTTGATTGCAAGTGCAGTAAAACCATTTGAGCAACGTTTGGTTTGTCGTATAAGCACAATCACACAGACAATTCTTTATTAAACCCACTTATTTTTGTACTAAACAGTCAAAATAACCTACGTTAACTAGGTTAAATGTATAGGCACATGCATATCTTACTAGTGTTAATTGACTTGAATTTGAGTGATTTGCACTTAACTAAACCCGACCCGACTTGTTTTGAGTTACACGAAAAATACCCTATGCTCGCCTTTTTTTCATTGTTGACCGCCCCCCATGATTACATTTCCTGGCTCCGCCACTGAGAGCAGATGAAGGTCGGCTACAGAGTGAAGATACGTTTAAGAACTCACAAAATCAAGAAATGTTGGACCTTTGATACGTTTACCGCAAACTGGATACATTCAAAAGGAGTCATGAACAAATAAAAAAAATAAAAGAACTCCAATAAGACAGAAATACGCGAGTACGTACATGTTCAAGGAGGTTATCACCATCGACTTAGTGGAAGAATCTTTTGTTGTTCGCGAAGCTTGTACCCGCACAAGTTGTACTCTGTGAATGATCCTTTTGTTCCATACTTGAATATCGTTGTGTCATCGAGTTGAATCTTTCCACTCAGAAGTATACTTCAATCGTCAGTCGACGATGTTGACACTCGATGTTCAGGATAGTGAGACCCGTCTAATCGCCCCCTCAAACTCCTTTGTTGTGTCAAGAGTCTTTGTGCAAAGGTCTGCACCAGACGTATTGCTAGACCATTGTCACAACAAAAGGAATTCGAGGGGAAGATGAGAACCGGGCAATATCTTAAACATCCCGTATCAATATTAGCAAATGAAGATTGCACTATTCTACCGAGTGGAAAGATTCCAATCGATGACACGACTATTTAGTTGCGTAAGATGCAACTCATCCCGACTGCATACATATGGGCAATTCCAGACAACCCTTAGTTACAAATATGCAGCTATCCATGATTCTGAAATGTGATATAAGCGCATATACAGTATGAGGATAGTGGCATTCCAAATACTATTATTACAGTATTAGAATTATAACGTACTGATAGAGGAACACATACATGGTAGTTGGCAGGTAACATTATTTGCTGTCAAACCTTTTATATACATTATTTGTGGGTCCTGGTTCAGCATACAGCAACAGTAATACATACGTGTTAAATACGCGCATTACTACGTAGACATGCGTGTATTTCTCACTTAATCCACGATTTCACTAACACGTCGAAAGTAGCAGAAAAACATGAATGATGATTACAAATGAGGCTCGGATATATGTATATACAATAGCGATACCAGGCAACCAGCATGGCTGCAGTCACACATTCGATGTGACTGCCCTGCCAAGATGCGGGCCAAGGAAATGTATACGCATTGGTCACCATATTATCATCATCGCCTATAGATTGGTAGAACGCTAAAATTCAGGTATACAATAGCGTCGCCAGGAAAAAAACAGTGATGGCAAGACTCGTGGTCGCGTTACAATAAACGGGCCGGCAACATTACACCTTTTTAAAGGTTTAAATTGTCAGTCAGTGCGCTAAGAAGACAAACCTTTTGTGCATCAATTATAACTTCTATGTATCAATTATAACTGCTGTGCATATGACATTACACCTGAATATTGTTGCGTCATCGACTGGACTCTTTCCACTCGGGAGTACATTTCAAGCGTCAGCCGCTAATGTTGAGACGCGATGTTCAGGATAGCGAGACCCGTCTACTCGCCCCATTGAATTCCTTTTGCTATTTCAACGGTTGTTGTGCAAAGGTCTGCACCAGACGTATTGCTAGACCGTTGTGAGAACGAAAGGGTTTCGAGGGGTGAATTAGAACAGGGAAATATCTTAAACATCTCATATCAATATTAGCAAATGAATCTTGCAATATTCTACCGGGTGGAAAGATCCCAATCAGTGACACGACAATTCAGTTGGATAAGATTCTACTGCTACCGACTGCAAATGTATGGGCAATTCCAATCACTCCCTGCTTACGGCAATGCAGTAACCTATGATCCTGAAAAGTCATATAAGCGTATATACAATATGAGAATATTGGCATTCCAAGTAGTGTTGTTGCAGTATTAAAATTAGAACCTGCCGATATAGCGGTACATAGACAGTAGTTGTCAGCTAACATTATTTGGTGTGAAACCTTTTATGTTCATTATTCATGCTTCCCGATGTAGCATAAAGTAACAGCAATACATACCTGTTAAATACACACACCGAATATTGTGCAAACGTACGTTTGTTTAGCACGTAATCCACACTTTCGCTAGCACGTCGTAAGTCACAAAAACACGTGGATGTTGACACCAAATAAGGCTCAGATATGCGTATACAATAGCGATACCAGGCTACCAACATGGCTGCAGCCATACACTCGATATGATTGCCGTGCCACGATGCGCGCAAAGAAAATGTATGCGCTATGGTCAGCATATTATCATCATCGCCTATAGAAAGGGAGAAGACTAAAATTCGTATGCACGATACCGTCTCCATCCAGCAAACAGTGGATAGAAGACTATTTCAAAACGTCAGATACATGTATACAGTAGCGATAGCAAGCGACCAACATGGCTGCAGTCATGCATTTGACATAACTGGCATAGCACGGTGCGGGCCAAAAGCATCCCGCCATGCATCTTAAACACGAAAACATACTAACAAACGCATGCAAATCCACGAACAGAAGGAAAACAAATGTTAAGCCCTCACTTTAGCTACGGAAACAAAGTCACACAAAAACAAACGGTATGCAAAACAGAAAAATCACAGGTAGACGCATGCAGTCTACACACAACCTTCTCAACAACTCAAAACGCATCCAAGCAAAGCTGCAGCAAACATATTCGCTATGAAACTACTGATAATCTTAAGAAGAACAACGAAATTCAAATTGAAAATAAATACCTGTATCCGCAAGGACTGAAATGTTGTATGATCACCAAACCTTGTGGCGGATGCCTTATGGAAATCATAAGCGGTGATCAGTATTCGACCAAGAAAGAGCAATCCCAGTACACCAGTAATATGATTAGTTTTTCTTGGCCGAATACTGGTCGCAACATCCATTTGCCGAATACTGATCAGGAAAAGTGGATACCGAAGAAATGCAAGACTGAGATCAGATCACAGCCCAAGACTTTTGGGCCCGACGAACAACGTACAGACACACAAAACAGATCGTTAAAGTATATATTGTTAGCTATATTAGACAAACGCATATATGCAGGAAAAACATAAAAGATACCATGATACATAATTTTTTTTTTACAAAACCATAATATTCTTTTTTTTTTAAATACCATAAAAGATATTATGGTATTTTTTTACAAAACCTACCATAAAGAATATTGTGACACTTTATATTATATATGACTTAACGAAAGGTCTCATTATATAATTTCGTAAACCCCGCATTTCATGAGGCTCAGATTTGTAAATAACCGAATAAAGAGGATTGGTCCAATGTGGCTGCAAACTTTATAAGCTGCCCTGCCAGGTGAAGATGGCTGCAAACTTTAAAAGTTGCCCCGCCAACAGATGGACAATCTCAACTTTGGTCGAATCCAGTTGAACACGTTCAAATTATATCATCACAGCCTTTCGGTTACCCCATTAGGCTTTAGAAAAGTTAACAGCTACAAAGTGCTTAATAACTTCTTCAGCCTACTAAAAAACAATTAAAAGTAAGAGGCCAATAAGGCCTGAAAAACTGAGACTGTAAGTATCTCTTCCGTCAAGACCTCCATCCTCTAATATAAGGAAGCCAACATTAAATTTACATACCTTATTGATTCTCCTAGTTAAGTGTAATTGAACATGAATCAACCATAAAACCCAAAATCAGCCGCTCAAAAAAACCCCAAACTGAAACCCTAACTATTCTATTTCGATTAAGCGTAACCGCAAAAAAAAAAGCTACCTGCAAAGTGGTTTCTCCCGGTTAAGTGTAATTGAACATGAATCAACCATAAAGCCCAAGATCAGCCGGCCAAAAAAGCCCCAAACTGAAACCCTAACTCTTCTATTTCGATTAAGCGTAACCGTAAAAAAAAAAGCTACCAGCAAAGTGGTTTACAAAGAAATAAGAAATAAGAATCTCACGAGTATAAAAATCAGAGGAAACAGGTGGCGTTCGTGCAAGACTCCGAATGGTGACACACCGTCAAGGATGAGGTGGAGATAGGTTGGATCGGGCGGAGCTTAACCAAAACATTGTACGGTTAATAATATAAAATGGACCTATATTTTTTTTTTTATTCGCACCGACCACCTCTAAAATATTAAAATATTATCACCGGCAATTGATTTTAGTTTAAAGATATAATGATTGATTCATTGTATATATGAAAAATATGAAATCTATATTTACTTATTCCATTTATTATCCACGAAGCCAAAATTGAAATCCTTAAAGCAAAATGAAATCCATAAGATACTATTTTTAGGCATTCCAGATTACGGAGTATATAATTTCACTCGCTAGAGTAACTTTTTTGATCAACGGTTTACTAAAAATATCAAAGGTTCACCGACCACCTGCCAACCTGCTTGGCTCATGTCGCTATCCATACTCCTTTTAACTTCCATACTATTAATTTCACCTATAAAAACATCACTTTGATTCTCACAAGTTCTCATATACCTCTCTATTTCATCATCAATTATTCACTAAAGAGTTTAAGACATACAAAATGTTGCCAAGAAGTAGAACCATGCCATCAAGAATTCATCATGGAGCTGTAAGTTCATTTTATAACTTGTATTACTCACAAACGCATATATATTGGAACTAAATATACGAAATTACTTATGGATTTTGTGGTATTTGTTATATAGTTTCGTTGGTCATGATGCCCATATGAAATTCTTTTTCGCATTTGCCACTTATACACATTTACGTATAGTTTGCTAATATAACATCCTAAAAAACCACTACCTATATTGGTAATGATTGGAGCAAAAGTCTCTCATGCTGATTGTCACCCCAGTCCCCAGTAGGAGAAATTACTAAGGTTTATATAAAAACTATCCAGTGCTTAAGAAAATAATGATTAGATAAATCATATGTCTTGCTGCCGGAGGCCTCTCTCGAAGCCGTCCCTTTACCATCGGATATGGGTGTGACTGTCTACATCTCACTATCCCCATACCTCGCTCCGACCGGAT